>NW_024121876.1:17219178-17624892 GCF_016745375.1 Pimephales promelas | reverse complement strand
GAGATTGACAACTTAGTGTACAGGTCCATTATTACTAGAACATAACGGTTGCCCTTGGTAGAAATGGGCAACTCTGTTATGTCTGCAGCCACTATTTGAAATGGACGGTCAGGAGAGATAGGAATGAGTGGTGCCTGAGGTCGGGGCACCGGAGAACGCCTTGACTGACAAGCAGCACACTGGGAGCAATGTTTGGCAACGTCTGACGACATGTAAGGCCAGTAGAAGGACCGCATTGCTCTGTCCAAAGTCTTGGCCAGGCCATAGTGACCCACTGAAGGGTGTCCATGAACGTGATTGAGAACATCAGGAATCAACAAGGTAGGAATGACAACTTGCAAGGCATTATCCCCAAAAGATCTGCGTGAATGTCTGCATAACACTCCATTATGAACAACTAGGTGACTAAACTGTGCCCACAGTTTCCTGAGGTATGATGAAGCGTTACGTAGCTTCCATAAGGGTGGTCTACGTCCTGTTCCCATCCACGAGAGCACAACGGCTAAATCTGGGTCTGACCTTTGTTGTCCCATGACATTCCACTCACTTTGGAATTGCACAAGATTTGATGATGTGTAGCTTGGAACAATCACGGGCAAAGGGGCATTTACGTCCCTAGACAGTGTTTGGGAGTGTGCTGACATCGGTTCAGCCTGCAAAGCTATTGATGTAGTCTGAGTGGCTACAGGGACAGTAGATGCGTCGCTCTGAAGACTCCCATCTGGTTCCTGAGGAACGGTCTCTGGCCGTCTGGACATGGCGTCTGCATTAAGGTGTTTAGCGCCATTACGGTGAATGACATGCCAGTCATAAAGGTCCAGTTCTATGGCCCAACGTGCCCTTCTACCTGTAGGGTCATGGTCCAACGGAAGTTTCTTGAGACCGACCAGAGGCTTATGATCAGTAATGATGGTGAACGGATGGCATGCAAGGTAGTGTCGAAAATGACGGACCGACCACACAATGGCATACAATTCCCGATCAAACGTAGACCATTTTCTTTCAGCAGTAGACAGCACGTGGCTGGCATATGCGATGACATGCTCTTTTCCGTCCACTTGTTGTGAAAGAACAGAGCCCAGCGAATGAAGGGAAGCATCAGTGTAAAGGATAAAAGGAATCGAAAAATTCGGAAATGCCATAACTGGTTGTGACGTCAATTCCTGCTTCAATACACTGAAAGCTTCATTTGCTTCAGCTGACCAAGAAAATGATACTCCTTTGTGTGTGAGATGGTACAAGGGTTCAGCTGTGCGTGCAAAGTGTCTAATAAATCGGCGATAGTATGAGCACAGACCCAGAAAAGCCCTGACTTGCGTGGCTGATGTCGGAATTGGCCATGTCCTGACTTTGTCAAT
This sequence comes from Pimephales promelas, assembly GCF_016745375.1. The sequence continues at coordinate 17,623,534 of NW_024121876.1, read as the reverse complement.
GTTAGAGGGGTCTGGCTCAACCCCGGCACTCGAAACACGATGGCCCAGGAAAGTCACCGAAGAGCATGCCAGATGGCACTTGGACGGCTTAAGTTTGAGTCCAGCCGTACGAAATCGCTGAAAAACTTCGCGCAGATCCTGGAGGTGTTGTGGAAAATCAGCACTGTAGACAATAATATCGTCTAAGTAGATTAAACAAATACTCCAGTGCAGACCCCGAAGCACAAGCTCCATTAAGCGCTGGAAACTGGGAGGGGCATTCGAGATCCCCATTGGCATCATACAGAATTGGTATAGGCCGGTACCAGTGGAGAAAGCCGTTTTCTCTTTGTCCTCTGGATTGAGTGGTATTTGCCAGTAACCAGCAGTTAAGTCAATTGTGCTGAACACTCTGGCCCCAGAAAGTCTATCGAGGGTATCATCCACCCGAGGAAGAGGGTGTGAATCTTTGATTGTGACATCATTCAGACGTCTGTAATCTACACAGAACCGGTGTGTGCCATCCTTTTTCCGGACAAGCACAACCGGAGCTGACCACGGACTGTGAGAGTCCTCGATGATATTCTGGTCCAAAAGCCTCGACACCTCTTTTTGTAATACAGCCTGAGTAGCTGGTGACGTTCTATAAGGGCGCAGTTTTATTGGAGCAGCGTCACCCGTGTTGATACTGTGTGTAATTAGGTTAGTTTTCCCATAATCATAAGGATGGGAGCTAAAAATGTTAGAAAACTCAGTCAGCAGGGTTTTGAGCTGTGCCTGTTCTTCAGCGTTTAAGTGTGTATCCTCCAAATGCACATCAGGCACTGGATGGACAGCTTCTGTGGAAGTAGTTACAGCTGAGACTAATGCATACTCATCAAGTGTATTGCCAGTGATAGAGAAAATCTGACCTAGTGGGCATCCAGCCTCAAGAGAGACGGTTTCATTAGTCGGGTTAACAACTCTAATAATGCCCCTCCCCTTTTGAACTGATGTCAGTGTTCGAGCGATGCCCAAGGTCACGACTGGAGGGGGCTGAGGTTCCAGTATACCCACATACGTGTCTGTGAAAGGATTCGCTACACCATTATCTTTGACAGAAATTGGGATTGCCATCTCCGACATAGGTGGAACAGTTACCTGGGCGACACTGATAGCAGAACTTTGAACCGGAATCAGGGACTGGGGTGGTGAAAGAGGCACTGACGTGTTGTACAGGTGTAAACGTGCATTTGGTATGTCAACAGTGACGGTGTGTTCAATCAAGAAATCCCATCCTATTAGGACAGGATGAGTGGCTGTGCGTACCACATGGAAAACATGAGAAAATGTTACATCTCCAATATGTATGGGCGCTATCACAGAGCCAATTATGTCCAATAACTGTCCCGTTACCGATGATGCTAACACAAATGACTTGCTGATAGACTGGGTGGACAAAGCTGGAATCGACCTACGACAGTCATCTGTAATGAGGGACAGACCTGACCCAGTATCGACCAAAGCATGGAGGTCTGTACCCGCCAGTCCAATCTGAATGAACGGTGTAGGTGGGGAAGATTTAAGACTGACTGTACTAGAATGGACCACTACAGGGGATGAAGCTGGCATTTGGTCCCCAATGACAGCTTCTACTCGTTTCCCCGCTGTGGTGAGGAAGGGGCCTTGTGGGATGGGGAGAAATGTACATGTCGTGTGGGTGATCTTGGTGAACTTTGGGAATGGGGGGGTAGCGATGGAGAGCGGTTTCTGTGGTAAGTGGAAGTTCTGTACTGTGGGTTTGGTGAGGGGGAACGAACATAACGGGCTCTGTATTCATATTCAAAGTCAGACCGGCGGTCTCGTGTAGGCGATCGGCTAGAGCTAGAGCTACCATAATGATGTCTATGGGGGGTGTATTCGTCATATTGTGTGGTGTGAGGAAGTTGTGACTCACGACCTCGGGAGGGAGAGGAGTAGCTTGAATGTCTTTGGCCAGAGAAGTCATCCTTTGGAAGTGCTCGATCAGTTTCTGCACGGCCCTGGTAGCGTCGTGGGGGACAACAGTCATCCTCAAAGTGTCGTTGTCGACCTCGCTGTGTGCGTTGTGAAGAACAGCAGCAATCCTTGCAGTAGTGATGATCATACCGATCAGGCTGGCGATGGCGTGCTGTGATGTCGTAGTCCACGGCTGCGCAGGCCTGATGCGGAGAGTGTGTGGAAGACGTCACCTCGCCCTGAAGGCTGGAAATCCGCCTCGAGAGCTGGTCCATGCGTTCATCAGTTCGTCGCAGGTGAGATTGACGTAAGTCATGCATGTCTGTTCGGAGTTCAGCAATGGCTGCTGCCAATTCAGTGATGTGAGTCGCAGTCACTGAGTTGGCCGATGGTGGTGAATTTACTGTGACAGGCATAACAGCTGCAGGGTTGGCAACACTAATGGCCAACTGAGCACGTTCACACTGTGTGGCCACTTTCAAGGCATTGTCTAAAGTCATAGCACCGTGCTCATGGATTTTCAGTTGAAGTGATGGATCTAAGCCGGTAACAAATCTACGAAAAATTTCACAATTTCGTGCTGCTGTATCATAATGAGGAAATGCTTCAGTCACTAGATTTGTGAGCTCAGCAGCATAGACTTCAAGGGGTTCTTGTGGTTTACGTGGACGAGCATTCAAAAATGTCTGAAATGTGGCCCAAAAAGTTGTACGTCCAAAAACACTGCTCAAACTAGCTTTAGTCAACTCATAGTCAGCTTTCACCGCAGGGGAGAGAGACTGCCAGTATGCAAATGCTGAACCAGTAAGCTTTACTGGGAGAAGTTTGGCCTTATCCAGTGGTACAGCTGAGACATTTAGTGCTACCTCAAATCTCTGAATCCATGCACTAAACGGCTCTTTACCATCTCCGGAAAAATGAGCAGGGAGGTCAATTTTAAATGGTAGATGTGAGCTTGCGTCCTCTGCTGCGTGTCTGTCTCTCTGCATAGGAACTGCGTCATTCTCATCGTCCGCCATTTTAAGCGAGAGGAAGAAAGAAGAAAAAAAATGCACGTAATCCGATCTTGCAAAAGAAACACGTGAAAAAAATTAAGCAGTCTTTAAACGGCTCTGCAGATTAAAGCGGCGATATTCACGTCGTTCAATACGGGAAAAACAAGCGTCTCAACAGAAAGCAAGCCAACCAACGCTGCCACCAGTGTAACGCGCGTGAGTTATCCTCTGCTTATAGTTCTTACCCAGCGCTGTTCCGTGGGTTCTTGGCCTCGCTCTGTTATCACCACAATAAGGAGGGCAGTGACAAAGAGCTCCGGTGACTACAACACTTGTTTATTGAACATCACAACATCGTGAAATGGCCGCAGCCGATTACATAGTGCATCTCGTCTGTTCCTCTCTCTGAACCCCACTACCACTGTTTTTCTCCCGCGCTCTAACTCGCGGGGCTCTGTTCTCGCGATATTATCCCAAATCCTATTTAAAGTCATAGAACATAACTCTTACATTTCACTTCCTACAATACCATGGCTCTACTTCACGCTCACTAATGCATGGGCAGGCTTGGGCTCCAAGATGTCAGTGCCATATTTGGACATTAGCAGATAGCTACACCTTTTCTACAATGGAAGAGTGGAGGTGCATCATCCATCTTTTCTTTACAGTCTATGGTTTATCTACATGGTTAGACAAATATTGCAATGTACAGAACAAATACAGACTTTTATTTACATCACAGTTCAAAAGTTTCAAAAGCATAGTAAAAATAGTAGTGCAAAAATTTCCACTGCAGCCTGTTTTTTTAGATGTGCGTGTAGCACAGGATTGTTGTGATTTATGTACAATTCAGCACAGATACTCATTCTAAAGCCACAGATCTCTATTTACAACCACAACCAACCAAAGAAAAAAAAGGTGTCATAATATTCCAACAGATGTTTTGTGATTTAAAAGGGTGTGCACAAGCCTCTGTGGCTGACTTAAACTGTTAGTAAATCTGGTCCTAAATGTCACTGATTACAAAATTTTTAATGGTATACAAACAATTGATTATTAAACATAATTGTAAAAGCTGGATCCTTGAATCAGAGTCCGAACAGCAGACTAAATTGTTATCAACACATAATGCAGACTTTTTACTGTTCTGTCAGTTCTGTCATGGTGCAAAATATCAAGCTCTTATTACCAGTGTTGGGAGTAACGCATTACAAAAGTAATACATTACTGTAACATATTAGTTTTTGCTGTAACGCAGTAGTGTAAGGCATTACTAATCAATTTTCAGTAATATTTTACTCGTTACATGTTCAGTGAGGCTTGTATTACAGTTGTATTACAGTGTATTGTCTGCTTTTACTTCTTAAAGGCAACAGACTGTGTGAAAGTTTTAAAGCAGTCTTTTAGTGCCAGTTCAGAGCGGTCGCGTCTGTAAATTTGTTTTTTCCTCATAAATGTGAACACGAAAACTAAAATAAAATGAATATTTTAAATTCTATGGAGACTGGAGAGCCAACCCTTCCTCATCTGATTTGCGCAGTGTAATTAACAGAATTACAAAAAAATATATTTTGCCTCCTATTTTTTTCACGCATGAATGTGTGTCTTTTCCCTAATATTAAAAATAAAACATAGACTGATATTTGTCTAATGTCTTTTAAGGAAGTAGCCTATATAAATTACGTTTCAATACATGTATTTTCTGAGAATTTTTATTTCAAGTTTTGACTGCAAATGTCATGTCCATAATGCTGGACTTCCCCAATTTTAAATAATTTATCCTCAACTAGTTTTGTGGTGTAGGTCTATGTATTTTATAATGTTAACTTCAAATAATACTAATAGCCTAATTTAAAGATAAGGCAGCATTGGATCTGGACGGTAAGCAGAATAATGCTGGGAGTTGGAAGAGGTGTGTCGCGATTCTGTAGGTTCGTGGATTTGAGTCGTGTGGCGAATGGCAATTTTGGTTTCATATTGCATATCGCTACAGCCCAAAAGTTAAGTTCTACTTAGTTATTTTGGTGAAAGTAACTCAAAAGTAATACATGAGTAATGTAACGCATTACAATTCTGAGACAGTAATATTGTAAGGTAATGAATTACTTTTAAATAACAGTAACAAGTAATACCTAATGTATTACAGTTTGGAAGTAACTTGCACAACACTGCTTATTACATCAACCTTTAGTCACTATGGCCCTAAGGTTTGGATCTTTTTCCCAGAAAACCTACGAGCTGTCACATGCTTTCAAAAAATAATCTGTCACCATCAGTCCTAGACTAAGAGAATATTCTATTACCTCTTAAATGAATAATAAGAGTTTGTGCCATAAACTATTTTAAAATCATCCTCTGAAATTCACAAAAATATGTTTTTTTTTCTTCTGTTTTTTTGGTAAGCACCACTAAAGAAATATTATTTTTGCAGTTAGGTGCTCCTTGAACGCTGTAATGGGAACTATATTTGAGTACAGCTAATGTGTTTTGCAATCCCTGACCTCAATGTAGTGCTAATTCAGAGTATCATGAGAACTTGCACAAAAGCACAGTGTTTTTATGATAATTCATAGATTTGTATCTTAATCTCTGTCTCTTCTTAAATTATGATGGTTTCATTTTATGTGAAACATTCCACAACATTGCTTAAAAACATGACCTTATTCTCACAAACAGCCTGTGATCCACCTCAGAGCTAAACATTTAAATTAAATTACATTTTGTCTCACAAATGTAACTTTATTTCTTGTAATTGTGACTTACGTGACTTTACACTGTTCAAAAGTTTGAGAGAAAGGAATTTATGAAAAATAAATACTTTTATTCAAGGTTTAAATTGATCCAAATTAAATTAAATTAAATTAAATTGACAATGTGACTTTATATCTTGCAATTGCAAGTTTATTTAACAAAGTTTGAGTTTTAACTCTAACTCTACTATAACCCAATTACCCTTTTTAAAATCTGAATTAGAAATGGGCTTCCATGCATAGTACTTACACATCCCAAATGGTTTAATGTGAGTCAATAGAGTAAATATGGAAGCCTCAGATGTACGTCCTACAAATCTAATAGACTCTAAAGGGTGTGGTTGAGGGTAAAAGATGAGGCTGTGCAAAAAAGTCTTCACAGCTCCGCACATTTACAGAGAAGTTCACAAGGGAAATGGTGTATACATAACGTTTAACATCCCTGAAGCACACCTGAAGCCATGGTAATACTCACATGTTACAGGTCAGGCTGCTGATGCAGTTTAGAGCTTTTAAATATCTTAAACTCAGGCCAAGGGAGGGACTAAGGTGCGTCTCCAAGGGTGAAAGGACTAACTACCGAGAAATAAACTCTGAGAACAGTGTGTCTGCGAGAACAAATATGAGAATCAGTGAGCTTCAGCCACTCGTAGAGAAATATAGATACACACACACACACACACAGCCACACACACAATTTCTTTAATGCTAAACTTGTTCATGGATCTGTCAACCATGTACGAGCTCTTGGCAAACATTCAAATGCCACCACCATCTCAATTTTACCTTCTATCAGTCTTTCTGTCATTCTTTCTCGTAGTCCTCATCTTTCTTCTCTTTGTCACTTGTCATTACTGTCTGTAAATGCCAGCTGATAGAGCAGCCATAAATCCACTCCTTCCTTGCACACCTGTCAAATTCATCTTATTTGGTTTCAAACACAAAGAAAAGAGAACATCTTGAGGATTACATAAAGGTCTTTTGAAAGAATTATTTTAAATATAGATTCAAATATGAGGGTACCAACTAACATGCCTGCTTTAATTAGTCAAGCACTACTTACAGTAATTAGTGCAGTGAGCATATGGTATGTTAGTCTGACGTTACAACAAGGGAATCCTCTAGTCTTAAGGGATACTCAACTGTTTTTTTTTCATATTAAACTCGCCGCAGTAATATCATCACCGCCATACATCATAGTTCTCCACTTTACACGCTTAGAAAAGCGCAACGTTTCATTTTGTGTCACCATTCTTGGTCGAGTTCCACTACTCCTGTAACTGTATTTAAATAGGGAAAACGTGGATGTGTTTGGCTGCTTCTTTGCTTGGATCCTAATGAATGAACTGGGCTAGTTAAAGGGATAGTTCAGTAGTAAATTAATTTTTGGTATGTTTTAGCTTAGGCCGAAGAACGGTCTGCCCTTGTACAGCGCTCCCCATCCTGAGGTGGAGGTGTCCGTGGACACTACCTGCACACTCGAGGAAGTCCCCAGGTTTACACAGGACTAGTACCAGTCAGTTGCTCTCCAAGGTTTCAGGGCTGTGATACATTCCTGATTGACCATGAGGCAAAGTAGACCGGAAGCCCACGCTCGAGGAGGTACTCGTGCTTTGAGCTAAAACTGCAGTGGGCGCATGCAAAGTCGGCCTAGTTGATGTACTGAGGATGCTGAGACCATCAAGGCCAGCATTCTCCGAAACCTCCTGAGCGGGACTATAGCGCCGCGGCGGAAGGATTTCGTGGCGCGCTGAATGTCTATTCTGCATTCTGGCGACAGCCGCGCTGTCATAGACAGCGAGTTCAGCTCTGTGCACAGGAAAATTATTTTCTGACTGGACCAGTGAGCTTTTCGCCCAATTGACTGTGAGACCCAGTTTCTCAAGGTGTTCGAGTAACATGGTCATGTGATCTATGAGCTCTTTGAGATCGAGCTAGAATCAGCCAATCGTCCAAGTAGTTCAAAATTTGCATTCCCTGAAGTTTCAGGGGTGCGAGCGCCGCGTCCATGCACCTCATGAATGTTTGGGGTGCAAGAGACAGGCCGAACGGTAGGACTGTGTATTGATCTGCCTGGCCCTCGAAAGCGAATCTCAAAAATCACCTGTGACGTGACGCTATTTGTATCTGGAAATAAGCGTCCTTCAGATCTATTGACATTAACCAATCCCCTTGGCAAACCTGCGTGAGGATTTTCTTGTTTTTTTGAACTGGCATTTCATAAGCGCTTTGTTCAGCTGTCTTAGATCTAGAATGGGTCTGACACCCAAGTCCTTTTTCGGTACCAGAAAATATCTGCTGTACAGGCCCCCTTCGCTCTGAGCTTGAGATAAAGGCTCTATCACCCCTTTGTTCAATAATGTTGCTATTTCGGCTCGAAGTAGATGTGCTACTTTTGTTTTTACCGTGGATTCGACGCGCGCCATGCTGCGGCGAGGGCGTCGAGCGAACTGCAGCGAATAGCCTCTTTCTATAATGTTCAGCACCCAATTCAAGACCCCGAGAAGCTGAGCCCATGCGTTTGCATGAATGGCTAGGGGTAGAATGGGTTTTGGGCTGTGACGACATGGGAGCTTTTGTGCGCTGTAACATGGGCACCGTGTTTACAGTGAGTAAGGCGGGGGCGCGTCTAAAATGGCGGGCAGCCTGGCCGCGCTCGCTTTCATTATAGCAGTTTGCTGTGTGAGAGTGAGCGGGGCGAGCCCCGTGGGGCTTAACATGTCTGTGAGTGAATGAGGGTGCAGCGCGGCGGGCACATTCACAGCACTGAAAACACCATCTGCATGAGCTGACTGAAACTGTGGTAGTTTCGTTTTCACAGAAACCTTGTGACATGTAGTGTGTAGTGTTAGTGGGCACTGGGGCGTGGGCACGTTCACTACACTTAATGCACAACCGACATGAGTCGATTTTATTTGTGCGAGCCCTGTATTGTGTAGAAATGGGCACCGATTTGTGGGCATTTTTATTACACTCATAACACATTCTGCCGAAGCTGAACACATGCATTTTATATTTAATATGAAAAATTTAATTTAAATTTAAATTTGAATTGAATTTTAATTTATTTAATATTAAATCTTTAACTTATAGAAAGAACTGAGCCATTATTTAAAATGAATTTCGTTTTGTATTAATTGTATCTTAATTTTAATCAATGTTTCATCTACAAATTACCTGGATTTAATACATAATAAGTAAATATAGCAGACAACAATCAAGATGGAGGCGCCAGCGCCTGAACTGAAGCTCGCCTCATAAATGAACCGAAACTTAGCGTCTACTAGCCTCACAGATGTGAGAAATATATATAGCCTATGTATTATATTATGTGATTGTGTACTATGAAATGTTTACATGTGTTATTCATGTTTTGTAGCCTTCACAGTAGCCTTCACTTAAAATCTTTAGTCCAAGATTGTTGGATAACAAAATGCCACTGAATTAGTTTAGTCCGGTTATAGACTGCGAAGAAGCACATGTTGTGCCTGAGCTCCGTAATGACATCTCTCATAAAGGTTTGCGACTTAGTTTAAATAGTAAAACATTTTCCGAAAAAACACCTTGCCTCTTCGCTAAATAGCACACAAAATACCATTAGTATGCTACTTCCGCCGCCTGACCGGAAGTTGCATCCACGTTATTTTTTTACAGTGGGGCCTCCCGGATACAGGTTTGAAAAGACATGAGGGTGAGTAAATGATTCAGCATTTTCATTTATTTTGGGTGAACTATCCCTTCAATCCTTTAAATAACTGAATGTCTCAGTACTCCCATTATCCAAAATTAAGTGTTCAAGCAAAATTTCAATCATGTCTGTGAGAACTCTGAGAGTGATGTCACATTATCTTATCATATTATCTTTTCTTCTTGTACTGTGGTTCTGTGCTGCTGTGGTGCAGAATTTATGTGCGGTAAATATGCCAACATTAAATATAAGCCAAACACATGCTCACCAGGCAGGTTTTCATGTTTATATTGATGACTTCCATTATAAAAGACTAAAGACTAAAAGTGCAAAAGCTATCACATGTATGCTTCTTTGCATATTAAATCAAGCAGTCTGTCATACTCTCCATTTCTCTTGTGGGTTTATACAATGTGCTGCCTCTCTGATGGAGTTAACAGACTAATTAAGACTAAGGAAAACTTGTTTCCCAAGGGCAGCCTCTCCAATCCACTGCTAATTAAATCTATGGAGTGTGAGTGATACACAGCCAGATCGGAAGTGATGGCACATTCTTGGATGAGGCTGAGACAGTCTAAGTCATGAAAGGAAAGGGAGAGGGGCTTGATACTCATAATTGTGTAATGGATAAGTCATTGCAACTCTTACTCATATAGAAATACATGAAATGGAGAAAGAATCTTGGAAAAAGAAAGAAACAGAGCATTGCTCTTAAAATAAAAAGAGAAAAGAAAAGTTTTTCCTGTCCTTTATGATTGCTTTTCAGAGTGCATAAAAATAATGACTCAGCTGGGATAAAAAAAAAAGCAAGACTGTGTGACAGTATCAACGTCAGGCTGTAAAATGTCATGACTTTGGTCATGATTGACAGCGTTGCCGTGGCATTTTAAATCACAAGTCATGTCATTGTTTAACATGATTTTTGTAATGTCCTATATCACTCAGGTTGTATTTATTTGATCAAAAATACTGTAAAAAAAAACGTATACTGAAATATTACATTCTAATACAATCATTTGCTGCTCAAGAAACATTTTCATTTTTAATTAATACCAATATTGAGCTGCTTTATATTTTTGTGGAAACTGATTTTTTTTTTTTTAGGATTCAAAACAAGAGCATTTAATACAATTAATATATATATTTTTCATTTACCACCAATTTAAGGTCACTTTTGATCAGTTTTATGCATTCTTGCTGAAAAAAAGTTTTAATTTATAAAAAACAAACAAACAACAAAAAAATACATTTCCATGTTCTCAGCTCAGAAGCTTTATATTGGGTAAACTTCAATAATTTTTGCATTCCCATTTATCTAGTTTCGAGATTAAAGTCGAAACATTATGATACTAGATGTGTGTGCATTCTTAACAGTGTGCGTCCAGCTCAGAGCACGCGTGTGTGGGTAAAGAAATGCACGAGTGAAGGTGAACTGGATCAACACAAAATAGCAACGCATTCTCACCCCAAGGCGTCACCTTTGACCATGCTTCAATATTTGACGCTTTAGGCGCCCTTTAGCGTCACTGAAACACATGGGAACAATGATCAGACAATTAACAAGACACATGGCAAACAGGGAAGCACATGACAGACAAGAACAAGGAACAAGACACAAGCCACATGATACTTGCAATGTCCATCCAACTTGAGTATTGCCAACCTGCTTCAGCACACTTGCCTGTGTGTTTTCAAGTGATCCTGAATAGCTTGGTTTGGTGCTTCAGGTGTATTTGTTTAGGGTTGGAACTAAATTCTGCAGGAGCAGGGTTGAATATCTCTGATATTGTCGACAACATGAATGTGCACTATTTTCAGATTTTCTATGCCATGTGTAAAACCTCATAGCTTTGTTCTAAATGTCAAGATTTATGCATAGCTCAAAAAGTAAGTCTTGGTCTATGGTATATGTTATATATATATTTATATTATGCTGCACTGTTGTGTTGGAAGCTGTCTGATCATGCCATCCTGGTTGTTGCTTTTTTGTGTGAATCGAATAATTACTTTTAAGAAAAGCAAGCCCTGGGGTCTAGAGGGTGGACAAACTTTATTTGTTCACATCCATTTTCTGTCTTCAAATAGGGACAGTCTTTTATTAAGCACTGCAAATTGATATGGTAATTCAGTGGCAGCTCAAGACCAACATAGATGAATAGCAATGAGAAATAGACAGAGAACAATTCTTTAAGAGGGAATGTGCGTGCGTGTGTGTGTGTAAGCAAAGGGAGTGAGAGACGTGTTAGATTAATGCCTATGAATGCCAAATGGTCAAGTTAGCCGTTGACGGAGCTGACAAGAAGGTGTTTGTTTAAGCCTATAGATGGCATGAATGTCTTACTCTCTCTTTCTGTTATGCACCTGGTCACAATAAAACCACCCAAACAAAATCAGTATCTCAGAATATCATGCAATTTAGCTGCTTCTGCTTGTAACCAAACAGAAATCTCTAAAACAGGGTCAGCACACATGAAATGACACAAATGATATAAAAGAAATGCTTATTATAATGATAAGAGACTTGCATACAGTATGTGTGTTAGAGAGAGAGAGAGAGAGAGAGAGAGAGAGAGAGAGAGAGAGAGAGAGAGAGAGAGAGAGAGCGAGAGAGAGAGAATGAGAGAGAGAAAGAGAGACTGTCCAGTCAGCGCTCTCATATTGCTTTTTACTCTTTGGCATACTCAAATATGTTTTAAGAGATGTCATTTAACTCTCTTTAGTGATACCCTTTTTGCTCTTAGACTCTATTACCTCTCTTCTCCATGGTACACTATAGAACTCCATTCTGCACTAAAGGAACAAGACCTGGCCCAGACCCAAATCATCTACTCAGCAAAGCTGCTCCAATATCGAATAAGGTATATGAGCGATGTTCCCCCAAAATGATTAAAATAGCAAAGTCACTTTTCATCACATCGCACAAACTACAACAGACTCTTCTGTTGTTTTGGAAAACCTTCTAAAATACCGAATATATCGACACACTTTGTCTCAAGCAGAGAACTTAAAAGTTTAGTATTTCTTTAGTGCAAATACAACAGGTTTAACAGGCAAAGTTGCAGTATAGACTGTTTGTGACTGTGTGAGATGACTGTAACTCTGTTGAAACAGGTGTCTTTGTGGAGGTTGGTCGAGTATAGTAATAAGACACAAGCTCACAGAGGTGGAAAGAGCACTAAAATATTCTACTCAAGTAAAAGTGCTATAACTTCAATAAATTTTACTTAAGTAAAAGTAAAAGTACTGGTCTAAAAATCTACTCAAGTAAAGTAAAAAGTAGCTCATTTAAAATGTAATCAGAGTAAAAGTAGTAGAGTTACTTGTTTAATAGTGGGGGAGTGGTGAGACTTTCCCGTGTAGGGTTCTATGAGAGTTTCACAGTGTGATAACCATCTCAGAATATGTCACGGTTTATATAAACTGTATTATAAAATTATGATTATTATTATCATCAGTTAAAATGACAATTAAAAAAAATGAAACATTTGTTCAGTAAAAATTAACTAATTAAAAAAACGAATTATGAATTTGATTAACAACCTATTTTTTAGCTGGGGGCCTTAAAAGCACATTTTCGCGCAAATTCATCTAAAAATTTGACACAGATGTAGCTCAGGTCATACTGAAATTATTTAGCTATGGAGCCGAAAACCAGCGACCCTCAGGGCCAAGATGGCGGCCAAATCCAATATGCCCACTACCCGAAAAGGGTTCCGGCTATAACTTTTGAACCACATGAGTTACAAATACAAACTTGATATGTTTTTCAGCTTAATTGATCACAGGAAACACATAGTAATGTTTATATTTATGACCCAGTATATCTGGATCCCTTGATCCTCCAATTCCAATATGGCCAATGTCCAAAAAAGCAGTTTCAGTTCGCTGCTCTTTTAGTGCAAGTTTTAGCAAGGAAAAAGGATACGTCGCAGCTCGCACGGATGGCTGAAGGTGGCGAACACGGACGGCTTCTTCAGGCGCTGTCCTAAGCTGGCTTGTTGTTTTCCTCATCAACGGCGGTGGCTTCTCTCTAGATCCAGCGATGCAACGAGCTTCGCTAAAGAGATGAAAATCAGAGAAACAGCCTCCGAGCCCTGCTTATATATGCTAAGCCACGCCCATACTGACGGGCTATGATGCAGTGAAGGCGCAAGTGGTAGGCTGCTGCAGTGGCCGCAGGGCAGCCTATGAGCACGCTAGTCAGCTAGTCTGCGATCTGGTGCACTGCGTTGACAAATGAATGCAAAACTACGAATATTTTTTTGGCTAATAATAATTATTTTTTTTCTTCTTCTTTTACATTTTATTCACAATCACATTAAGAACGTTAAGTTTGACCGCATGGATCATAGCAGCAGCACTGTCACTTCACAGAACACATGGCACACACGACAAACTAATTTTGCAATTTTTGAAGCGTGTAGATTCTTTTTTTTGTTTTGTAAAGTTATCATCATGGCGAACACCAACGCATTCTCATCCTAGGGCGTCATCTAACTGACACTTTTGACCGTGCGTCTAAATCTGACGCACATGGCAACCTTTAGCGTCAGTTAGATGACGCTCATCCTGGGGCGTCATTTGACTGATGCTTTTGACCATGCGTCTAAATCCGATGCACATGGCAACCTTTAGCGTAAGTTAGATGACGTGGGTAGGTTTAGGTATGGGATAGGGTTTGGGTTAGACCACTAGGAGGCGCGTCTCATATTGACACTAAAGGGTGCCATGTGCGTCGGATGTTGACGCATGGTCAAAAGTGTCAGTTAGATGACGCCTTGGGATGAGAACGGGCTGCGAACACGGTAGATAAGACGTGTTTAGAGGCTTCGATCTTCGTGAAGTTTCACGCTCATGCTCACCTTGTTCGGCTGAGACGGGGGCTGGGGGCATGGGTAAAAGAGGACATGGGTGTGCAGCAGCCGCTAAATCTGTGAGATGTTATTATTGTTGGATGTAAATCAGAATTCAATATAAGATAGCTAGATTAAAGCAGTTCATGTAGCAACAAAAATAAGTAACTGAAAGTTTTGGAATACAGGAATAGGGCAAGCTACCTTTCTTTTTGAAAAACCGTGCGACATACTGTCGACTTTGGCGTTCTCTGTCTTCTTTTTCCTTGTCTTCTTTCTGTTTTTGATGCCCTGACTTTTGATGTGACATGTCTGCCCGTGTTACTGTCTGCACTGCATCATAGCGAGTGCAATAAGCAAGAGGCGCAACACTAGTATCGTATCATAGCTCGGACAGCACAGGTGGAATGAACCATTGTGAGGCGGAGTGGTGTGACTGAAACAGTGAATAAATTATTGTTTTTTAAATATTAAATCTATGGTCAAAACGGACAAAATACACATTTAATGCATGAGGGGCCCTAGCATATTTATGTATGTATAAAAAAAGAGAAAAGAAATAAAAAGGGGGTCTGCTCTTCTGGGCCCTAAATCAGCCTGGGCCCTTGGAATCGTCCTAACCTTCCATCCCTTTAAGGCGACCTTGATAGTATATCAACCGAGGAAGTTTATAAGTGTGCATTTTTTAATAATATACATCATATCACAAACCTGCCTGTTCCTCTCTGTCCTGATCTTTCTATTGCAAGTTTAATTGATACAATAACCTTTTGTTTTAAATGGTTCTTTGAGTTCCTGTCTCAGCGTTTGGAGACTATAACCTTTTCTCATTGAATAGTCCGGCTGATTAGATTAGTTTCTATGTATTCTAATCACCTTTTGTTTTAAATGGTTCTGAAAGCCCCTGGCTCAGTTTGAATAGTTTTGCTGATTGGTATCACTCTCAGTCTAGGGCAGGTTTCTAATCCAGTATACTTCATTTACATGCTTTGTTTGAGAGTGTCTCCACATATGTAACCCCTCCCCCTTGTAAGGTATATGAGAAGTCTGCATTTTAGTTTAGTCCGACTTGGCTAAGATTTTTCGATTAAGCAGACTACAGCAATAAAGAACCCTGCTTAAGTAGATACACCCGAGTCTCCTGGTCTTCGCTTCTGAGTTTTAGAACACTTTAGAGGACCTGGAAGAATATTTTTGGAAGATATATATAATGGAACTGTGTGTGACTTTGAATTAGCACCTAAGAGTAGAAGAAATGTGGTGTTCTTTACTCTTAGCATGTGAAAGGCGGAATGGCAGCACGCTGTCACACTAGGATGGTACAGTGAAAGTGATAAGCTCCATAGATTTAATGGTGTGTGTGCGTTTGAGAAAGGTTGTAAGGAGGCAGATGTTTTAAAACACTCTCTTCTTTACATCCACACAATAAATGTTGTTGTCCTCTTTACACTAGCTCAAACACAATTGTGAGTGAAGATAGTAATCTCCAGCCAGTATACCATAAATAGGATCAGGGAAGCATGAAATCCATACCTTGTAAACACATACACCTTGACCTTGGTAGACAGAGAAGAGGTGTCATGTTCATACAAATATTCTTCCTCACTAGAGGATTTAAAATGCAGTTTCCAAAATAATTATTTGTCTTTGTTAATTAGCAGCAAAATGTGACTGGTTACAGGATTTTTTTTTTTTTTTTTAATGAGGATTTTTGCAGTCATTTCAATGGGAATCCACTCAAACTTTTGATTGGTTGGGCCACAATTAAAATTGTGTGGGCTCATGCCTGGGACCACCTGTAGCTTTGGCACTAGTGTACAGCAGTGGCAGGGTAAAAACCTTTGTCCAAGATAAACATTTACCTTTACTTCTTATACCCTAAGCAAAGTAGTGAAATACAAACACGAAAATAAAAGAAAACCAAAAGATATGGCAAATGGGTGGTGATCAAGAGAAGGAGAAGTGCATTTATGCATATTTAAGCCATAGTACCTCGATTGTATGTCATACTTTAATATTTCTATTAAGTTCATCACTTTCTTTTCAGTTTAGTTTAGTTTATAAGCTGTCAGGTGAGACCAAACATAACAGTTATATGTCAGAACCCCCAAGTAAATAAATTGTATGTACACATTGAGGTGCAAACAACTCAGTCTCTCCAGACAGAACCATCCTGTGCATGGAGTGCCCCAACAGTCCTCAATCAGCATATTGACGAATCGCTTACATCCGATAAGGCACAGCATACTGTGATGATGAAGGGCACAATTTCTCACGGTTAATTAACGTGTATAGAGGGATTTCTGAAGTACTAGCAGTAAAGAGTATAATGCATTATCTGCATTTTTTTTCCATTCCATCACTTTTCCTTTTATCAGACAGCCACACATTATGCAGAATTACTTAAATCACAGTGCATAATCCTTTAACCAGTACATTATAGAAACCCTGCTGTTTCACAACAAATCCTGTAATATAACCATCTGTCATTGCAGGTTGAGATACAGTGGTTGTACAATGCTTTATTTTGTTGGTGCTTTATGCCCTGGTCATGTCTCACAGCGAAGGCACGTTTAAATAATAAGGTGCCTGAATGATTAGTCGGTCACAGAAATGCTACGTTTAATCTGTAAAATCAGCCTGATGGTGAATAGTTCATTGTTGATTCTGCTCATTATTTTTAAGGATTATGCCATTTTTTTCCACTGGCTCTGCGGCTATGCTGGCAGTCTGAACACATGAAAGGTTTCATGTATGTAAATGAATAAAATGATTTGCATGGGTTCTCTCTAGGTATAAAGCACCTCTCTAGGTATAAAGCACCTATGTACTTTATGTATTATATGTGAGCACTTGCCATGCATATCGCTGTGTGCTTCATTAGCATGCAGCTTGAGTGTAATCTGTCTCTGGTCATGTACACGGTCGTGTAATGTAAACTTGCAGCGTCAATCTTCTCTAGTATTACTAAACTGTGTGAATGTGTCAGGACCATGGTTTAAAGCGAATCCTTCATGCTTGACTGAGCTGCCTGTGCATGAGCAGTGAATGATTTGACACTCAAAACTTTCTCAAAAAGCAAGCTCAAAAAATGGCTGACGTGAGCTTACAACACTTGAGGTTTGATGACACATTGTGTGATGACTGCTGGAAGCACTTCAGTGCTGTTGAGTGATTATATTGACATTTCAAGTACTTGGAGAAGTACATGAATAAAAGGAGATGGATAAATGTAGTATTGGCATAAGACTTTTGATAAATAGCAGAGACACCTGGTAATATACAGTATATTGGGGAGCACTTTATTTTACATTTACTTACTATAGTTACCTTACATATACTTCCGTGGGTAAGTACTGGAAGTACATTGATGCATGTATAAAATAAAGTGCAATCATACAGTATATTGATTTGAATAATTTCATTGGAAATAGCAGTCCTTCTTGGAAATAATTGGTGGATTTTTGTTTGTGCATGCAAGTCTGAACATGTCATGATGTGTTTGAAAAACCATCATTAGCAAACTATGGATGCAAGCAACAAAAGTTCAAATGTTACCAAGAAGTTGTGTTGGAACTACCACTCTTGAACTGTGGTTAGACGAAAGAAAAGTATAACATGCAGTCTTGTATATGATCTTGAGCAAAACAAGCAAGCTAACATAATGTGTATCTTTTGAACCATATATATTCAAATTTCATTCTACATCTTTTAGATTGTCAAGAGAATTAAAGCACAGTTTTTGACAAGTGCAAATGTGCTCTAGTAACATGGGGCAACGGCAAGTGTGTTGGATTTTGAACATGTCTGTTTTTGAATGTTAAAAGCGATTTTAATTAAAACAAATTGTACGTTTTCACAAAAAAGAAGATTTGGCAGACGCTTCCTTCAGGGATCATGCGATGAGCCCTCTAGTGGTCAGTAGCATTTCTGTTGTGTTGCGGCTTTATTTCGTTGTGTTGTACATTTTCCGTTGTGTTGTGGCTCAGTTCAGTTGTGTTTTGGATTCATTTAGTTGTGTTATGGCTTAAATTCATTTTGTTGTGAACTTGTGATTGCTTTTTAAGTGTTGTGTTGTGCACTTCTGGGCCACCGAATGATAATGGATGGACTTTTCCAATCAAAGACACATGAGAGAAGAAACGGGAGTGGACAGCATTGTGAATGCTAATGTTTAAGTCTTTGGTTTTAAATAAACAATGTGGTGTTCTCAGTCATCAGGGCTTATTGAGCTCTTGATTTAACAACAGGGGGTAATGCCTTCAAATCATTCTTGTTTTCACACTCACACTCCCACATACGCACTTACCTCCATATATTGTCAGCTATTGAGCACCTGCTCAGAATACAAACACACCAGGAGCTCACGTATCCTGGCAACAAACTGCACAGTTTCAGAAAGTTCTGCAGGCTGAGTATCCATGCCGAAGTCCATCAGGAATAAAGTGTGTGTGATGACTTATCAATCGGGCTTCTGTCCTGCTTTTGCTTTGACATAAATCCCATTGAGGTAATGTGTGTGTGTGTGTGTGTGTGTGTATATAGTAAAAGATAAAAAGTGTATATTTTTTTCAAAAAGCCACACTTTTGCACTATGCATCAGGAAGACAAACAAAAATTTGATGAAGATTTCAGATCCAATATATATATATATATATATATTAATATATTCAATAATGATATATATATATATATATATATATATATATATATATATATATCATTATTGAAAATATTAATATTGGATTGCCATAAGAAACTAGCTGTGTCCCAATTCAGGGGCTGCATCCTTGTGTTCGGTCAAGTGTTCGGCCAACGTGGCCTTCGAAGGTACGCGTCGAGACTCGTTTGAAGTTTAGTTTAGTTTAGTTTAGTTCCTTTATTGTCCACAAGTGGAAATTTGTCTTTGGCTTCACTATACATCACACACAAGGACACTAACACCAAAAAACATAAGGAAAAAAAATACATACATAAATAAAAAACAGTAACATTACCATGCAGCTATACTTAAGCTTACATATATCCACTCCTACTCGTATTTATGGCTTCTCAGCATTTAGAAATCGAATGGCAGTTGGCACAAATGACATCTGGTACACATTTTTACTTGCCCTAGGTTGTCTAAACCTTCTCCTTGATGGGAGCAACTGAAAACTGGAGTGCAAGGGGTGAGATAAATCCTCAATAATAACCCTTGCCTTCTCTTTAACTTTCAATAAGTATATCTCATTCAATTGTCTTTGTGTTTTACCTACGATTGCACTAGCTATGTTAACCACCCTAGACAATTTCTGCTTGGATTTAACAGTCAGGACTCCATACCACATAGTCATATTAAAAGACATAATGCTTTCTACAAAATTCTTATAAACCATTTCTAAAATATTTTTACTCACACCAAAGTGTTTTAGCCTCCGAAGAAGATGCACTCTCTGCATTGCTTTTTTAAATACATAATCCACATTTCCAGTAAAACTTAAGTTACTATCTATGAATGTCCCCAGGTATT
Source organism: Pimephales promelas (assembly GCF_016745375.1). The sequence continues at coordinate 17,603,780 of NW_024121876.1, read as the reverse complement.
TGAAACTATTTACTATTTCTACCTGGTATCCACTGAGTTTCACAGGTTTCAATTGTTCAGAGAGTTCATTTTTGTTTCTACTAATCACTAATTCCTTAGTTTTGTGCAAATTTATCTCAAGTGCACTCAGTTTGCACCATTTTTGTATGGAATTTATATAATTATGATACAATTTCTCTCTTTCAGTTCCAGCTTTGTACAAAAGGCCGACAAGTGCCAAATCATCAGCGTACTTAAGTAAACTAAAATATGAGTTGTGAATTTTAAAATCATTTATATACAGTGAAAATAATAAAGGTGATAATATAGTTCCCTGTGGTACTCCTGAGTTTAGAACAATTGTTTTTGAGACTTTATCATTAAGGACAACTCTTTGTGGACGATTTAAGAGGAAATCTCTAATCCACCAGATAAGTCCGCCATTCACTCTTAAATCAAGTAATCTCTGTAAAAGGACATCTATCTTAATTGAGTTAAAAGCTGAACTAAAATCTATAAATAAAATTCTAGCATAGTTTGAGGTCTGTTGAATATGTTCAGACACTAAATTGCATAGGGTTAAAGTTGCATCATCAGTGCCCCTAGCTGTCTTATAAGCAAACTGCAGGGGGTCTAAATATTTGGTCCCACTTTATATTAAGTGGCTTTAAGTACTATGTACTTACATTGAACAATAAGTACATGGTATTATTGTGTTCCTGTTGTATTATAAAACACTTTTGCTGCTATTGAGGTGTGATACGGGTAAGGTTAGGGACAGGTGTGGTGGTATGGGTCGGTTTAAGGGTAGGTTAAGGTGTGAGGGGAGGGTCAACTGTGTAATTACAAATGTAGTTACATAAATTAATTATTGCTGTAATTACATGCTGGAATTTTATAAATGTAAGTACAATGTAAAAACATGTATGTACACAATAAGTCCATTGTATCAAATTATTAATTTCAATGTAAGTACATAGTACTTAAAGCCACTTAATATAAAGTGGGACCAAATATTTATTTACATCATTCTTAATATATGTAGATAACACTCTTTCCATACATTTACCCAAAATAGATGTAAGAGCTATTGGCCTAAAATCCTTTGACTGGTTAGCATTAGATATTTTCGGTACTGGGATAATATTTGATAATTTCCATGAGCTAGGAACCACCTTTTCATTTAACAAGAGCTGAAACAATTTTGTAAGAACACCAGTCAATTGAAAAGCACAATCCTTTAGCACTCTACCCTTTAATCCATCTGGACCGGGTGCTTTGTTTGGCTTAATACAAGCGAGACTAGCTGCTGTTTCATGCTCTTTAAGTATAATATTTTCATATGTAGGAATATCACGGCATATTCTATCACACTCAGTAGTACAAGTTCCACGATCAAACCTACTAAAAAAAACATTCAGATTTTCTGCAAAAAATACACCTTGTGAATGATACATTGGTTTCCTTGTTTCTCTCCCCATCATGATATTTAGACCATCCCATGCTTGTTTTGCATTCCCCATATTTAGCCTACTTTCAACCTTATTTTTAAAGTCTAATTTAGCTTTCTTAATTTGACTTCTAAGTTCCTTTCTTTTTTCTCTAAGAAGTTCATTATCACTTTTTAAGAAAGCAGTTTTTTTCTCATTTACACAAATTTTAAGTTTTTTAGTGATCCACAACTTATTATTTGGATATATTCGAATTGTTTTTGTTTTAACACAAATATTTTCACAAAAACTTAAATAAGATGTGATAGTGTCAGTAATTTCGTGTACATCATCACATTCATCAAAGAACAATTGCCACTCCGTTTCATCAAAACAGTCTCTGAGCTCCTCTTTACTCTGATCTGTCCACAGTTTTATCTCTTTGGTCACCGGTTTCTCTTGTTTCAGCTTGGCTCGATATTTAGGGAGCATATGTATAACATTATGATCGGACTTCCCCAAGGGGGGGCGGGCCACAGCCTTGTATCCCTCTGATATGTTTCCAAAACATTTGTCCAAAGTGCGCATAGATCGAGTGGGGCAATCCACGTACTGATGAAGTGTAGGCAAATATCCCGACAAATCACAGGAGTTCATATCGCCAAGAATTAGAACTGGTTGGTCAGAGGAACGTGCCAAAGCGTTATTATAGCTGGCCGTTATTTTATTTGCGGCTTCCACATTGTCTGGTCCCGTAACATATGTTAAAATGACGGTAATCTGTCCAAATTCTCGTGGTAGGTAAAATGGTCTAAAGGACACTGATAATAGCTCATAATCTGTGGTACATATTTGTTCATGGATCTTGAAATTTGTTGCCCATCTTTTGTCCATAAAAATACAAAGTCCTCCTCCCAAAGACTTACGAGACTTAACTTCATCTCTGTCGGCTCGAATCATTGTATAGCCATTTAATGAGATATCCTGCAAGTCTTCCTTCAACCAAGTCTCTGTGAAACATAATAAGTGACTTTGCCTAAAGTCACTGTCATACTTGACTTTCACTGCCAATTCATCCATTTTATTCTTTAGAGAACGTACATTAGACAAGGTGATTACCGGTAAGGGAGGCTTGACGCCTCTTCGTTTGAGCCTTTGACGTATCCCACCTCTCGATCCTCATTTCTTCTTGGATGGTCGTGTGCATTCCTTTTCCCCGGAATTCCTAATCAATCCTTTACAATCCTCTGGTAAGTTCACCTGTAGCCGACAGGGACGGGACCGGGATAAAAGTAGTAAAAGTTCCTCCCTGGTGTAAGCGAGGACGCCATTTATATCCACTCCTGTGCCAGCCGCGATCAAACATGTAGCCAGGCATGCCACTATCCCAACCAAAAACCAGCGAAGCTTCATATTGAGTTAGTAAAAATGACTATATATAAAACTGCATATAAAAAACATAAAAACAAACAATAAACAGCTAAAACGTAAAAAGCGTGTGAAGCGAAGCGAGAAGCACTGGGTCAGCAGCAGAGCCGCGCCCCGGAAGATCCCCGGAAGGGGGTATTACCGACTGTGCCACTGTGGGACGATGAAGGCTGTCCCAATTCGAAGGTCCCACGAAGGCTTCTTCAAAATGCGTCCTGCAAATGTGTACTTCTTCTCCTGTTAATGCAGGACACATTAGAGGGATTCTTCGCAGCCTTGCCAACCCCAGAATTCATTGTGCGCCGGAAATGAAATTGCCAGGTCACAGTTTTAATTGTAAGAACTGGGTTTCAATTCAATCGAGTAATCATATAAAAATGAAATATATGACTAAAGAAATGACTAAAGTTTGACTCGATTTAGATTCTATGTACATAGGTTTTTATGTAGATTTTGCCATGCACACAGGAGGCACCGACGCACAGGCAATAGACACTGGCGCCGACGTCAGGAGTGCTGGAGGAACTCAGGACTTTCAGGGAAGCTCACCTGAGGAAAATATCGCACGTATCCAGTCCGCAGAGTGGAATGGCGAGCAAGCGAAGACACCTGAGCAGGTCCGGTACTAGCTGGTTGAAGCGAGTACAGAAGAGGACACTGGCTTCACTCTGAGATTGTATCTGGCAAATGTGTTAGGTGTCGCCCAGTCTGTAGCTCTGCAGATGTCTGTTAGCGAGGCGCCATGCGCTAGAGCCCAAGAGAACGCCACACTCCGGGTGGAGTGGGCAGTCATGCCAAGGGGGCACGGTCCCCTCCATATCAGAAAAAGAGCTGGTCTGAGGTCCTGAAATACTGCGTTCTGTCTACATAGGCGCGGAGAGCATGTACTGGACAGAGCATGCTTCGAATTCCAGGCATGCTTCGTCAACGGAGAATTCATTCAACGTTACAGTGTAATTGAAAGCTAGCATTTTTTTACTGACGCTAAAGGGCGCCTAAAGCGTCAAATATTGAAGCAAGGTCAAAAGGTGACGCCTTGGGGTGAGAATGTGTTACATTATATACTGTATATATATACAGTATATATATATATATATATATATATATATATATATATATATATATATATATATATAACGGTATATGAACAAATAAACCCAACACGTGACAAGCATACTGAATGAATATACATAAGTATGCTCCTGTTTGTTTTATTTTTATTAAAATGCTAATGCCTTTATGAAGCTGTTGGTTTATCATTGTCATAGTAGTGTTTGCTAAAGCAAAACTCTTATTTAGAAACATATTTTATGGCTCTTTGTGGGACATTAGCTCCATTAAGTGTTGACTGTATTTTCTTATTTGTTCCAGACATCTTTTATACCACTTTATTTTATACCACAAGAGGCCTGTTGAGGCCATAGAGAGTATATGTCAAGCACATATTTCCTTTTTTAAGAGCGGAAAAAAACAACAACCATCATGTTATGCTGTCCTTTCTCAACTGACTCTATGTGAATAACCAGGGCCTTATGAGCTGCCTGGCAAACCTTTTGGGTTGGTCCATTGCAGGCCTTGCTGGGAATCTAATGAGGGAAGACCCTTTGGAATAGGACACCAACCAAAACCATTCAATGGAGGGAGATCTAATAACAGGGTGGGTTATACCCAGGCAAGTCCATTCATTTTCTTGCAGAGTGCAATAGGCCTTGGCTGCTTAACTACATGTCCAGAGAATGGATTGATTGAGGGAGAGACAGAGGGAGAAGCAAAGGGAAAAGAATAGATGGAGACAGACCAATGGAGTGAATGAATGAATGAGGGGGACCCAGAGGTGAAAGCAGAGAAAGTAATATAGTATATATAAAGATGGAGAGAGGTGGACAGGTAAAGGTGAATGAAGGGAAATTGAAGAGGAGAGATGGGGATGGATGAGACAAAAAAAAAGGAGATTGGATAATTCTTCTTAAATCTTTGTAACAAGAGTCTGATTATCACAAATGTTTGTGGTTGGTCTTGCTAATAATAATGTGACGATAATTATCATTAAACATAACAGTTTCTAAAATATATGCTAGAAATAGTTTACCAAATGAACAAAAATGTATGCTTAGATTGTACAAGTAGAAGTTACTCCAGTAATAAATAATGTTCCCATCCAGCCTCACTAGTATTCATGCATAACATTTGCATGTACATTTTTGCATTATTGTCTATATTTTAAAAGTATTTACATGTGAACGTAGAAATATTTTTTTTAATTACATTTTATAGATTTTTTTTTACAGTTTAGTTAATACTATTAACTATTATACTTTAATACTATTACATACACATGGCCTAAATTAATACTAAATGGGTAATGAAATAATTCATAAACATGTTAATTAAAAAATATATGTATATATATTATTTCAAAGTTTCAAGTAACTGCGCATGACTGTTAAAAATCAGTTTTTTTTAAATAAATGAATAAATATATTAGCTTTCCTATAATGTTATTGTCATTTTCAGACGTAGTAAGTGATTAGATTTTGTTTTGGGCAAATTATCAGTACATGTTCACAACCATTTCAGACGTTATTAATGCCTAAAAGGCATTTTTTGAAGCAAGTCTTAAAAAAAATGATTGAAATCTTTGAAACCAAGATTTCGTGAATAACTGCTCAAATGTCAAACTATACTCATTACATGTTGTAGAAAAGTGATAAGAATGGAAAAGAGAGGGAGGAGAAGGAGACTCGAAAAACAAAGATGGTAGAATGAAAGAAGATGGAGGTGGAGATAAATAGCTGTTTTCTCGAGAGCATCTGCTCTTACAGTCTCATCTGCTGACATCTGTCCTCAACAGCTATCAGCCAGCTGCTCATGTTCTCCAACCACCCCATGCCCCTTTCTTTTCCACTCTCTAGCTGTCTTTAACGTTGCCTCTAACTATATTGCCTGTTTCACGGCTGCCATCCAGGCCTTTCTCCTTCTGTCCTCTATTCCAATTGAATTTACATATTGTTCCAAAGCAGCTTTACAGAGATTAGTGCCTTGCAAACTCCCCAGTGAGCAAGCCAAATGTCATTGTAGCAAAGGCAAACTCTAGAAGATGTTTAAGGGGATGAGAAACCGAGGAACCAAGAGTTAACTGAGGAAACCTGTCTCCTTGCATGTTTTTATTTATTTATTTTTTAAACGGATGTAATCCATCCATATTGTATACATAATAATTGATTAATTTGTTGTTCAATTAAACACAATGATTATAATAATGACTATAGCAAACAAAATATGAAACATATATAGTGTTGTTGACAGACTCTGATTAAGGCTGGTGTAAAGGCTATATCGGTATGACGATTTGTAATATATTGTGGTGACGATGTCTGTCAATTTAGCTATTTTGTTTATTTCGTGTTAATATATTCACACTGCTCATATCAGATCTACCGTTTCTTTCTAAAAAAAATTGGAAAGGTTTGTTGCAGCACAAGTCCAGAATCATCTTTCTAATAATGGCTTGTACAAGCATTTCAATCTGGCTTTCGTCCTTATCATAGTTCAGACCACACTAGTTAAGATCTCTAATGACTTATTGTTTGCTGCTGACTCAGGACTTATCTTATCATTTATCATTTGATGCTATCCCGTACATTATTTCACGTATATTTAATAATTATTCTGTTTTTATTTTTCATTCACAAGTGTTGCAGGTGTGTGATGTGACGATCCCCATGCTCTGCTTGGGTTGAATTGAATTATCAGCAAAGCAATGTCTCACAAGTCTAAATGAAACACCGTCTATATTAGAGTGTAACATTTAATGTGCAACACATACATTTACGGATCTCTCTCTCTCTCCGAGCTTCAATTCACACGCTATATTTAGTTCACGTCAACCAAAGCAACAGAGCAGCATTTTATTTATCATCAGCTAACTTAAAGATCAAAGACTGGAAGAGCGCTACATCTGTACTGTATGATCACTTAGTCTTACTACTTTTAATTAAGATGATTGTGTTTTGAGCGTCTGTGATTTAGCTACTTTCAGTTTAATTTGCTGCAGTTTGCGCATTGGATTGCGGAGATAGCCTACTCAGATTCTCATCTACGGAAAATATTTTTGGATGAGTAAAATTTACATATGTGGTTTCAACAACCTCACTTGTCCAGTTTCATCTGGGATGCATCTCAGACCACTGCCTGAAGTGGTTTGAGTGATTGGATTTAAATCCATTTGGGGGATTTACAACACCAACTTATTCAGTAGGCATATCCTATGAATCTCAAAGGAATTTGTAAACATTTGTATGTCTATAAAGTATAATTTAAAGTAAATATAAAGAGGCTTGCATTTTAGTTGCTGTCAGTATAGCCTACCTTGTATGTTTCATAGTCTATATTCAAATGCAAAGTGTGTGTATTTGAACCACACTAACAAAGGAACACCTATGAATACTAATGAGATCATCTACTCAAATGTGAATTTTTATCAATTGATCTTTCAGAATCATCTCGTTCCAGGCCAGACAGCCACATGTGGCTTAAATAAGTGGCTGCTAGAAGTGATTGTAATGTGGTAGCTGAGGTGATTATAATTAGTCTTGATCACGCCTCATCTCTCCCGTTGTCGGACATCAGGTCACCTGTAATGTTGCACAAAAGCGGTTGACGCTTGATTTGGTTCCTCTTTATCAAACAACCCTGACAACTGCCATACCACTGGCCCATCAATCAGTTCAATTAGATGACAGGGCAGACAGCTGGTCATGCATGTGCTTTTGTTCCCGCTCTGTGAAGAGAGTATAGTAGTGGACTTCTGTCTGTTCTGTATCATCACTTATTATAAGAGGTTCTGTCGATCTGTCTCACTTGTGCTTTCATTACAGTTCCTCTTCTTGGAAGTGATCACACTGACTGACCAATTTGACATCTTCACATACTTGGATTTGGCCTCAGTTTTTTTTAAATTTCTTATAATAATCAGTGTCATTTTTTTCTTGATGTCTGTCCCGTCCTCTGTCTCAGTGGCATGACATAGAATGGTTATGAGCAGTTTTAGTGTGCTAAGTATTATGGATGCACAATATATTGGCAACACTGTTACGAATGGGAAGACTGTTGGATCAATTTGCAGCTTAAACTTATTGAGCAAAGTAGTCAAACTGGCAAGCGTCAGAACCAGCAGATACAGCAGTGAAGACAGGGCTAAATCTTAGTACAATACCAGGCAGATGATCAGGGCAGGCACCAAACAGTCAAGGTCAAAGAACAAAGCAGAGGTAACGTAGGCAGGCAGTAGAGGGAGGGCGTTTCTCAATGTCAAGGAAGGATCCTCGGAAGCCGGAATTTCGAGGATGCTACGTCATCGACGTCCGTCGAAGGACTGTTCCAATGTCGAGGATCCTCAGAATTTCAACCAAGGACTGAGTCCTTCGTTCGGAAAATATCCCATACACAGGAAAGGATGCATATGTGTAGCCTTCGCGCTCTTAAATCACCCACAATCCTATGCGCAGCTTTGCTATCTTGTTCAAAAAATAAAAAAAATGTCGACCGTAAGCGGAGTCGGAGTGATAACGGCAATGTGCTTTCAAATGTAAGCAAGTATAATTTCAGTTTAGCCATTTATTTAATGTTTGTTAAACTATTTAACATATCGGCTCAAATTTCCTGAGGGGATTTAAAGCTGCTCCCTTTTACTGGTGATTAACTTTTTAATTTTTACTTCATATAACGTTATAGCCTTTTTTGTTGGTCACATATTTTACCATTGCATGTGTTTTAACAGCTAGATCATGTTGCTATGGACGTAGTGCTAGTTCTGTTTACTCCGGTAATAAAATCGTTTTTGAATGAATAAACTCCTTTTTAAATAAATATTTTGTGTCAAATTATTGATTTATTTCAGCCCATTCTCACTCCCAAGGCGTCACCTAACTGACGCCTTGGGAAGCATTTGGACATGCTTCAATATCTGACGCTTTAGGCGCCCTTTAGCGTCAGTTAGATGACGCCCTAGGATCGCGTGTACCCTACCCCCACCCCACACCTAAACCTAACCGCGTCCTCTAACTGACGCTTTCCTTTAGCGTCAGTTAGATGACGCCATAGGATCGCGTCATGTAAGTGACGCTAAAGGGCGCCTAAAACGTCAAATATTGAAGCATGGTCAAAGGTGACGCCTTGGGGTGAGAATGCGTTGTTTATTTGGTAGGTAGCCGTTTGGTAGGTATAGGCTGATTCAATCAAGACCCCTCTGCTTTAGAGTTTGCAGGGTTGTATTCACTATAACAACCGCCTGGTTATACATTATCTCTTATACTTTATTTATTTATTTATTTATTTCTATGAGGACTGACAAGACAAAATAACAGCCCATTCTCACCCCCAAGGCGTCACTTAACTGACGCCTTGGGAAGGATTTGGACATGCTTCAATATCTGACGCTTTAGGCGCCCTTTAGCGTCAGTTAGATGACGCCGTAGGATCGCGTCATGTAAGTGACGCTAAAGGGCGCCTAAAACGTCAAATATTGAAGCATGGTCAAAGGTGACGCCTTGGGGTGAGAATGCGTTGAAAATAAGGACCGTCAACAACACCAGCACTATGATTTTTGCAGCGCCGAAGCGGACCTTTCACTGATTTAATGACGCAATGACGTGCACTTGCTAGCCTGTTCCATTTACGTGTTCTCCGAATGCTAAAGAGGACCCTTGCCTAGCCTCTGAAGGAAATGACTTGGAAGGACCCGTCCTGCCAAGGAAGTATCCTTGACATTGAGAAACACCTGAAGATATCCAAAACGGGCAGGGTCCCAAAACAATCAGGCAGTCACAGGCATAAACGCTCAGAATTGCAACGAACAGTAAAACAAGACTTCGCAATAAGTGAATGTGAAAACCAGGTATTTATGGTGTGAACTAAACAAGATAATGAGAAACAGGTGAATGAGATGAGTGCTGATGAGTCCGGGCAGTGAGTTATGGAAAATGTAGTTTGTGAGTGAAACATGATCGTCTGGTGTGGAGTGCCCTCTAGTGATTCTCAGGGGCTCTCCAGCTGGTGATCGTTACAAACACATTGGATATCAACTGATATTTGATTTGTTTTTATTTCCTCTATTTTTCTATGTTAAAAAAAATTGTCATCATTTAATACTCACTTTAAGTTTATCTTTAAAAACATTCATAATTTACTTTTTGCTGACTTAAATATAAACTGTAGCAAATCTCAAAACATTTTTTTTCTAATATTGTGATGCCTAAAAATGTAAAAGTACTGATTTTAGTTTTCTGTGATCTGTTTTTTTTTATTTTATTTTTTTTATTTATTGACATTTGTTGGTAATTGGCCATAGCATGAAAATAAAAATAATAATACACACTGTGTTTATATAAACCCACTGTGTTTTACTATTGGTGGATCCCTATTATAGCCACTCACACAGGCTACATTCATGCAGTCAGTGTTTGGGACCGACAAATGTTTATACTTCCTTGTGGTGCCAACTTTACTGTATATTATATTGTATATTACTGTATATTATATTGTATATCCTTGATAGTTTGCATGATTCACAGTAGATGTAACTAATCTGGAGTAATCTGGAGTAATATAATTTTTGCACTAGACTCTCTTCCTTTCACACACTCTCTTATTAGAATGGACTGTTCTTGTATTTCACAGGAAATTAGTCATTATAATTGCTATTTTTGCGGCCTGCAGAGCTTAACATATATATAAGTGGTGTTTTAGCACCTCTGATTTAAGACCATAATATGCATGTAATCATAGAGTCCTGATTAATATCCAGTCAAGTTTTAATTAATGAATTAACTTTTTTTTTACAAACTGTCATCTACGGTGAATCACCAGTCTGGTTATTTTGAGCTAATATGCTGCCTTACTCTGTGACTAAGATTATGCTTGAAACATCACCCAATTTTTTAAGTAGAGCTAGTTTATTATTTTACAGACGGATTGATTTCTTGTTGTATGAATATTTTTCATAATTTAACCATGGGGAAGATATTTTCGAATACTGAGAAATAAAGTGATGTAACGTGTACAAAGTACAAACTATACCTTCATTCTGCAGTGACCTGAATGAATTAAATCAATCATTTAAACCTGTAGCCTGTCAATACTTGTCATATCAAATCACCATTAGAGGTATGCATTAAACACATACACATGATTATAATGTTTTTTTTTTTAATATCATCCTTTTACGTAAATGTATAAGTATTCTATTTGTTTTACTGATGCATTTACATTAACTGCATTCTACAATTATCCTGTAAACTGGGGCTTTCCTCTTAGGGTGAATGAGAGGATGCACAATTGTCAGTGAACAGGCTGTAAAACTGTTGGCTAAGTTACAGACATTCATGAAAAAACTGATGCTAATTATTCTGGAAGACATTATCTATTTAAACAAAGTAACCATTTATTTATTTATTTCTTACCATTGTCATTACCATCACCACCCCCACTCCCCACTACCACCATATTGGCAATATTGTATTAGTCGATTTTTATCCTTTCTCCTATGTACCAATTGCCATTGTCAACCCTGTATAAAATAAAAGGTGATATAATAAGATAATAATAAGAAAATAAATGATAACCTTCCCCCACATCTCTTCAGTCCTATCTTCTCCTATTATTTTGTGTGTGTGTGTGTGTGTGTGTGTGTGTGTTACAGGTATGTGCAATGTCTAAAGTGCATTAAAAGAGGGAGTACAGTGCGAGACTTTCAAGTGTCTCTTCAATTGCCTCTGCTTGTGCCATGATGTTTGGAATCACAAACTGAGAACCTGAAGTACTTACAGTAAATATACCTTTGAGGCCTTTCAAAAAATCGCCATTGACATAGCGAAGATTCAAATGGATTTTAAAGGGTTGGTTCATCCAAAAATGAAAATTCTAGTAATTACTCACCCTCGTGCTGTTCCAACCCCGTAAGAGTTTCGTTCAGAAAAGAGAAATGTTAAATCAAATCAGTTTGAAAAGATGCAGGACACTAAGTCAGAACAGTCTGAAGGTCTGACCCATGTTTTGGAGTTTGTGGAGTTAAAGCTCTAGGAGGAGTTGTCAGAAAATTTTGGGTACGAATAATAATAATAATAAGTTTAAATAGGATTTCAGTAAGCTGGTTTTCTCAAGCCAACTTAAACTAAACAAAACACAACTGTGACACATACACTGCCAGTAGCTTACAGTAAAACACAAGGAAATTGTTAACAGTGCAGCAGCACAAAAGCATGCTTTAATGTAATTGTAAATGTGACTTACCTGCCCATCACTCTTACTCTTAAAAATATTTTTCAACGCGTCTTGTCTCCTATCCACTATGATTCAGTTGTTGTTGTTTTTTTCTTTTGTCCACAGATACAATTGGCAATGGCTTAAATTGTGAAATTCAATTCTCACCTTTGTAATAAGATGTGCTCCACATTTTCCAGTTGCTTCCCTGTAGTTTTGCACAGTCAGACAAGCATGACAGACTTTTATGTAGGGCAGTTTCTGGACATGGAAGAGCCAAGAGCATTGTCTTCAGAATGCCACATCCGGCAATGATAGAGACCCACTTGGGAGGCTTAGTTGCCTCCAGCTTTGATTCTTGTCAGGGGTAAAAGGTAACAGAAAACAGAAAGTAAGAGCTTGAGGGAGGAAGAAACAAGAAAGTGTAAATGTGCCCCCACTCATATGGAAATTAATTTTGTAATGGGTTTCTGTGGCCTACTTCTGGTGTCCTTTTACAATTTATAGCTGTTATCATAGGAAAACTTACAGTAAAAACTTACAAGTTGCATTGAGTTAATTTTGGTCCCTGATATTGCATATCCACACATTTGATATTGATAAAATATTGATAAAATATTAATATAATAACTATGTTAAATAAAGTGTGAGTTCATTAGAATGTTATATAATGTTATATAATTATAAGGAAGTAAAGTAAATAAAGTAAAATTATATCAGTAAGATGTATCTGTCACGATCACACACAGGGAACAGAAGATCCAATTTGCAGTGATAGAGAGGCATCATCAAATTTGCTCGAGGCAGAGAGAGAAGTAAATGAATAGTTGAAATAAAGTTGTCATTTTTGTTGTTTTTTGCGCACAAAAAGTGTTCTGGTCGTTTGATAAACTTAAGATTGAGCCACTGTAGTCACTTGGACTATTTTAGCCATATTTTATGTCTTTAATAACTTTTCGAGGCCAGCAAGTTTCAATTCCTCAAGAAGCCTATGGATTAGTATGCAGGAGTGATCCAGCTCAAAGATTTCATCAAAAATATCTTAATTTGTGTTCCGAAGATGAACGAAGGTCTTACGGGGTTGGAACAACATGAGGGTGAGTAAATACTGACAGAATTTTCATTTTTGGGTGAACTAACCCTTTAAATAAGCATTATGCTTTTGCCTATTTTCACAATACAACTTAAAAAAAAAAAAAATCTGTTTATTTTTTTGTGTATTTATTTTATATCACTAATCAAGCATGTAATTAGTCCCTAAACTGGCACATACTTAAAGTATACTAAGTATACTTTAAGTTTTTCCAATTTAGTACACAAAAGTACACTAAATAGAGTTACGTTATGTTTTACTACAATTGAATTACAACTAAAACTTAGTACAAAATTTCAAAATAGCACACTTCAAGTTAACTAATCATTAACACACTTGAATACTGAATTAGTCTGGCTGCAAGTACTTAGCATTGTGTTTTTTTTTTTAAAGGAAGGGTACACATTTCCTCTGTCTGACAGCTGGATGATGCCTACTGTCATTCAAATGTGTCATCATCACTCCAAACCTTACACAAGAGCATTTGTTTTCTTGGTGAATGGATGTTGTTTTAAGTAGAACACATATTTTTGCTGGAAATTGAGAGGAGGAGATCTGGTTCAGAAAACAAAAGGTTTAAAGGGATTTTATGTAAATTAGATTATGTATTTTTCAAGAACATTTTTCTGCACCTGATATCATTTTCTGAATAACAGGTTCATCTGTACATTCTGAAAATGCATGTATATTAATCCAGCATTTGGGAGTGAAGTTTGTTTCCACAGAACGGCTTAGACATATTAATTGTGTGGGCTGTTATTTTCCTCACTTCTTCCGAGTGACCTTCTGTCTATTTGATTTCACCTCATTTCAGCCCACAGGATCCTTTGTACTACTTCTGTCTCATTCCCTCCCTCCCTTTTGTTCCCCTCTTAGTCTCTGTCTTCTGGATGGAGAATAAGCTTTTCAGTTCTTTTGTTGTTGGTGTGTTTGTAGGGAGCTGTACGGAAACTTGGACAAGACCAAAACAAACGGCAATTGATTCATCTCTCCAGAACTTCACCCATACTGTACTCTGTAACCACACACACACACACACACACACACCCACACCCACACACACACACACACACACACACACACACACACACACACACACACACACACACACAACAGTCTATGTAACTCACAATGCCTCCCACAATCAATCAGCCATTACACAATTACACAATCAAACCTCATCAAGATGACAGTGAACAACTGCTCTACACAGACGTGTGAAAACCCAATTATCAATCACTCTCCCCGAGGGGCCTCATCTCCTCTTTTACATATTTGTTATCATCTTTGTGGTGTATTTTGTTCACTTGCAACACTGACAATATTGTTATAATCCTTCCAGTCGCTTCATGCATGTTATGTAGCACAAATTATCTCCGCTGTGTCTTTTGAAATTCTGGAATAAGCATGGTCATTCGTTTTCATTAAATCGTAAATTAAAATCCCATTTCCCCTGCAGGTTTCATTGAATAAGTTGGATGGTGGCAATCTGGGATCAGCAGCTTTCAATCAATTTCTGACAGGCTTTTATTGTTTGCTGATAAATTCCCTTCTAAATGGCAGAGTAGGACTATAACAACCAAACAAAGCCTGTAACGACGATGTCAGAATGAAATAAAACACGTTGCATGTTTTTATCCAATAAGCAAATGCGATTTTGAAGAGTGATGTGTTCTCTCAATTCAATAATGAGATTTCCCAGATCCCTTTGCAAAGAATTACAAAAACACAACAAATAAACAGTTACTTAAATTAAAATATAATTTATAATATAACTAACGATGATTATATGAGAAGGTCTGTATTTGATTTTCTTTTTGCTTCATTGTCTTGTTCGAGGTCATGTTCAGTACTTCTTTGGGTAGTTGATTTGCACTTAGTTTGATGTTTGTTTAAAGGATTTCTTCTTAAACTTTACTGTTCAGCTTTCCTAATTTTCAACCCACCTGATATTGTTACAATGTTGGTAGTAAATTAACAGTGTTTAATCATTCTCTATGTTACTTAGAGAAATTCGCATTTATTTGTCACCAAAAATCAGATTGAACGAGATTGAAAACAGATTTATTAACAAAACGGAACTGACAGAACGGCAGTGTCTGTTCCATCTGTTTGCCCTAAACACTGTGTTTTTTGTTATCCCAACACTATCTCACGACCAATTCGTACGAATTCGACGCATGATTAAAAGCATGATTAATTCGTACTAATTCGTACGACCTCACTCGTACTAAATCGTACGATTTGTCTAAACCCACGTGATGGTTAAGTTTAGGGGCGGGGTAAGGGGTAGATCATTCGTACGAATTCATACAAATTGGCCAATTCGTAAAATATGTACGATTTAGCAAAATCGTATTAATTCGTACGAGTGAGGTCGTATGAATTGTTACGAATTAGCCACTTTTTAATCATTCGTCGAATTCGTACGACTTGGTCGTGAGATCGGGTTGGTTATCCTGAAATGTTGACTACAAAAACAACAGTTTTTCAGATTTTCTGTCACAGTGTTCTCTCCATATTTAAAATTATTTACAGTCGCTAGCCACTGTCTACAGTGTGTTTGATCTTTCACTGGAAACCTAAAATAGCTCACTCCCGCTTAACGTTTACTCTTTGAATTCTTGCACCTGTGAGTAATACAAGTCGACACCGTGACTAAAAGTTTGCAAAGTATTTCCTACCAAAGCAAGTTGGTATTTGACTCTGGTCAAGCATAAAAGACTGGTGGGAGTAGCCTTGGAGCCATGCGCACAAAACGATGTATAGTAAATGCATATGTTGAATGCTGAATCTGATACAAGTTTAAATAAGAAAATATTTGAATATTTGGTGTAATTTTGCATTTTTTTGAACAATATTTTGGTTGACTAAACGCAATTTTAGGTTTTAACTGAAATGAATTAATCTTACATGATGAAATATTGACTAAATCAACAAGATATTTTCATAAGCAGCCTAATAAACAGCCTGCATGCCTAAAAGCATGCAACAGAAAGTCATATGTGAAAGCACAGGTATGCTGGCATGTTTGTGGCTCTTGAGCCTTCACCCCAGTCTATGGCCACCCCCTGTGTTCACTCACGTCACATGTGTTCTGGGGATGTTTGTATTGAAATGTTGAATAAGTCTTGTGCTGAGCATTCATTAGTAGGATTAAATTACGAGACAGGGTGGCAATGAACTCTCCCCAACCATTTTCACATCTCTGCTGCTCTGATAGGTGCTCTATCAAAGATGTCTTATTTTCTTTGATAAATGATTTGAAAATCCCATTTGGACCTCAAAATATTGTATGTTATTAGGAAAATAGACTGAATAAAAAATGACTCCCTGTCATCTCTTCTGCATATAGTGTCAGCTAATGTTAACGTAAGGTTGTTTGAAGGTGGTTGAAGGCCAGACACAGCTCTCACTCTTTGCCTTCTGTAGTTGATCGGGTTGTTGATATTACCGCTCTTGCCAGTTTATCAATAGACCTGCTATCTGTGCGTCTCACCATTTCTCTTTTATTTCACATTAGGCAGAACAACTAGCCATGGTAGTCAATCAATAGAAATATGTACCTTTTTCATTTCCACCACGTCACATGGCATGCAGGACACTTTAAATACGGAGGAAATATCAATACTCCAGTAGTCGCATGACACAAATTGCATACAGTGATGCTTTGTATAGTATATTTTAGTGACTTTAGAATGATTCAATAATTATTTCAGAGAGACCGTCTAAGAAATATGTTCTATAGCACATTAAGAAACATCATCTGTACTATTTAATGTCTGACTGAAACCATCAGCATGACAAGCACAAATAATTTTAAACGTTTAGCTAAATTTGTATTTTTTCACAAATTTTATTAATGTTTGTATTTTTAGTCATATCATTTTATGTGCAAATTATATTATTTATAATTTTGTATTTATCACGATGTGTCATTTTTCGTTAACGTTAAGCATTGTGTTGTTTTTTTTCAAAAGCTATATTTTGCAGTTTTATCGTAGAATTTGGTTCAAAACAATCTTACAGTATGCAACATTATAATTCGATACATTTACTTTTATATATACTGCTCAGCAAAAAAAGTCAATTTTTCAGGATACTTTATTGAAAAAAAAAATAGTTTTGTGAAATCCAAATAAGCTTTTCGGATCTTTATTGGAAGGTGTTTAAGTGGTTTGTCATGCTTTCAAACAATGTCTTTCAACCATAACCATTGTATATGCACCTGTGCAAGACATTAATGGTTTACAGGTGGTAATTGAGGTCACAATTTCTACTGACTCTGAAAAACACCAGGAGAAAGATGTCCAGGGTCCCTCACCTCCGTGAACAAGCCGTAGACCTGCTGCAGGATACATGAGGACTGCTAACACAGTCTCATCCCAAATCGTCATATAACTGACGTTTTGGGACGTATTTTGACCATACGTCAATATCCGCCTTTTTAGGGCCCCCTTAAACGTCGGTAGATGGCGATCCCGGGCCGTCATACAACTGACGCTTTACCTTTAACGTCAGTTAGGTGATGGGTTAGGTTTAGGGTTAAGTTTAGGTATGGGGTAGAGTTAGGATCCCATAACCTCATCTACCGACGTTTAAGGGGGCCCTAAAAAGGCGAATATTGACGTATGGTCAAAAGACGTCCCAAAACGTCAGTTATATGACGATTTGGGATGAGACCGGGTTGGGACTGCAGATGTGAACAGAGCAATAAACTGCAATGTTCGTAATGTAAGACACCTTAGACAGTGCTAAAAGGGGACAGGAAGGACCTTGCAGTGTCAAACCACGTATAACGTCATCCTCCCCAGACATGTTAGAAAACTTGCAAGTGCCTGAAAATCTGCTGTCCATGAAGATGAGATGAACTGTAGACCTTAAAGTAGGCCTACTCCATCATACTGACTGATAATTTTGATATTGACTTGATCAGGGACTATTATTATTATTCCATTTCTGTTCATCAAATGTCTGTTAAATTCATTCAGTTTATGTCACAGTGTTCAATCTTTTTATGTTCATACAAATATTAACACACTAAGAACTATCATTTTAAACAAATTCTAAATGATAGGCTACTTCCCAGATTATTATTCTTGCAATGTCAACAGTAACTTTTTATTTGCTATCAGCACAATTTAACAATAATGCTCAGTACATCACAGAAATCCAAATCTTTTCATTTGCAAGGGCAGTTTGTCAGAAGAGTCCATCAACTGGCCTGAAACTCTCATACTAACCCCAGACCATTGGGCCATCCTTATAGTTGAGCCCTGCATCTGTAAGTACTAGTAGCAGATTGTTAAAATTCTCAAAATGTGTTTCTTTCTCATGCGCACTAGACTTGATTTTCACACTACAGGGAAAGCCTGCAGCTGCACTCTATACTGAGTAATCCTGTACATTTTCATAACCCAGAGAGCATCAAAAATCAACACCCACTCTCTTGCTCTCATTTAATGCGTGTTTATGTGGTGTTGTTTTTATGAAGGCATTTGAAATTATGATTCAGCTGCCAAGTGTTTAGCCATTCTCTATCATATAAATAATATATTGCTATAAGAACTGGAATACAAACGTGAGCAATAACATCTCAGATAAATGCAGCTAAATTCTGTATAATCGAAGGGAAAGTGAGGTTGCAGCAGTGGCAAATGTCTTTGTCCGTTTCTTCTTGTGGATTAGAACAACATTCATTTTATGGGATTCGTTCTCTTGATTTTCTCTTTTGGGATATAAGATACTCTCTCAGGACTCAGTTATTATATTTTTAGATGGTATTTAACTTAGAAATTCCCTACTAAATGGTCCCCACATCTGGTCCTTTCAATTTTAATGTTTCATACTGCTTGATGATTCCATAAATCTCAAGTCTTAATGCGGGCATACACTGTGTGCTTTCTGGGGGATTTCAGCAAGATTACCAACTCAGCGTTGGTGAATGAATTAATCAATTGCAGTTTGCACACAATATGCGCAAACTTTAATTGCCATAGCCAAACCAATGACAGAAAACATTCAAAATAGTATCTAGTGATGGCCGGTTCGTGAACAAATCGTTCTTTTGAACCGGTTCATTTTAGTGAACCAGTGCACTAAATCGGATTGAAACGTTCGAAACAGTTCACGTCTTACGTCAGCGAGTTACTCACTTTCAGAAATGCCTGACAGTACCTCCGAATTGAAGAACCAAGGATATCCCGGAGTATATTTTACTCCAGTAACTCCATCAATTCACTGAACTGAGAAATGTTGGTGCTGAGAGAGAAGTGATGAGCACGAGCAACTGATACTGCGCATGCGTGTACCAAACACACAGGTACAGCGGTTCTCGGATCACCCGTACAGAACCGAGAACTGTTTTTTTCGGACACGTTAGACCAGCCCATTCTCACTCCCAAGGCGTCACCTAACTGACGCCTTGGGAAGCATTTGGACATGCTTCAATATCTGACGCTTTAGGCGCCCTTTAGCGTCAGTTAGATGACGCCCTAGGATCGCGTGTACCCTACCCCCACCCCACACCTAAACCTAACCGCGTCCTCTAACTGACGCTTTCCTTTAGCGTCAGTTAGATGACGCCGTAGGATCGCGTCATGTAAGTGACGCTAAAGGGCGCCTAAAACGTCAAATATTGAAGCATGGTCAAAGGTGACGCCTTGGGGTGAGAATGCGTTGGTTAGACATACTGAGAATCGATGATTTGAGCCAACACTATCTCACGACCAATTCGTACGAATTTGACGCATGATTAAAAAGTGGCTAATTCGTACTAATTCGTACGATTTGTCTAAACCCACGTGATGGTTAGGTTTAGGGGCGGGGTAAGGGGTAGGTCATTCGTACGAATTCATACGAATTGGCCAATTCGTAAAATATGTACGATTTAGCAAAATCGTATTAATTCGTACGAGTGAGGTCGTATGAATTGTTACGAATTAGCCACTTTTTAATCATTCGTCGAATTCGTACGACTTGGTCGTGAGATCTGGTTGGTTGAGCATGCGTGCAATTTTTTCTGAGGGATGAAATGTACGTTTTTTAAGTATTCAGTTGAACATCAGTAGGCTAAGTGTAACAAAATAAAACATGTTGGATGGAAACATGTTGATCACATAATTACTTTATAATTACTGTATTATTTTAAAGTTTGGAAACACAATGAATGGATTGTAAAACTGTCAAATTAAACATTTATTATTATTATTCTAAAATAATATTTTCTGGAACAGCTCATTTAATTTCTTAGTAAGTTGATATACATCTTTGATGTAAACTCTTGCCAAGATTTAAATGGCGCACTGCTTTGTAAATGTTTATTATGCATTAAAACATAACGTATTAAACATACTGGAGACATGCATTGATTTCTTTGTTTTTTTTGACTGTCAGGTTTCAGCAGATCTCTGCTCAGCACACACAGGCCTAGTTACGGTTCTCGAGTCAATAACTGGTTGTTGCAGTTCTTGAATCACCGGTCGAGAACCAAGAACTATTTCTTTCGGACACGTTCGACATGGAGAACCGATGAGCTGGAGATACTGCGCATGCGTGATAGCACCGTCTCTAAACAGAACTTTCTTTTGGCCAACTGGTGATGATGTGCTCATACATGAGCAAGCAGCACGAGTGAACCGAGGACTTAAATGAGGGGCCAAATTTGGCGAAATGTAAGTTTATTTAATAACAAATAAAATGATGAAGACTATTTATGAACTTTATATATTTAAGTAATGTAAAACATACACGGTTTGCACATCGCCTGTTGGCTACGGGGTTCGTTTGCAAAATGGAAACTTATACAAGATAATTATGACGATAAGCACTATTATTTAACTGAAGTTATGATTACAAATACCTTTAATTTATAGTATTTTCTATCCGTTGGAATGATAGAATTGCCATCATTATGTGAGGACGTAAAAGAACTGGTGAACCGTTTTTTTTTTTTTTTAACTGGTTCATTGAATCGTTTTTGAACCGGTTCATGGAAAAGAACCGGATTTCTTATTAACTTCTATTCTCTCACCACCTTTTGATTGCCCTTCTTCTCTCCAGTTTCAGTCTCTCCAGTATCTCAAGCCTTGAAGCAATCATTCTCCATGAGACAAAATTTTAACAGATCTCACAACTCTTCTCCTGTGTTATTTGTAAGTTGCATCCAACAATTTTGTTGTCAGAATTCCACCAGCTTCACTCACTCCTCCCACTCGTTCACAGTCCCCTGAGTTTTAATCACCATCACTTACACCTCATCAGTTCACATCCCTATATATTCAACTCCTCTTTACACACTCATTGTCTGATCTTGTCACTACATGACACTACAGACTATCATGCTATTTACCTGCAACTTACCTGCTACCTACCTACTTACCTACCTACCTGAGTTCCAAACCCCCTTTATGCAGAAGCAACACTCAGACTGAACCGATGACGTTTTCACACAAACCGAGGCCTCGTTTGTCACATAGACAGTGAAAGAAATGGACAGAGCGGATGGACCCCATTGATTTTAAAGGAGAAGACTGAAGCCCGATTTTTACACTTCCTGTCTGATGTCTGAGCGACTGCGCAGGCTCAAACCGACAGTCTGACAGTTGTAAATCTTCTAGTAGCTGTGCCAAGCCAAAACGTTGTTGAAATATTTTGTCCCGTTGCTTTTATGGACTCTCTATCAATAGGCTTCTCCCTTGACTTTATGCCTCCATGTCCCCCCCGATTGCCTCATAGACAGTAAAAGATTGCCTGCGAGATTCTCCTCCTGTCTATACAGTAATGTCTCTATTGTGCAGCAGAAAGTTGCATAGTGATGACACAATCGTTCCATTTCCTACGGATCTGTGACGTTTTCTCTTTGTAGTAGAAAAGCTATAATATTTCTATTATTTTGGGTCTGTGAAAATCTGTGATTTTGGGTCCAGTATGTTGATACAGTACATCAAAGTGATAAACTAATTGTCTGGTCATATAGGTGATGTTGTGCTGAAAAAAATTATACCAAAAATTGGTATGGTGAACATTTGTTTATGTCGCAAAACTAAAAATTTAAAAAAGTACTCAAAAAGGGCCAAAATAGCTCAAGACTCCGAAGGGTTAACAAAACAAGCCTCGAATCGCGGCTTCATCTGGCATGCCCCTTTTTTCTCGACACGAGCTCCGACGCCTCGGTTCAAATGTCACATCATACCTGTCCCCAGTGACTCTCCATTCACATATGTAAACAAAGACTCCTTAAGCTAAGTTCCATCCTGAAAATCATCTGCTTTCATACTCGCCATATCTCTATTTGGATCTGCAACCTGTATATAAACACTATTTAACTTACCACCTGTCTCCATCTGTGACAATAATTCTAACAAATGTGGTAATTTATGGAAATCCAGTGAGTTACAAAAAAATAAATAAATAAATAAATTGAGAATGGATCTTTAACTGACAGCCTACATATTGACTGAAGAATACATTATTTGGGATTTTCAGGAGCTGGACACAAAGTGTCACACAATCACTTTCTATAATTAATCTCTTCAAGCTATTGATTTAGTGCCAGGATTTAAATTTTCTTCTGCAAAAAAAATAAATAAATAAAATAAAAATACTTTGGGAAAACAAAACAAAATTGAGCTAAAGCTGTTTATCTGAGTCATAAAGCCCTGTTTGAACCAATTTTATGTTCATTCTGAACACTCACACACACAGACACACTCTCTCTCTCACTTAAACATTCACAAGATGTAGAAAAGTTGACAGAACAACCTCTTATCCGAGACAGCGGCTTCAATTGAGTGTGTTCTAAGAGATTCAGATGTGTTTGTCATGTGTAATTGCTGCAAAAGAGGCTAAACAAGGTCAGTTTCTCTCAAAACAAGTGAACAGATGTTTGTTTATTATGAGTGTTTGACAGATGAGAGCGAATTAGAGAATGGTTTGTGTATGAAATTATCTTGCGCTATTTCCGTTACGTCACAATATTAATTATTGTAAGGGACAATGTGTACTTTTATATGTATTTTATTATTTTAAGTCAATATTTTTATTTGTAAATGTGTCCTCATTTGAGTACAAATACCTCTGCAAATTATTTGACTTATCCTCGTAAACAAAGAATTTATTATCTTTACATACATGGGACGGGTAGGCACGGAGGATTCCAAGTAGTTCCGCCATCTTGAAAAACTAAAATAGCAGAGAGGGACAAAAAGTACTAGGCCAGCGCATTTTCGTTCAGAGCAAGTGTGACGTAACGCAAAGCAGCTGAAACGGAGGAGCAGAGCTGTGACAGGTGGTTGTCACTGCCACGGCAAGTTTAAAAGGCTGCACTGCAAATTCTCGTTGTCAGAAAAGTCAAAAATAGATCGTAAAAGGAAAATGCGACCGGAGATTACAAAAAACATGAGTTAATGTAATATCTGAAAGCAAATCATTATCAAACAAGCAAGCAACACAGAATCAAGTTGCGCCATACATTTCATTTTCTTTTTTAATAATCCCTTTCTCTCGGATGTTCATCACAATATGTCAACAAAAACCTACGGTAATTTTAAGCATGATCATAAACATAGAAATGCATTCTTTCTTTTTCCATTCAATAAGGAAATTAACCTTTGATTATGGCGGGGAGGGGAAAGTACGTATTTTTCGTAGTCAAAACTGAACTAAAGATATCTCTGTCTGTCATTTTGACTAGTCACAATTACGTTACAGATATCTTAAATGATAATACAAATTATCCAAAAATGTAACATGTAGTAAGAATGTACGACTAGTAACAAAGACGCTGTTGATATCTACAATGTTAATTCTGGATATTCAAACTTAGCTTTTAAATGTTAAAAGGGCTTGCCATACAGGGACGTAGGCTCAGAGAGAGGCTCACCATATTCCAACCAAAATATCTGACTTTCTGTTGGTCAGACATAGTGACTCTAAAAGTTGTCCGGCTCGATGAGTACAATATATGTACTGAGTTTTTTACTGTAGATAAAACTAATCCCCCAACTTTTGACAAAAGGTGGCGCTACTGAGTCCTCACCACGCCCGTTTCTGAAACTTTGCACATGATTACTGGCTAATAAGTGTAATGTATCTGTCAAGTTTCATGCAATTTCAAGCATGTTAAGAGTCTCAAAAGCATCAAACAAGAATATTAAAGTTTGATGCGTTGCCACGGCAACAGTATCTAAGATATCAATAATCTTTTCACAGATCTACATCTGCCGTGTGTTTACATTATACACATAAAGTTTGAAGCAAATCGGGTAAAAATAAGAGGGTGATTTCAAAGCATTTTGAAAGTGACACACTTCCTGCTGCCAGTTGATGGCAACTTTGACTCACAATAGTCACATCCATGTGATTGGCCTCTTACAACGAACACACTGCTGAAGTTTTACCAAGATCAGCTAATGTATAAAGAAGTTATAACACACTTCCTGTTTCACGTTTCTCGCCATCATTTCGTTTCCTCGCCACGGCCAAACCGTTCGAGATATCAAAAATCCCCTGGCAATTTGCTGCCATACGCACACCATTTTGTATCACACAACATCCAGCAATGGCACCATCAGTGAAGAGATCCTCTGTTACCAGTATGTTTACACTTTATATAAAGTGTCTTCAACTACTATGTACTGTCAAAAATATTGTTAGGTACAATGTACTTATTGTGTTAATTTAGTTGCAAAACAATTTTGCTACTCTTGAGGTGGGATACAGGTAAGGTTAGGGACAGGTTTGGTGGTATGGTTAGGTTTAAGGTTTGGTAAAGGTGTAAGTGAAAGGTGTAATTTTATATATAGAACTTAATAACAGCTGAAATTAATCGCAGGTCATTTTTTAATATAAGTGCAATGTACTGACCATTTGTCTAATGGAAAACATCTCATGCGCTTCTCGATACAGTTAATAATATCCTTGCTCACAGACACCCATTATCACTGCATTGGTGCACTGCACAGATATGGAGGGTGCTTTTCAGGCAAAGAGCTTATTACAAGACAAGCCCCATTAAAAATATGTGCCAGTAGTGTTTCATAAGGGAATATGGTCCAAAACGAGTAATGTTGCAAATGGTATAGGGAATACTGCAGGAGATGTAGCTTGTCTCCACTGAGGCTAAGAAGACTGCTGACTATAATGACCACCACATTGGTAGTTGTGTGTATGTGTGTGATATGTCCTCTTTTTAACTATTCCAGAACATAGTGTATTCTTGCACTCTAATGGTCATGGAATCTCGTAAGTGACACACTTAAGGACTGTTAGGCCGATAATGAATGTAATTTGATACTTTACGCCAAATCGCGTTCAGTCGACGGAAACAGTCTGTGAGTGTGTTCAGTGTGTTTCAGCTAGTCGGCGGCTTTAGACAGCATTGCCAACACCGGCGGCTTTAGACAGCATTGCCAACAATTGACTTAAATTTCAATAGAGTTTGGCATTAGTAGGCTATGTATAAAGTAAAGTACAATACATAACAAGTATTGTACTCTTATAAATATTAAGTCTAGTGTCAGTTCTGAGTTCTGGCAGGTCCCGTTAGTCAAGCTCATATCAGCTGACTCTCAGCTGATCCACATCTATAGGAATATGATGCCCAACACTAAAGCACTATATTATCAACAGCTTTTGCATTTCTCAGGAGCTTATTACAATTCTCGCTCCCCAGCTCCTCCTCTCGTGCAGTCAGTGTTTGGCCTTCTGAATGCCCTTTGAATCAGAATAAATTTTCTAATTATGTTGTACATTAAAATCTTGAATTTATGATATCTGCAATTCATTCATGTTGGGGAAGACTCGATTGTTACATCACTTATTACCTTCTCATCTCTCCAGCTGTGTTCTAATACTTTTAGTATAAACGATCTGTACTTATACATGTCTGAGTTTGCAGATGCTGACACTTTCATTTATCTCCATCCTCCCCACCACCACCAAGATGGCTCCTTCACTTCCCCTCCATCCTCCCCACCAGCACCAGAAAGATCTCTTCCCATTGCCCACATGGGGTCAGCTGCGCCCCTGCCTGTCTTCAGGCAGGAAATGCAGAGTCCGTATCCTCAGATGTGAGCTACGGACAGGGCACACCAAAGTTTTTTATATCATAATATTGCTTGCTGGACAGTTAATAAATGTATAATTGTTACGGTATTTATTCTCCCAAGTCTTTCTGGTCTCAATCATTGATTGCAAGATTGTTTAAATGTTTTTGAAAGAAGTCTCTTATGCTCACCAAGGCTGTAATTATTCAATCAAAAGTACAGTGAAAACAGTAATATTGTGAAATATTTTTACAGTTCATTATGTTTTGAAAAATGTATTTATTCTTGTGATGGCAACCAAAAAATAAAATAAATAAATAAAAAAAAAAAAAAAAAAAAAAGCCATTGCTGCAGTTTTCAGTGTCACAGAAACCATTCTAATGTTGATTTGGTGCTTCAGAAACATTTCTTATTATTAAGGTTAAAAACGTTATTTCTGATGAAACTGTGATACATTTTGTTTAGGATTTGTGATAAATACAAAGTTAAAAGAGCAGCATTAACTTAAAATATAAATATTTTGTAAAAGTATTACTGTCATTTAGGTAACACTTTATACTAAGTTTTCATTTGTTAACATTAGTCAATTACATTAAACATGAACTAATGAACTAATAAAAGTAAAAAGAAAGAACTAGTGATAAGCAATACTCATACTGCATTTATTAATTCTAGGTGTATTGATTTCTATATGTACTGATACATTATTAAAATCAAAGTTGCATATGTTATCAGTATCATTGTGAACTAACATGAACAAACAATACATGATTTTATTTTTATTAACATCAACAAATAGCCTATCAATAGATGTTGTAAAAAAATAATAATAGTTGATGCTAATTAATGCAGTAACTAATGTTTAAAAAATAATGTTTTTCAGTAAATTATAATATTGTACTATTTTTAAATCTGAAGATCTTCCATCTAAATCAACGCATTCTCACCCCAAGGCGTCACCTTTGACCATGCTTCAATATTTGACGTTTTAGGCGCCCTTTAGCGTCACTTACATGACGCGATCCTACGGCGTCATCTAACTGACGCTAAAGGAAAGCGTCAGTTAGAGGACGCGGTTAGGTTTAGGTGTGGGGTGGGGGTAGGGTACACGCGATCCTAGGGCGTTATCTAACTGACGCTAAAGGGCGCCTAAAGCGTCAGATATTGAAGCATGTCCAAATGCTTCCCAAGGCGTCAGTTAAGTGACGCCTTGGGAGTGAGAATGGGCTGTCTAAATGTGTAAAAAAAAATGATTATTTTATTATTATTTCTCTCTCTCTCTCTCTCTCTCTCTCTCTCTCTCTCTCTCTCTCTCTCTCTCTCTGCGAATAATACATGATTCTGCTTTCAACTTTGGCCTAAACAAACAGTTGAATAATTAAGTTGCCTACTTTTGCTTTGGAAGCACACCTATTATGACTTAAATGTTGCAACAGTGGGCAGCATAAATGTCTGTTGTCTAGTGTTTCCTTGTGTTTCTTTCCATCTATAGCTCCCCTCATCCCTCCCTTCCTTGCTGACTTATTCATTTCTGTTCTCTTTTGCTTCTTTGCTTTCCTCTACACCATCATCTTTCTCTTCTCCTTCCCTCTCTCTCTCTCTCTCTCTCTCTCTCTCTCTCTCTCTCTCTCTCTCTCTCTCTCTCTCTCTCTATCTCTCTCTCTCTCTCTCTTAGTTGGATGGTGGTAACATTAGCAGCAGCTGTTAGTTTCTGTAATCCAGCCAGATTTAGAAGGAAGCTGTGCTTCTGCTCCATCATGTAGAGAGGAAGAGGGGATCGGAGAGGAGAGGAGGGAAATAAAGTGATTAATAAATATGAGCGAGGAGATGGAAGGGGGTAAAGAAGGGCAACAGGGGAGCAGCAGAGAGGGACACATGTACTCGTTCAGTGATTGAAGTGTGATGAGGATTGGTAAACAACCAAAAAGAGAGGGAGTAAAGCAGGTCTCGCAGAAGTGTAAAGCAATGATGTTTGGAGACCGCTGGCACAGAGGGAGGCTAATAGCAAGATGGAGACGACAAAATGGAAAAAAAAGAGAAAAACATAAAAAGAAGAGAAGAGAAAGAGAAATGCAAGAGATGTTGGCTGTAAACAGTCTGTCTGGGGTGGGTGGGGGTGGGGGGTATGAATAAAGACCATCGGGAACGCATTCTTTTTTATTTGCATGAGGGAGTTCACTAGAATGAATTGTGTCGGCTGATACCACTGTTTATTTTCACTGTCTCCATTGTTTTAGTGTCTGATTCAGTAAAATCATTATGCAAATTAGGCAACTGCACAAAATGCACCTACAACATCTCCACTGAGTGCAATTTCCACGGTGCAATTCCCATTTTGCAGGTTGGCGTTGTGGAGGATGCAGCAGACTTTAAGGATCTGGCCCAGTTTGGTAGGGCTGTTACCCCACAACCACTGCAGTCCAAATACTTTTTGTATTGGTGTATTAAATAATAATCTGCCTGGAAAAATGCCTGGTCATAATGCATCTGTTTCATTATTTGATTAATAACTGTGTGATCAACTGGAGTACACAAATGTTTCTTTTAAATGTAATTATTTTTTACCTGCTTTCAGGAGGGGGGGGGGGGGGGGGGGTTGTCTCAGAAATTGTTGTTATTTTTTTTTTTCTCTGAATGTTGTGGGATCAATAATGAGCCTAATTTGCATATAAAGCAATGTCTCCATGTATGGGGTCAGTAAGTTTTATTTATTTATTTATTTATTTGTTCAGCAAGAATTCAATTTCATTGAATTGAATTTAAAATTGACAGTAAGGACATTTACCATTTATTTAAGATAAATGCTGTTCCATTGAACTTTCTCCAAAATCATCAAAAAATGTATCAGACAAAAAATACATGGGAATAAATTTAGGATTAAATACATTTAATATATACAAAGTATTTTAAGATAGAAAACTTATAATTTGTTATACTATTTCACAATAGTATTTTTTTCTTTATAGCAGTGAAATCAAATGAGTTAATATGTTGTTTTAATCAGTTATACATTCTCATTTATTCCTGTGAAGAAGACATCAACTGTCTAAAATCACTCTCTCTCACACACACCCACCCACAGATATATGCACACTTTGTTGTTGTGGCTTGAGTAGCAGGAATCTCTTGAAGGCTTCCTCCCTAGAGTCTACTAATCAGAGCTCTGGGCTCTGAGAGTTGGAGAACTGGGAATGCAAATGAGAGACTGCAGTATTAGTGTGTGCTTGAATGTTTGTGTATGCGTGAGTGTCTGTAAAGCATGCTGTAAAGAGATGGCAGATTTTGTTTAACAGGCTAATTAAGCACTAAACTATTTCAGATCTGGCTATGAAACGGTGAGGGGTGGAGAGAGAGGAAAGAGAGAAAAATCATTTAGTTTCAAACTGTTTTAATCCTGCTTAGAGTTCTTCTGCTCCACTCCTTCAGACAATGCATCACTGCCCCCCCCCCTCTCTTTGCCTTTCTATTTTCTCGAGGAATCAATGTGTCTGCTGTATAGTTGGCCATTAGCCCACGCAATACATCAGACATATAACAGAATATAAATGTGTAAAAGATCTGTGCTGTTTCTAAATTTTCACATTCACATGCTTTGCTCATCCCTCTCATTGAAAGAGTATTGTGAACTGTGAACTTGGTAATGTCCAAAAAATGAGAAAGAGATGACAGCACCATACAGATTTTTTTTTTTATAGCACACATAATACACAACGCATTCTCACCCCAAGGCGTCACCTTTGACCATGCTTCAATATTTGACGTTTTAGGCGCCCTTTAGCGTCACTTACATGACGCGATCCTACGGCGTCATCTAACTGACGATAAAGGAAAGCGTCAGTTAGAGGACGCGGTTAGGTTTAGGTGTGGGGTGGGGGTAGGGTACACGCGATCCTAGGGCGTCATCTAACTGACGCTAAAGGGCGCCTAAAGCGTCAGATATTGAAGCATGTCCAAATGCTTCCCAAGGCGTCAGTTAAGTGACGCCTTGGGGGTGAGAATGGGCTGTAATACAACAGAGGTGCTCAAGGTGCTTCACACACAGGGAAAATAAAACAGTATAAAACAATTTACCTACAGTAACATAGTTACATACAGACACACAGTGGAATATAAACATAAAACAAGAAACAAACACAAGCTATGTCTCTTTCACACAGAAAAGCCAAGCTACTTTAGACTAACCCCCATGCTATATCTACTGTAATAAGTAGGTTTTAAACAACGACTTGTATACGGCCAACGACTTTGCTGATCTGAGAGCGGGAGGTTATTCCAAAGTATAGAACCGACTCTCGAAAACGCTCTGTCACCTTTATGTTTCAAATTTGTTCTCACATTCACAAGGAGATTTAAATGTTCTGACCTCAAAGAGCTGGATGGAATGTATACGGGAGGTTCGTGTCCTGAACTATCTCGACTATTGGCTGATCCTGGCACACTCTCGAGATCAGATCTGCGAACACAGAGACCTTGTGCTTCGGCACCTAACCCGTCTGGGCCTTTGCATCAACTGGGAGAAGAGCAAACTTTGCCCGTGCAGAGGATCTCTTTTCTCGGTATGGAGATAGACTCGGTCGCCATGTCCGCTCAGCTTACGAGTGAGTGCGTACACTCACTGCTGACTTGCCTTCGACAATTCGAGAGCAAGAGTGTGGTCCCACTGAAACTTTTTCAGAGGCTCCTGGGGCATATGTTATCCGCCGCCGCGGCAACGCCACTCGGATTGCTTCATATGAGACCGCTTCAGCTGTGACTTCGCGATCGAGTCCCGAGGTGGGCATAGCATCGCGGTACGCTCAGAGTTCCAGTAACTCCGACCTGCTGTCAGACCTTCTTCCCGTGGACGAACCTTAGCTTCATACGGGCCGGAGTCCCTCTACAGCGAGTTTCCAGGCATGTTGTTGTCTCCACAGATGCCTCTGCCACGGGTTGGGGTGCCATGTGCAATGGACATGCAGCCGCGGGATCCTGGACAGGATCCCAGCGCCTTCTGCATACCAATTGCCTCGAATTGCTGGCAGTACGCCTTGCCCTGCACCGCTTCCGAGCACTGCTCAGGGGTCAACACGCACTAGTCCGTTCAGACAATACCGCAACAGTAGCGTACATCAACCATCAGGGTGGTCTATGCTCACGTCGGATGTCGCAACTCGCACGCCACCTCCTACTATGGAGTCAGAAGCACCTGAGGTCCCTTCGTGCTATTTACATTCCAGGAGAATGGAACCTGGCAGCCGACGAGCTGTCACGGTTCCGTCCAGTCTCTGGCGAATGGCGACTCCATCCCCAGTCGGTCCAGCTGATATGGGACCAGTTCGGGGAGGCACATATAGATCTGTTTGCTTCCCACGACTCATCCCATTGCACCCTGTATTACTCTCTGACCGAGGGCATGCTCAGCACAGACGCCTTGGCGCACAGCTGGCTGCGGAGCCTACGCAAGTCTGCGTTTCCCCCAGTGAGCCTTCTTGCACGTTCTTTGTGCAAGATCAAGTAGGACGAGGAGCAGGCCTTGTTGGTCACTCCATATTGGCCCACCAAGACCTGGTTCTCTGAACTGATACTACTCGCGACAGCACCTCCTTGGCCAATTCAGAGATGGGGCACCCTGTGGCACCCTCTTCCCGATCTGTGGAGGCTACACGTGGGGCTCCTGGACGGGACGAGGCAGGTTTGAGTACCCTGTCACCTGCGGTGGCGGCTACCATCACTTCCGCTAGAGTGTCGTCCACTAGACACGTCTAAGTGTTGAAGTGGAACCTCTTCGTCAACTGGTGCTCTTCTCGCTAAGAAGACCCCCGGAGATGCTCGATCAGTGTTGTGCGTTCCTTCCTGCAAGAGGGGTTGGAGCGGAGGCTGTCTCCCTCCACCCTTAAGGTCTCTGTGGCTGCCATTGCCGCATATCATGAAGGAGTTGATGGTAAGTCCTTGGGGAACGTGATCATTAGGTTCCTGAGGGGAGCGAGGAGACTGAATCCTTTTCGTCCTCCTCTTGTACCCTCTTGGGACCTCTCAGTGGTTTTAAGTGCCCTGCAGAGGCCTCCCTTCGAGCCTCTGCAATCAGTTGAGATTAAATTCCTGTCTATGAAGACATCGCTCCTGGTTGCATTGGCCTCCATCAAGAGGGTAGGGGACCTGCACGCATTCTCCGTTGACGAAGCGTGCCTGGAGTTCGGGCCGGCCTATTCTCACATGATCTTGAGACTCCGGCCTGGATATGTGCCCAAGGTTCCTACCACTGCCTTCTGGGAGCAGGTGGTGAACCTGCAAGCGCTGCCCCTGGAGGAGGCAGAACCAGCCTTGGCACTGCTCTGTCCAGCACGTGCCCTCTGGGCCTACGTAGACAGAACGCGCTGTTTCAGGACCTCAGACCAGCTCTTTGTCTGTTACGGTGAGAGCCAGAAGGGAAGGGCTCTCTCAAAGCAGAGGCTGTCTCACTGGATAGGCTTACCAGCAGCAAGGTCGACTGTGTCCCCTTGGTGTGACGGCCCACTCCTGTGACAGTGTGACTGTGGCTTCCTCTTGAGCTCTAGCGCATGGCGCCTCACTAGCAGACATCTGCAGAGCTCCAGGCTGGGCGACACCTAACACATTGCAAAACAATGAAAAATGGTGCCTTCAAGCAGTGAAAATGATGTTGTTGTCAGGGGCGAAAATTTCATCAAAATGTTGGGGGGGACAATAAACATAACAATTCTCAAGAGCAAATTTTGAAGGGGACACCAATAATACAGGCAAAGAGGAAAGCCTTACTACTATTATTAGTGTTGCATGGAGACTATTTCATTATACTTATTAAAATTGCTTTCTGGTTTAAGCCAGCGGCGAATCTGTTTACATACTCTCCTTACGCAGCGCAGCGATTTCATTTCATTCATTGACTCATTCTTTAACTATATTAAATGATATAAACCAATTAAATCACAGTGAAAGCATTATAATCTAAATGCACAGCGCACCCGGACTTTCTCATCAGTGTATGGCCAGCAATATTGTAATGTTTAATGACATGAAGATAATGTCTGTTCTAAGTTATTATTGTACTGTACAATTAAATACAATCGTTCCTGAGTCTGCAGTCTGAAAACTTTAACGTTACCTCAGAGCATCCGTTTACTGAATGAATTGAGAATCTCACCTGAAAAATCCAATAACAACAGCAATTGTCATTCAAGCAGCTGATTTCTGTAAATGAATGCAAAACTAAATGCATATTCCAGCATAGGGCGAAGTCAGGATCCGTCAGCACCGATTTGAGACAAAAATAATTTAAATTGTATATAAAACTATGTAAATGGTGCTCTGTGGCGCAGCAGGGTTTTGAATACGGTCCTGAGCCGTTGCTGGGCGTACACTCATAGAGAATAATGTGTTCGAATTTTAAAGACGTGGCGCTGCACGACGCGACATTTCCAGCCCGTTCTCATCCTTTAACGTCATATAGAACGCTATATGACAAAACGGCGCTATACTACGCACATGGCACCCTTTATCGTTAATATAACACGCTCTGTGAGGGCTAAGTTTAGGTGTGGGGTAGGGTGTGTGTGTCATATTCACGCTAAAGGATTTATAACGTCTTGGGTTCGCGTGTTATATTAACGATAACGGGTGCTATGTGCGTAGTATAGCGCCGTTTTGTCATATAGCGTTCTATATGACGTTAAAGGATGAGAATGCGTTGACATTTCTCGTCCGGTGTGCGACCCCCTTTACTGGAGTTCCACAACTACTCAAAAACTTTTTCTCCCGCCACCGGAATGTGTGTGTCTGAGGTAAAAGGGACGGAGGCGTTGGACCAACGCACTGTGAGGCAAGGGAGGGGGGTCTCAAAATGTTTAGAATGCTTTTTTCGTTATTGCCCCGTTTGCATTTGTGTTATTTTATTTCTTAATTATTTTAAGAATATATCATTACATTATTTCCAATACACATATTTTAATGTTTTATTTGGGTGGGGACAACCCTCAGATGGGGGGGGGGGGGGGGGGGGGGGCTAATTTTCCGCCTATAGTTGTTGTCCTCTCTCTTCTTATAAAAAGAGGACAAGAAGAGAAAACATTGGGTCCATCCAATACTGAGATTGCGTAGCGAGGAAGGAGATGTGGCTCTAATGTACTGGAGCCACATGTTAAAAAGAAGACCACCAATTGCCATGTACCAACCAGTTCTGGATTTTGGCGTTCACTTGTATGGTAGCTCTGCATTGTCAAAAAAACTTCTCAAAATGCTTGCTACGAATGTGAAAAACACAGAAAATTGAACATGATCCAAAAGTTTCAGAGGCAGTGTGTAAAGAAGATTGACACAACATGAGGTCGTATTTTATTTATTTATTTATTTTTAACGTATGAAAATTTCGAACGAGAATGAAACAGATTCCTGAAACCATTCATGGAAACTGGATCACTTACTTGAAGCATAAATGTGAAATATATGAAACTGCCCCAAGCGGCTTTAAATTTACAACAGTTATGTGGTGAAAATCAGGTCCATTCTGAGACACTTTTATTCGTCAGTGTTTCAAATGTATCCTGAGATCTCAAGAACACAAGATAACTGGGTGAAAATTGGCCTAGTTTCACTGGTCTCACTAGCCATGAAAATGTTTCTCAATACAATAAAATGAAGAATAGAAACTTGAGCTTTGAGATTTTTTTTTTCGTTGTTAACTTTGAGAGCTTTCCATGAGAGTGATTCAACACATTAAACCTGCGGTTAGCTCCGGGCAGAATCAACAGGATTACTCATTCTGAGCACTGCTTAGTGCTCAGTGAGCAGTATAGATTCACGGATACCTGCTGTGTTGTTTTGTTTTGTGTAATATCCAACATTTGCTGATATACATCATCTTTACCCATGATGTGATAAGTCTTAATCTGTGTTCATAAATCAGAATCATCCAATAAAGATACCTTAATTTTGAACAGAAATTAAGTTAACCAAATTCAGTACAATTTTAATTATTGGCTGTTTGGTGGAGGCATACAAATATCTAAAAAATAATACATAGACATTTTAAGTTAGTGATTTTCAGCTCTTTGGATTCCAAGGTCAAGTGTTGTCCAAATTTGTTTTTTTTTCAGTTGATATTTTGTCAGATAAAATAGATTTATTGATAGAATAGATACAAGTGTCAATAGATTAAAATAATCATGCTTAATTAATTAATGAATTTGTTGTAACCTTTTGAGGGAACTCACGCTGCGTGGATGAGACTTTGGGAATGGCCCTGTCTGGTTGCGTCTGAAGCACTTGTGTCATTCTAATCCAATGGCGAGAGTGGCCTGGCCAGACCTAGGTCTGGGAACTCATCATTGACAGGGCTCAATCCGAGGGGCGGGATAAACAGTTGTCTTTCAAATTATCTCTGCAAATTCTCTCTGCAATTGGATATTCTGTTCGTATTTGTTAGTATACAGTTCCATTAGCTTTCAAAGGAAATAACATGTTGTGACATGTTGTCAATAACATGTTTTTTTTTTTTTTTGTATTTTTTTTTTTTGTATTTTCTATTACTTTCCTGTACAACACTTTGGCTAACCAAGGTTGATTTTAAATGTGCTTTATTAATAAAATTTTATTTGATTTTATTAGCAAAGTTACATTGAACGTTCGCTGGGTCCCATGCACCCCTCTTTCTTCCCTGAGCCTTTAACTTCGTCACTTTGGTGCTGAAACCTGTGAAGGAGAAAAATGCTGTCAAAGAGCCCACGCCAATTGGTGCCACCATGGCACCACTAAAAAGTTCTCCCTGCTGGTGGAGGACTGAGTGCCAGTTCGTTCTGGGAACAGGACCAAAACTTGTATTTCTTTCTTTTCTCTCACATCTGTCTCTTCTCATCCTTCCATCTCCTTTTGTCTCACCTCGTCTGTCCTTACCCCCAGGTGCTGCGGCCCCCAAGACAGGTCTCATTATTCCCATCTCCTTCCCTGAGCCGTTACCTTTGTTACCCCTGTTTATTATTATTTTTTTCTTTCTATATTTGACATCATGAGGATGCAGATGAGGATCTATATTTGTATCATCTCTATATTTGGAGGATGCAGGATGCAGCTTACAGACTTCCAGATGTTTGGCAGACCCCACAAACTCAAAATATTATGAGATCAAAGTGACGGACAGGGGGATAGAAAAATGAGCCACCCTGAAAGTAGTGGAAATGGGCAAATTGTCCTCATGTCATCACTTAATGGGTCTGCGCCAGCATCAAGCCACCCTCTCCAATCACAACACAATCATCAAGATTAGCTGGTCAAGGCTAAATAATGACTAAACAAACAAATTAAGTTTACTACTCACTTCCAAGATGATGCAAACATGTTCTGCCCTCAAATACCCTTCCATCCCTCTACAAATGAAAGAGAAGCAAATGTGACATTAAGATTACAATAAATAGCGCTTGTAAGCAGAGCTAGGCTTGGCTCTTTATATGAAACTAATAGTGGCCTGAGGCTGCTAACAAAAATAGAACAAGGAAATATAAAAGATGCAAGAAAAAGAGAAACCTGGTGAGTTTCTTCAATCTGGTAGGGGTATGGGGATGATTAGTGAGGGAAGGAGAGGGATATATCAAAGATGCGTGCTCACGTTTGTGCACTCTGAAAATGGAAATTAATATTGAGGGACAATAAAAAATGTCATTGGGTCTTTAAATGAGTCTGTGAACATTTTTTTAATTACACCTGGATAATTTTACAGATGGAGTTTGATATTTTATTTCTGTTGTTATTATGAAGTGGATGAACCAACCCGATCTCACGACCAAGACGTACGAATTTGACGAATTATTAAAAAGGGGCTGATTCGTATGAATTCATACGACCTCGCTCGTATGAATTAGTACGATTTTGCTAAATCGTACATATTTTACGAATTGTCCAATTCTTATGAATTCGTACGAATGACCTACCCCTTACCTCGCCCCTAAACCTACCCATCACGTGGTTTAGACAAATCGTACGAATTCGTACGGGTCAGGTCGTAGAAGACACTTTTTAATCATGGCCGTGAGATAGGGTAGGATGAACCCATCTGTGTCTTGATGATATCCAAATGAAATGTTAATGCAACAATCTGGAATCCCTTTCAGTAGACCATATTGAGAATTGCAGGTATTGTTTTTCATGTGCTATTAACGTCAAATCAAATTAAATTAGCCCAATGCAAACCGGCGGTGTGCTCTGGTCTGGTATACCCTACATTATGGAGATAAAATTTCCCAATAAATGTAATTTAATTTAATGTAATTATTTTTTTTTTCATCGGTCATGCAATGGTTACTCATCAGTCTTTGTTCTTTTTGCCATGCAACTGTAACAAATTAGCTCTATGAAATATTAATAATCAATAATAACTGGATATAATTTGTTATGAATATTTGGATCAGTTCATATAATTAACTTAATGTGGTAAAATAAATATTACAATCTACTCACCTGTTTGTCCCGTGAACACTATAAACATTAAGGCAACATTCATTAGAATGTATTCATTCTCATAAATATTCATTTCCGGGAAAGACAATGTCTTTCTCACTGTACAGTACTAAGAGCCTGTAGTCAAAATCTAAATCGTAAATTAAACTTTGTTGCAAGCAAAGAATCAGAACCAAATACGTATTTTGCACAAGTTTTATTAACTAAATCACAAACATAACTAATCTAAACACATACAGTACACACATGCACGGGTAAAGGGTGAGTGACAGAATGGAATCGGAAGCAGGAAATGGAATTATGGGAAAGATCCATTTAACTATGAAAAGAACCAGCTTATCATTTTCAGAGTACCTCATTGAATGTAATAAGAGTTCAGATGCAAAAGCCTCTAAGTGCCATTTGAAATTTTCTTGCCATTTAAAATGATCATTTTTGTCAAGCTTGTATATTTAAGTTCAGTGATTTCACTTAAACGGCAATGATAATTACCTATTAATTGTTATTTAAGTGAAATTACTGAACTTAAATATACAAGTTTGATAAAAATCATCATTAAAGAAGAAAATTTCAAATGGCATTTAGAGGCTTTTGCATCTGAACTCTTCGTATGTACTTGCATGGCATTTGCAGTGGACATATTTCTTGAAGATCTTGGAAAAGGATATTTATGTTTCCTTTAAGTGTCAAACATTGAAGTTGAAATCGTTTTCTTCTCCATGGATGAAGATGATATGATGAACTTGCATGGTTAGAGCGACTCTTGTTCTGACTCTGTTGAATGTTTTCTCTCTCTCTCCATGAGCACATGGCTGAGAAAATGCAGACTGTGACCTGCTGGCCCTGGGCAGGAGAGGCCACGCAGGCAACTAAGGAGTGAGTAAGTCAGATAACTGCCCATTCAGTAATGGAAAAGTTGCAGTTTTCCTCTGAGTTGATTTGAAGAAAATACAGTATTACTCTGTTGGGAGAGTGAAGGCATAGCAGGCTGTGGTCACAGCCGTGGGGGTCCCCACAGACATCAACACGAAGAAGCAGCTGTGAAGGCCAGAACTAAGATAGAGAGAGTCACTGTAAGTTTGTCTCTAATAAAGCCTGAGAAAGGCCCCACCTTTCCAGGTTTGTTTGATCAATGAGATGGGTGGAATTTCCAAGTGGGAAAAATCCTCTGTGGTTGATTTATGAATCTTTGTTTTAAGCGTGCTCATTTGCATTTGCAGCTGGATTGGTTTCTAATGAAGAAACTAAGAAAGATTATTGTAATACTAATATGTTGCACAGCTATCAACATATCATATGCACAATCATTTCGATCTTCAAAGTACAAATTTATAGAGACCAAACATGATATAGGTGACCATTGATTATATTGTAAAATACACACTGCATCACAGCCCATTCTCACCCCCTTGGGAAGCATTTTGACCATGCTTCAATATCTGACGCTTTAGGCGCCCTTTAGCGCCAGTCAGATGACGCCCTAGGATTGTGTGTAACCCTACCCCCACCCCAGACCTAAACCTAACCATGTCATCTAACTGACGCTTTCCTTTATTTCCTTGCCGTAGGATCGCGTCATTTAACTGACGCTAAAGATTAAATATTGAAGCATGGTCAAAGTTGACGCCTTGGGGTGAGAATGCGTCGCAGCATCAACAAAATAATAGTATTAAGGCGAGACACTAAAAAACTAGTGAAAAGGGTAAAATTTGTAAATAATAGATATCACCGTGAAACTTCCTCAGTTGGTTACACAAGTATATATGAAGAGTTCAGATGCAAAAGCCTCTAAATGTCATTTGAAATTTTCTTCTTTAATGATGATTTTTATCAAACTTGTATATTTAAGTTCAGTAATTTCACTTAAATAACAATTAATAGGTAATTATCATTGCCATTTAAGTGAAATCACTAAACTTAAATATACAAGCTTGATAAAAATGATCATTAAAGAAGAAAATTTCAAATGGCATTTAGAGGCTTTTGCATCTGAACTCTTCATACTATATATATATATATATATATATATATATATATAAAGTATTGTAAGATTTTGAAATTTGTGTTTAATTGTGCAAATTAGGCATTATCTCATTAAATATGTGCAATTTTGCATATATTTTTGGTAGATAAATCTGAAGATATGATAAAGCCAGGTGCAAAATTCATTTTTTTTTTTAATTTTGTTTAGACACAAGAGGGATTTCAGGATATATGCTTTCATTACCTAAGAAATCAAAATATACTGTCCATAGCCTTAAAAAAACATAAAACATAAATCAGGCCAGGAATGATTTATTAACAAATTCCTCAGAAAAAGAGTATGTTTTGATCCCAGAGTATGTTTTCAATATGATTTGATAACTATAACAAATACTTGTGTCTGATTTGTCTCAGTCATCACACAACCAATTTGGACATGCTAGCAAGAGTACAAATTAAAGTAATGTCATATCATGTCTATAAGATGTAACTTGCAGTCTAAACAGTCAGATTTAAAGGAAAAATGGGGGGACCCCTCCCACACCACTAGCCACATCTTCAGAGTCACAGAGGACACATACATAAGTGAGAAAATTAGTGATTAAGTAATCCTATAACTGGCAAGGATGAAGTATGGGAAAAAATAGAGTTGGTGAATGTGTGGAAAGAAGGATGAAGAAAATCGATTAGCCAGGATTGCAGAAGGAAGGAGGCTAAGACATCAGCTGCTTGCTTCTGATAACAGCAGAGCCGTGTAACCATCCACTCACTAATGCACTCACTGATCATCACTTGGCGAGCGAGTGTGTAATGGTGCTGTCAGAGTTCTGCTCATTAAGTAGCTGAGTGCTGCCAACACTCTGTTGTACTGCCACCATCTTACCAGAAGGCCAAAAGAAAAGACGAGAACACTCGAAATCCTCATGTTCATAATGAACCACAGGACCAGTTCAATGAGATGATGACCCTTACACCTAAAGTAAGCAGCCGCTCATTATTTTTCACGTCAATACTCATAGCAACTGTGTGTGCTTCTTTGACTTTGGACGTACTGTATGTGTGTAGATATTTGAACCTGCAAATATAAGTACTATATTGTAAAGAATAGAATGGTCTATATATATATATAAGACCGTGGACAAGGAGGAAGAGTATTAACATATTCGGTATGACATAACACATTAATTAACACATTAAAATAATTCAGTGAAAAAATCCCTATATGTCTGTTCCTAATATCATACAAAAGCCCCTTTCACACAGAGATTCCGGAAAATACACAGATAATGTCGTTTGATTTTGGTTCACACTGCTAGTGATTTTCCGCAATCTGTGAGTGCGTTCACACACATCCCGTAAAGACTTGTCCCCAGTAGCACCACTGGATTTGCCGAGTGGCTCGTTCCCCATATGCTGTAAAATGATGATGAAATCAAATATATCACCGCATCACAAGGTGAGCTGGAGTCCTCTGGAGATGGGGCTTGTGTAGAACCTTCTGCCATGTCCCTAGCACTTAAGGCTGATGACTAGTTTTTGGGGGTGGCGAACCCAAATCCTTTCTACCCGGATGTGCATGAAAAGGTCATGAGATCGTGCCATCCATAAATTATTTTACATTTATGTCATGTAACTAACTTTAATAACTTTAATAGGTTAAAATACAAGCGATAAAAGATTAGTAATGGATGTACTGTTTTTGTTATTGTAATTGTTTGAATAAAAGCAAAAAAATATTGGTTCATTTTTATTCCTGAAGGCCATGTTCTTGGAATCGTGTTCAGATTTACAGAAATCACATTCTGAGAAGAAAGCATTTTCACTCAAATAAAAATCAAAATGTGACATGCACTTGACTCTGAGTAATGTGTGAGATGGCCTGACAAGATAATCTGTATAATGTGAGAGACTATAGGTCTCTCTTGTTCTCTTGTTCTGAACTCAGATACACCCCCCTGCCCTGTCTCTTTTCATTTTATTCATTTTTTTGCATTTTCATTCTTTATTGAAACAATTCTCATCAAAATTGATAATTTTGATCATTTGTTTATTTATATTAAAGCTGCAATCCGTAGCTTTTTTTAATTAAAAATTATCCAAAATACATTTTTGAAAAAAATACATAACCTGCCATTGTTCAAAACTATCTGTTTGCCTTAGCTCAATTCAAAACGGTAAGCTTGTAATAATAATTTTCTGTGGGAGATTCGAGCATGTCTTTGCATCATTACGTCACATCTGTACACATAAAAAAGGAGTCTCGACTTGAATAGGCTGTATTGCGTGAGGATGCTGGAGGTGGAGATTTATAGCCTTTTCTCACTGCACTTGATATAATTAAACATCAATTTGATGGTGGATCCAGAAAGGTTCAAACGACAATCACCAGTGACAACAGATTCACCTGCTGTAAAATGCAAAAGACTTAATTCGGACTTCGGAGTGAAAAAAAGAGACTGCAACCGGACCCATGCCCATAACTTCTTAATGACAAATTCAATTAGTACCACTGTAGTTGAAAAAATATTCATGACACAGTTGCC
This sequence comes from Pimephales promelas, assembly GCF_016745375.1. Next base: position 17,561,581 of record NW_024121876.1, on the reverse strand, counting down.
TCATGACAGCCAATGTCAAAGCCAACCACATGACCGTTTAACTTAATTTTATGTCAAGTTGTCATGACAAAGATACTGTCAGGTTATGATTTTATGGTTTATGTCAAGATTGCAAGCAGGCTGCTCCACACTGCTCACATTTTTGAGATTTTGGATCTACGCTCCACTCCAGGGTCTAGAGTGCTTATTTCTAAGTGTGCGCAATAACTTCACACTGACAAGCATTGGTTATTATGGCACCTGGGGGCTATAGTGTTCCCACAGCACCTCGACACAGCTTGAGTTCCCTTGAAAGGGAATGTCTCAGGTTGCGTATGTTAACCTGGTTCCCTGAAGAGGGAACGAGACATTATGCTCCCTGTACTTCACAGGCATGAAGTATCCTGCATGCCTGTGAACGACTTGCTTCAGCCCAAAAGAAGCTAGCGCTATCTGTTTCTGGGTATGCTTTATAGATTCCTGGTGTGTGACGTCACCTGCCTATGACGTCTTGTCACACCATTGGAATTATTCTACACATGCTTCATGAAGCAATCACGCAGGGGCATTCCCATAGCGTTTCTGCGCAGCGTCTCATTCCCTCTTCAGGGAAACAGGGTTGCATGCGTAACCTGAGACGTTTTTGAATACAGCACAAACACACATTTATCCACACAACCCCCGACAAGCTAAAATATATGAAGAGTTCAGATGCAAAAGCCTCTAAATGCCATTTGAAATTTTCTTCTAAAATGACCATTTTTATCAAGTTTGTATATTTAAGTTCAGTAATTTCACTTAAATGACAATTAATAGGTAATCTTCATTGCCATTTAAGTGAAATTACTGAACTTAAATATACAAGCTTGATAAAAATGATCATTTTAAATGGCAAGAAAATTTCAAATGGCACTTAGAGGCTTTTGCATCTGAACTCTTCATATATACTAGGTCACGCCCCCTTGGTGGGCTCTGAAGTTGGGCTATAACCCACCAAATAATTTGACAAAATAGTCACATCAGTAACAGGCTAATTACAGCATTTCACGATACTTGCATCTAATTCATTATGATGACATAATGTGATCAAGCATACAGGTAATAAAAAAATCTAATTAATTATTTAATTCATTAAATTATTTAATTAATTATTTCCACTCTCCTTCATAGCTGTAACGGTCACCAGCTGGAGTGCCCTTGATACCCACCAGAAGGCACTCCAGATTAGTCTTGTATCACTCTCAGACTACATTTCCCATAACTCATTGCTCGGACTCATCTTCACTGATCACACTCACCTGTACCTCGTTCTCTGATAGCATTCACCTGTGTATCATCCTGTTTGTCTGTCTATATATACCTGGTTCATTTGTTCAATCCCTGCGAAGTCTTGTTGTACTGTTTGTCTGCATTTCTGAGCATTTTCTGTGTTTGTTTTCTGTTTTTTTGACTTTTGGATTGTTCTTGGATTTTGATTATTGCTGCCTGCCCTGACCTCTGCCTGCTTCTTGGATTCCCATTGTGTATTCTCCATTGTCCTGTCTGCTGATTTTCGACCCTGCCTGTACGACTATTCTTATATTAAAGCTGCATTTGGATCTACATCTCCCAGTCTCGGAGCAGTTCATAACAATAGCGTCATTAAGCTTGGTGTTGTTATTGTTTTGAAAATGTGCTGCAAAAATGCGGTTGGTTGTTTCATGTTTTTTTCTTTGTTTATAATGTGTTGACAAACGTCTCCCTTTATAATTATTATTTTAAAAATAGTATTGTTTGAAAAGTTTTCTTCCTTTTCAAAGTATGTAAAAGTTTATCCTACACTGTGACATTTGAATGTCTTTAAAAAATAATGCCTTTAATTTTTCATGTCCCACCCTTTGAGAAAATGCTGAGAGAAGGCAAATAAACAGAAAATAAAAGTTTTAAAAATCAATAGACAAAATCATTCCCCCTCAACACTTTTCAAAGCATGCCATCTCCGTTTTTGCCTTTGTTATTTTTTTTTCTGTTCTATTTTGCTCCCTAAAATGCATATTTTGTTTCTGCTCACCTTCTCCCCTCGATTAACCATGATTCACCTCAATTTCTGCAGATCTTCTCCTTTTTCAATTTGTTAGAATAGCTTGAAATGAAAGAGTTGTATAATAATTCAATGGAACTGACTCACATGCCCACACCTTCATTTGGGTTCTTTACCCGCCTGCCTGTGATATCACCTGAATTCATTTTTTTTTTTCTCTTTGAGGAACACATTGCATAGAAACCCCTCTGGAGATTCTGAAAATTAAAATGTTTCTCAGTTTACCTTCAGAATAGTTTAAGTGGAGCAAGATTCTCTTGGCAGTGCAGCAGAAACTTCTTGATTAAGAAATATTGAGCATCAATACAACTATAAATAAAATACATACATCCCAAATAGAGCTTTAGCCAAGACAAGACAAACTTCCATATTCTACTAGAAGGTATGATGATAAATATTATTAGCTTTTACGTGAGACTTATTTAAAATTTTCCCTACAGTTTAGTTAACATTGAGGTTTAGTTAACACTCTTTGGTCAGTCCCTTCAAAAAAAAAAAAAAAAAAAAAAAAATGAATCGGTTACCTAACGTAAACTCGGGGAGAACTGCTACAGCCTATGAGGGAACTCGGTTGAACTCGCAGCCAATAAGAAGCTGACACGCTCTCATTGTGTCAAAGCCCGCCTAAACGGCATGGCCCGACTCTATAAATAGGCGAGTTTCCCGCTGTTTTACGGTTTTATCATCTAGAGAGAACCGAGGTTTCGTTAGGTAACCAATTTGTTCTCTTACGAGAGGTTCTCTCGTATTGCGTAAGCTAGCTTACGCTACGGGAACACATGGTCAACGCTGTGCGCGCTAAGCAATGAGTCCCGGGGGAGGGATCCCGGGGGACCCTTATAAGTGTGAATTAATAAATGGAAATGCCGCTGGACCATGCCCACGATGAGGCCATGCGTCTAGTGGAATGAGCCCTGATGCCCAGAGGGCATGGCAGGTTTTTAGACGCATAAACAGAAGCAATAGCGTCCACTATCCATCTGGATACTGTCTGTTTCGAGGGGGCCAGACCTTTAGTGCGCCCACCGAACGAAACGAAAAGCTGCTCAGAGCGTCTGAATGCGGCAGCGCGTGTAGTGCACAATCTCAGCAGGTGCGTATAGCCTCGATGAATTGATGAAAATCGGAAACAGCGGGAAACTCGCCTATTTATAGACTCGGGCCACACCGTTTTGGCGGGCTTTGACGCAATGAGAGCGTGTCAGCTTCTTATTGGCCGCGAGTTCAACCGAGTTCCCTCATAGGCTATAGCAGTTCTACCTGAGCGAACCAATGAGCTGCTAGCTAGCCAGCTCATGGTCTGCTGCAGATGCTGCAGATTTTGAATGGATACAAAATTAAAGGATAATTTTTTGGCTTCAACTTCTCAGAAAAGATTAATCTTTCCCATAGCGTAAGCTAGCTTACACAATACGACAGAACCTCTCGTAAGATAACTTTTATTCATTCAAAGAGAGAAAGACTGAACTGCTCAGATGACTGTTTCTTAGCAACAAAGTGTTTTCAAACAAAGCTAAATAGTAAATAGTAAATAGTTTTTTCTGCTACATTTAATTTGATGGTAAAGTGCCATGCATCATCAAATCTGAACAAAATGGGGAAACTGTAGTGAAAACAATTGCTTAAGCTTTAGATAAGCTTTTGTCAAAGTCAAAAAGCATTATATTAATGATGCTTGTATTTATTTATTTTTTTTTTCATGAGCAAGTGATGAATCTCATACCATAGCTTGTTATTGCAGTAATGGTGATTTAAAAAAAAATAGTTTGGTACATTGCACTAAAATGTTAAACTGTTATGTACACTGTTACTGTTAAATGTAATATGTACATGTGTAACGGGTTGAGATGAAAAGAAAGATGATGAGGAAGATGGCTAATAAGTGGGTTATAAAACGGCACAACGGTAGTATTGAGAGATAAGAGATCAGCAATCCAACAAGCTTTAGGTTCTGTTAATAAAGAAAGATATTCATAATCTGTAGGTTTATACCGTAGACTTCTGGAGTCATTTCATATTACAGGAGAAAGGTTGGAATAGGTGGAGAACATCAGTGCACTGTCTACCAACAGAGAGGGATGAGTATGATATCAGCAGATAATATCATAATGTTTATCTTTACTGATTTAATAATGTTCAGCCCATTCTCACCCCCAAGGCGTCACTTAACTGACGCCTTGGGAAGCATTTGGACATGCTTCAATATCTGACGCTTTAGGCGCCCTTTAGCGTCAGTTAGAAAGTTTTAAAGTTAATTTACCAGCAGTGAAGATGTTGTGACAGTGTTGCGACAAAATCAAATCGACAGTGGAGGGGCGATGCCGCGGTGGCTAAGAGATGGCTAACCGGTTGCTTCTGAACACTGGTACACTAACTATCGTAGCAAGCCTACTTTCAATTATCATCGTCTTCATTGGATTTAATCGTGACAATTTACCAACTGCTCCATGATAGTAAATCTGTTTTTATGAATGAATGACTCTCTCACCCGTTGTTCAAGGCTACTCTTCGTCAACAGCCACTTGCACCCACTGCTGGTGAGGTCAACTAACAGCTATGGAGATTGGCAATCTACTGATATTCCTGCTATTTCCGGATGTCAAATGTTGAATTTTCTGTTGAATTTGAACCACTGAATTTGTGGAAGCGAATTTGTAAAGTGAAATCAAATGGATTTATTTGTCATTTATGCTGGAGTGGATGTGATGATCTGAACCTGTCTGCTTCGTCTCTTTAATATCATAGTGTTTTTCAACATACTACTGATGTTTCCCAGTATGTTCCATTTAAACAAGATGTTTTTTTTTTTGTTGTTGTTTTTTTTTTTTTTTTTTTGAGAACAGTGGTCAGTTCTGCTCCTGTTGAGATCGGAAGAGGGCAAGGTCTTCTGAGCAAAATGAAATCAGCAGGAGTTGGGGGTGGGATTAATGAAATAAAAATTAATAAATTAATAAAAAAAATAAGCGCATGTATGAATCTTCTCTGTTGTTTCATTCTCAATCATTTTTCCCTGCAGCAATGAAAAAAGTCTGTTCCTCTACAGCTTTCAAAGGGGGTTGTAGAATGTGAAGAATGCCATGAATTTAAAATATAGTTGTTATGCTTTCAAAAGGTCAGCTTGTTATACATTTGAGTTACGATCAGAGACGACTGAGTAGAACGATGAAAAGTGGGCTGAAAGGGTGAAAGGCTGTCGCGCGGATTCAAAAGTTATGATTCATTATGGCTAAACGTGTCCCTCCAAACTGATGATATCTTGCTTGAACTGTACTTGTGAAGCTATATGAGGCACTAAGTGAGTGAGCTAAATTTATGAGAAGAAAAAAAGAGTAGGAATAAAGTAGAATGAAGATTAATGGTGGACATAACAGTAAAAATACAAGGGTGAAAATACAGACAAAGCCACGTTAGATACTAGAAGGTCATTCTAGCTCCCTTATGGTTTGAAGCTGGGTAACAAATCCTGATTTAGCCGATGGGGACACGGATGCCTGTTATTTACGGTGGCAGCTTCCAGTGTGGTTCTATCCCCCTGTTCCCTCTGGCCTTTTGTGAATGCCAGACATGGAGAACAGAACCGGAACACCAGGAAGTTCCAGAGCAGAGCTCAAGGGAGCGTCGCAGATAATTACAAACCTCTCACCGATGTCCTGCACTGACAGAAATACAAGAATGACAGAATCACAGTGACAGAAACAATCAAGCTGGGAGAATTGTGAATAGTTGGAATGATGTAGAACTGAATTGGTCTGACATTAGCGGATTTCAAACCATTCGCAACACATTCTCACCCCAAGGCGTCACCTTTGACCATGCTTCAATATTTGACGTTTTAGGCGCCCTTTAGCGTCACTTACATGACGCGATCCTACGACGTCATCGCGGTTAGGTTTAGGTATGGGGTGGCTGTAGGGTACACGCGATCCTAGGGCGCCATCTAACTGACGCTAAAGGGCGCCTAAAGCGTCAGATATTGAAGCATGGTCAAATGCTTCCCAAGGCGTCAGTTAGGTGACGCCTTGGGAGTGAGAATGGGCTGTTCAAACAGTTCAACCTTTCCTGCAAATAACATTAAAGACCTGTTTATCATTTCTAATAGAGCAACTTTAGACAGAAAATTATTATTTCAAGTCAAACTCTTATCTTTACTCAAAGAACAACTTGTGTAATTACATATTTTTGACTCAATGCCAAAATAATAGCTCAAAGACTCAATATCATATGACATTTGATGGCTGCCTTGTACTTGATTGCTGCTCTGTTAAGTCTTCGTCCTTGGTTAGGAACCTGGGTGTGCTCTTTGATGCCAATCTCTCATTTGAAATTCACGTGTCTAGTATCTGTAAAAACACATTTTTCCATCTTAAAAATATTTCTGAATTCCGTCATATGCTCTCATTGAAATGAGGAACAATTAGTTCATGCGTTGACATCAAGACTGATTATTGTAATGCTCTACTGGGTGGTTGCCTTGCACGCTTAATAAACAAACCACAAACGCAGCAGCTCGAGTTGTTACCAGAACCAGGAAGTATGACCATATATGATATATGAGCATCTTTTTGAAAAATATAAATGTCTTTACTGTAACTTTGATCAGTGTTACAGTAAAGACATTTTTTACTGTACTGTTTTTTTACTTACTGTTACTATGATCAGTTAAATGCATCATTTCTTTAAAACAGAAAGTACTTACCCCAACGTTTTGAGTGGAATGGATGTAAGTTTACCAACTAATTCTGACAAATATCCACTTTTATCCATCACTTGTTTTCTATGAGAGGCAGAAATGTTTGACTTTTAAAAGCAAAACCTTAGTCTTATTTGATGTTCAGCAGACCAACTACTCCATTCAGATATTTGTAAGAATAATCAGTATAGTATTAATAAAGGTTTAACTATTTTCACATCATCATTAGCATGTACATCATCTTCATCATCAGCATCACTGACCACATGTGATTCGCTAGCCACTAATTACTCCATCAGTGAATGTCACCTTTTATGTGCCAAGCTCTCCTGCCTGTGTGTGTGTGTGACGAGAGAGATAGAGATGCTGAATTGCAGAGAAGGGGAGAGCATGTGATGTGAGAGCGAATCAATAAAAGGATTATTTCCTTCTCTCTCCACTTTGCTCACTCTCTTTACTGCTGCAGATATAGCTTCATTCCCAACCAATCCTGTGAAACAGTGGGGGAAAATCACTGCTTGTCTTTCTCTGCTCCACTCTTTTCAATTCCACAATATCTTGAGAGAACTTCTAAATTCACCTTACTGCATATGCTTGAAACCTCATTAAAGCTCACCAAGATGATACAGATGGAAAAATAAATAATAAAGTTGTTGCGCAATTCTTCAAACAGGATAATTTTATTTAGCAAAATATCTCACCATCACTGATGAGTTACGTTGCACTCAGTCACCATATGTTTGGTGTCCTGTATTGCCAGGGGACTGCAAATTTGTAAAGGTTTCTGTTGGCTTAAAATATTTTAGGCTATCACTGCGAATTCGATGAGGGTTGCAGTTAAACTACACACATTTATATTTAATACACGTATTTGCCTATTGTATTGGCTTTATGCACAGCTGCACTACTTCCTGAACTTCAGCCAGCTCCTTGTTTCCTACCATTATTGGCCAAATTGATTAATTCAGGTGTGTCTGATTATTGTTGCCGTGACTACTGAGGTCAGGCACACCTGCATTAATCAATTTGGCCAATAATGGCAGCAGGAAACACGGAGCTGGCTGAAGTTCAGCTGTGCATAAAGCCCATTAATTTTTAGCCTAGTTCTGACGCTCACCCAGTCTCCTTATTGCACGTTGAGCTGCAAATTTCGAAATAGTAGTTTCTTGACCTAGAAGGTTTGGAGAAGTCATCTAGCCTAAATGCCGACAGTAAATGTGCTAAGAAAAAAAAAAAATGAGCGCGCAGCGGGAGCGCGCTTAACGGACAGGCTCTGACGCTCGAAGAGAGCGAGGAGTTTAACTCACTAGTAGGAACTCCGTTAATCTGCGCTAGTCTTGTGAAAAAGCTCGCCCTCTGTCCTCTACACTAGGACAGCTTTGGAAACGAACCACCCGTGCGCGCTGTGCTTATTAAACATATTTTCCGCCACGTTCATCCGGCTCAGGAATACAAAGTTGTATCACTCGACTGAACACGTTTTATGACAGAACATTCTGTAGTTTTGCCTTTTGAGTGGCACTGGCATTGGATATACACGCGCGAGACTCGCGCCCGTTTTTGCTACTTCGTGTGGAATATCTGAGGACTTTATTTAACACCCCTGGAGGAAAGAAAAACAACTTTGTGGAAATATTGGAGTTTATTTATCAATTATTAGTATTATTGTTATCTCATAAAGTACGTTATTGCGGTGTGTGTTGTGAGAGTCTTCGCCGCCCCTTTTAAACCAGAATTAGTCAGTGTGGTCCCGGAGAAAGGCAAGATCTGTGTCTTCTCGATCTCGCGCATTCTCCTCAGATCCTTTTCCATTTTCCCTCCATTTTTTCCTTTTTTTTTTTTTTTGGTCTATCCATGGAATAACTGAAAAGGAAAACGACAAGGTGTCTTGTTTTTTCCACCACCTGTGACTGACAGGCGGTTTAGTGTTGGCGCTTCTCCGGAGAATGCTCAATGATCGATGGGGAATCATGAACAGCTCACCGGAACTCGAAGACGGACAGCGGGGCAAAAATCAGGTGTGTCACCCGCTCGCTTACACTTCGCATAATGAATGTAGTTTTATAATGAGACACAATAGCTACTCATCTATCTGTGTGTGCGTGTGGATACAGAGAGAACAGTGAGTAGCACAATGAGTTGAGTGCGGCTTGTTCCTGTCACTCCGCATAAGCGCGCCCGTAGATCATGCGTGCGGCAGAAAGTGGCTATTTTGTTTCCCGTTTATGCTGGTGGTAGCTGAAGAAAAGGGCGCCAGTCATGCGAAATGCAGCTGCTCTGTGGATTCGTAGTGATTAATGGACTTTAATGGGCAGTAGTGATTTATAATCTAGTTTCAGTTTTGACCATGTATAGGCTATTTACCAGCGGCATGACTGGAACAAGAGAAAAATCTGGAAAGAGAACCATTGAAGCGTACACACACACACATTCAAACATAATGATAAACAAAACACATATCAAAAGCAATATCAAAACCAACACATCTCAATAAATACTCAAGGCTTGAGTACACACCCACACCATTACACAATCAACTGAGGGTGAGAGAGTAACCAGCGCAGTTAGTATTCAACCTGTGTGTCCCCCTCATTTCATTCTCCATTCATCTCCATGTTTATTCATTCTGCAAATGTTATTTTAAAGGTTAACCACGAATTTGAATCCTTCTGTTTTCTCTGTATTTGTATGAATAAAATAAGAGTGATCTTCTTTTAGAATGGCTGAAGGGATCTGATAAGATATTGTCTTTGGTTTTATGTTGTCAAATTAGCATCACACAATTTTTAGTTTGTCTTTAGTTTGTAAATGTGCCTGCATTAGCAGCTGATAAAGGGATCTAGGTTAGTTCATGTCATTTTGGTTTCCAATTGTTATCCATATCCTGTTGGGTAGTAAGCTCAGATGTTGTACAGAAGTAACAGAATAGGCTACATCTAGAATTTCTATGAACTTCAAGTGATCTATTTTTTAGGCTTTTTATATGTGATTTGCAAGACAGTTTTTAATCAAAGAAGTTCCCAGGATTTTCTCAAGACGTACACGCACACACACTGCAGTGGTGAACTGGAATTGATTGAGATATTTTGCTGACAACAGTCCATGCTGGACTCCATACATGCATTGTAAATTATTGATGGTATAAGTGACTGTTCTTTTGGGAATTGGTGGGTATTTTGTGTTTGTTTTAGCTGAGGTTATAATGAGTATAATGTTACAGAGAACATTTTATGATTAATGTCCCAAATGTTTCCATTGCACATTCATGTTGTTCTAAATGGGTAAAGACAGGGTATTTATTTCAGGGTATAAAATCAAGTGAAATCTTTAAATCTACTCAAACATACACATACTCTACTGTATCTAAATGCCTATCTGTGATTAAAAAAATAATAATCAGTAACATGGACAGGAGCATGCAACAACTGCATGTTATGCGTCACATCCAGATCCATGGGCAGAACCTGTGGATTTCGATCTTCTTGAACTGTGTGTTCAAAACCACAAGAAAACTACTTCTTAATGGAAACAATTAAGGTTAATGCATTTAGACTTTGGAGTCATATGCTTATAGGTAATATATTGTCGGGCCCTTTGACACCCCCTTTAAAGCGTGATTTGAAATGTTCAATTGGCTGCAGTTCATGTCAGGATAATCCTGATTTTTAGGCAGTTAGGGTTAGGTTAGGGTTAAAATTAGGGTTAGGTTTAAGATTGCTTGGTCTCTAGAAAAAAAAAAGGAAAGAAAAAAAAAACCCATCGGAATTAAGTATAGCAGAGATTTGGGATGTCTCTCTTATTTAAAATGTTCAGTGCTGGGGAGGCTTCAGAAAAGTTTTGAAAAAAACCCTGAAAAATAATGATCTGCAAATGTGCAATACTGTACCATGCAGACTTGACAGACCAGTACTAAACCTCAAATGAATAATACAGTGGCCATAAACAGCATGTGCAGATTTACAAACATTATTGAGCACACTGCACAGCTGTAATGAAGCGGGCCGTTTACAATGGTAAACTAAATATACAGCTAAAAAGTAAAGTGCAGTGACAAATCACAACCCATTCACAGATTAATCTATGAATGACTAATGCTTTCTCCCTCCTCGGGAAAAAGGGTGGAGACTGGAGACAGAGACATGAAGAGACAAATTGTGAGGGATGTCAGGTTGGACTAGAAGGGAGTTCTGGGGATTCCTGTTAGCTGGCTGCAAGGCAAACACACACATACATGTTTAATAACATTAAATTAGCATTCTACAAGATGATTTTTTGTTGAAACAAGTACTCTGCTTATGCATTAATTGAAATGCTAACATCTCTTGAATTTGCCTAACATCCTTTAACTGTCTATGTGTGTGGAGTACTTTCTCCATAGGTGTCCTTGTGAATATCTTTGTTTGTTTTTCCTCCCCATTCTCATTTTCTAATTCTCCTCTTGTATTTCTCCTCTGCTCTCTTTATCCCTCTCTCTCACCATCTGTCTCTAACCTTGCCTCACACTGTCAGTCAACCTTTTAGACTACTTTTCCCTCCATCAGGTCAAACACTGACCGTTTCGTCAATAGAGGCCTAGGGGGACATGATCGTTTTCTTTCTTTTATTTTTCCTGTTCTGCCTTTCCCTTGAACCTCCTCTGACTTTCTCATCCATCCCTCCCCATGTTATTGCATGCTCTGACATACTGTATTTGCACACTAACAGGAGCATGAGCTATACAGAAACTTGCACACATCATCACTCAAGACCACTACAATGAAGAATCGAGATTTGCCTTGGCCATGTTGTGCAGATTATTGTACACTCACATGCTGATGGAACACATGCCCTGTAGCTTTATCAAACACAGAGTGAGTGCTGTGTTAGTACCTGTATTCTACTATCCTATCCATTTCATGTTATGCATTCAGCACCACATGTGACAGTAACCTCAAGTCATTATCCATTGCTGAAAAATGTATGAAATGGATCTTTACGCTGTACTTATAGTAATCATAAAACATTTGTAGTGAAATTTTCATAAATTTAGGCTTTTGAGTCACAAATCATGGGGTTATGCTTTTGAAGTGCACTTATTGCACAGATGAGAAATTATGTAAGTGGCATGGTATTACACTCATTGTTATATGGACTTCAAATGGCATCACTGCATTCAGGATTACCTTTTCTATAAATCATGTTCAGAATCTTTGTATCACTTTCTCTTTATCTCACCATGTACAGTACTTCCAAAGTTTGGAAATGTTCCAAGTGGGTTTTCGACAATATCACCATAAATTCTTCATCATTTGCATTAACAAGGTACAACACAATCAATGCACAATCTGGTACATGTTCAGTGTGTAAACTAAACAACAACAAAAAGTCACTGAATTGACTTGCACCAGAACTTTAAAGGGAACTCAAACCTCTTTTTGCTGTGATATAGGATCTCGGTCTACATTAAATTCACTTGTGTTTAGGGAAGCCAAACAATTAGAATATAAAAATTATACTCTATAATTTTTAGTAGAATATAAAAATTGTAGAATATAAAAATTATAGAATATAAAAATTGTAGAATAAAGAAAAAATAGTGATGGTGCAGTGGATAAGACACTTGCCTTTGGTGTGAGAGACCCGGGTTCGAATCCACTGTGAGACACCAATGTGTCCCTGAGCAAGACACTTAACCCCCTATTTGCTTCAGAGGCGTGCAACGTGTAAGTTGCTTTGGATAAAAGCGTCAGCTAAATGAATAAATGTAAATATTTTACTTTTTATTTTGACGAAAACTGCGGTTGAGTTTTTATTTTGGTGGAAAATTACTGTTTCTGTGAAAACGGGTTTACAAACAGGTCTCATTAAAAATTAGTGAAATGCTTTGATTATCTTCTTACAAAAACGTTGGAAGTTATGCAAATGTGAAAATAATGCATATCTGGTGGCCGCTACTTTCCTAACAATGCATGCTAAACTCACAGCACATGCATAGATGGAGTTCCCTGTATTAATTCACTGTGAATTGAGCCGTTCTGAGACGTGGCAAACACCGGATCACAATGTGACTGGGTGAGCAAAGTGCACACCTCACTTTACAAAGCCTTTCTATTTTAGTTCATTTGACATATACTTTGCCAAAGCAATGGCGCAAAACAATGTTAGAGACCTATTGTTATATGGGAAGTTTAAAAAAAAATTCTGCTGATTACGAAACTGTGTTCTGATAGGCAGCCCATTCTCACCACCAAGGCGTCACCTAACTGACGCCTTGGGAAGCATTTTGACCATGCTTCAATATCTGACGCTTTAGGCGCCCTTTAGCGTCAGTTAGATGACGCCCTAGGATCGCGTGTACCCTACCCTCACCCCAGACCTAAACCTAACCGCGTCATCTAACTGACGCTTTCCTTTAGCGTCAGTTAGATGACGCCGTAGGATCGCGTCATGTAAGTGATGCTAAAGAGCGCCTAAAACGTCAAATATTGAAGCATGGTCAAAGGTGACGCCTTGGGGTGAGAATGCGTTGTGATAGTACAGTTGTGAGCTAAATTTAACTTCAATTAGTCAGTACAGCTAAGGTGTACACTGCCTCAATATTATTAAAAAAAGAAACATGGACCGAACTGAATCCAATAATAAGGCATCACAGCAGTGAAGTGGCATGTCTGACTGCCTTTATTTTTATTATGTAAAAAAAAAAAAGAAGAAATGTAATATTGATGCTCAGCAGTAAAAATTTGCAAGTAACTTTAATACATACTACATATGCTTCAATGTTCATCAAAGAGGGCTGTTCTGCAGGGAGAATCCTCGGCAATGATCCACTGATGGCAATTTGTCGACAAACACACTGCCTGATGAACAAACAAAAACACACAGATCCATTCAGAGTACAGTCTGATTGGTGGCTAAGAGGTTCTTCTGAACAGTAATGATAGGAAGCTAATTAATACAGCAAAGTAACTGAATCTTTAATTAACAACAAAAGTGTTAATCTACATAGAAAGAGCAAGATGATGAGATATAAGGGACTGGGAGTGAGGTACAGCCACACCGTGCTGAGTGGTTCAGGGCTGGTCACCTGAGCCATGAGCAATCAATATTGTGCAAGACATTTAAACCTCAGGTTGCTTCAGGTGGTCTGTCCTTGTAATAATTGTACTGTGAGTCACTTTTGCATCTCTGATAAATAACATTTACTTATCTGTCTTGTAAGTGGCTAAAATAAATAGACTGTAACTGTTTAACTGTGTCTATTTGCTTGAGATTTTGTCGCCACAGACGACTGCTCTTCCTGTTTTAAGCCACCTGAAATGTAAAAACAAACAATACAGTATCTGGTTAACTTGGTCTCTGTCACCATTTAACATTTGAATGCTGAAACTAAACACAATGACGCCACATGACAGTTTCTCTGACTGTACACACAATGCATCAATATTTAATGATTGGTCGATTGTTGCTAAACACCTTGCTATCACAATTTACCTTCACAATTCAGTGTTTTCTGCTCCGGATTCATAATCCAGAGTTAAAACAGGCCATCATTCTTTTAAAATTACAGATGTGAAGCCTTGTGCTTTATACAGAGTTACCTTGTGCGGTGTGAAGATTACTTTTCAGTTCTAATTGTACGCTGTTTTATCTCTGCATTATTATGAATTCAAAATACTTTAAGACAAAAACAGACTTCAGGGTTCACTAAAGCAAATGAAAATTACTGTTTCTGTGAAGATGTTAAGAGTTTATATTAGTACTTATTGATGTAGATTGACACAGTTATTGAGATTTGATGTCTATGTACATCCAACATGACATCATGACTTTAGCGTAAACATACTTGTTACCTCTATGCATTTTGAGCCATCTGCGTGTATGCGTGTATGTCTACGCCATTAATGTCCGAGTGATTCCACGTGTCAGTATGCACCGCCAAAAGTCTGAGCGAAACGAAGCAAAATGTAGATCTATTATCTGGGGAGCGATCTTTTTATTTCCTAGGAAGGTAGGGGAACACTCATAAATGCCATTAACCCCAGTGACGGGTAGGTTTAGGGATGGGGTTGAGGTAAGTCATATATTTATATATACGGTAATAACGTTAAGTCAACAGCGTTCATAAACACGCTGAAAAGCGATTATGCGTGTTGATAGCACGCCAAAAATGGAAATACGAATTGGCGTGTCACACACACGCTACTTCATGAGATCAGTCTGATTGAACATGATGTATCTTGCTCTGCAAGATATCTTCATTTAACATCATTGCAGTTTGCCATTAACTTCATTTAAATTTAAATTGTATTGCATAATATTTAATTGTTTACTTGACAAGAATTTCTTGGCTGAATGAGACATTTTGCATTTAGTGAATAAATAAAAAATGAAAATGGAAGAAAAACAGTTACTGAGAATTAATAATAATTTTACAACTCAAGCATTGCGTCATGTTACCTCATTTATTTATTTATTATTTTTTACAATTTTGAGAAGTGCAATCTTATGAAATGCACAGTAACTAAAGAAAATTGTAGCCTTGCTAGAAAGTTGAAACATGGAGTCTTGTAAAAACATTAACTGTGTGGTTGTTGCAGAAAACTCAGTTGTCATTTAGATATTAAAGTTTAAAATTGAATATTTTAAACATTATATACAAGCTCGAGGGTTTATTTCTTGCAAGTGTAGAAATAAGGACAAAAGTATTTTAATTTCCCTATATTATAGTGTAAGACTAAAATATACGTTTGAAATATTCATTTTCATTTATATAGTATAGCCTACATTTATATGGATTTTACGTCATAGGACTAATTATATAAATCAGTATTACATTGTTATAATAATTGTTTGGCATCCTAAAACACCATTGATAATGTAATGTAGACTGAGAGACTCATAATTAAAATGATGTTTGAGCCCTCTTTATTGTCCTGGTACAAATCAATGCTTTATCTTTGTTTAATGAGCAGTTCATGGGTTGAAGTTCTTAATCTCTCAAAGAACACGAGACTGATGCATTTAACCTTAAAATGTAAAAAAAAAAAAAAAAAAAAAATCTTGCGGGGGAGCAGTCAGTAAAAGTCAGTAAAACATAAGATTTTCTTTTAAAATCGATTGAACAGCAGTTTTTCCTGTGAGTGAGACTGGAAAACCCATAGTGGACAAAATCGGAGTGATAAAAGAACGCTTGGAGTGCAGAGAGGAATGTGCTTTGGCTCCAGTCCTGGTTTTGCATCCGTGTCGTTAGGAGCTCAACATCTGTCTCGCATGCACGATCGCTCTAGAGTCAAGGATATTTTAACTAATTTGCAGTAAAACTAGTCGATCACGAGTGGCTCAATTGGTGGATCTATAGATAAACTCATCTTTCAGGTATTTTGTCGACTGGCTTGACACTTTAGCGTGAGAAATCGGGGGTGTGGCGTGAGAGCGTGAGAATTGGCTCAATTGCGTGAGTCACACGCTCAGTGCGTGAGAGTTGGCAGCCCACTTAAAGTCCTCGTGAAATTGAACCTATTTACTTTGTTAGCGCATATTACTAGTCTTGTGGTGAACAATTAATCCGTGCAAGTAAAAATATATTTAAAAAATGTTTACCTTGGTAATCTTTAATCAAAATCTGAAAAGTTACTTCCGGTCTGGAACGGTTTCTTTTTCTGATGACGTAGGTTTCACAACTTGGGTGGGGAAACGCTTAACCGTTAGTTTGCTATGAGCGAGAGATGGAGAGGAGGAGCGCTAGAGTAAAACCCTGCCCTCTGTTCAATATTCCGTTTCACTTGGAAATACGTCACAGCACTGGAGAAAAATCGTTTGCAACTTCCGGTTCACGGGGACATTAAGCTTGATTTCATTATGAACCTGGACCTGTCAATTGCGTTTTAGACCTATGTTTTGAAGTCAATGGAATCGAATGTTCAAAAGAGCAGATAACTTGAGAAAATCACTTCATTATTCCTGCTTATAAATGTATTATTTTCCTGAAATACGATAATTAAAGTCAAATGTGCGCAGGGTTAAATGTAACACAGACCTTTTATATATAGACGAATCCGGCAAAACTACCGGAAGTAAGCGGGCGCCATTACTGAGCTGTTGCTGGGTAGCGTTGCACCATTGCATCCTATTGTTTTAGTTGCAACTTGCGTCCACTGGAATAAACAGCCCGCGATTTACGACTGTCACTAACGTTACAACGTTAGCCCTTGTATAATGTCGAGTGGGTAAACAGTTTCCGTTATAAATTGCTTCAATGGTGGCAGTAAAATTTCAATTTTGAAGAGAAAACATTGTGAATACCCCGGGTCGACAGCCCCTGTCTGGAGCCGTACGGTTTACAAAGATTTCCTGGGCGAGTACAAGACGCGGACATTCGCGTATAATAACAATTATTTAATGACATAAGTAAAAAAAATATGATAAATATGTGATATAGTGATCAGCAAAATCTCCTCTCTTGCTATTTTTTTCTATTCAATTAACATGCTGTGGACATTAAATGGCTTTCCTGAGCTAAATATAACGTTATGTGACATAATTGTTCTCCCGCTGTTATATTGACCTCTTTCCATGGTTTAAAAACACTAATTGTTCGATATTATGTATACTTTCTAGCATAACGTTACCTTACCCTTGCCCGTTGCAATGTGAAAATGAGATTAATAATAATGGACACAAATGAAAAACATGAATTTGTTTATTTGATTTCATTTATTTATTTTATTGTTGCCAAATGGACAGATCTTTTTATAGTTTCCTCGTTAGCAAACGTTAGCCTAGCTAGCTTGCCAAGCTATTTTCATAAATAATCTGTAAGATCGTTTGTACCTTCACCTGTGACTGGAGGCCAAGGTCTAACATCATCAACCCAACAAGTCTGCCTGTCTGTAGCTGTCATCGAGGGTGCGTTCGCGTTATCACCGAGGTTTGTTTACATACCGGTGCACATGTCTATGCCGGTGTAACAGCTCAGTAATGGCGTCGCCACAAGATGGCAGCCTACACAGAACGCTCGTCGGATTTGTCTATAGTTAGTCAGGATCAACCAGGTTATCTTCCTGCTCTTTTTCTCTTGCTGCCAGAAGATGATCTCCTGCAAATTTGCGGAAAGTTTTGGTAATATTTCGTGAAAATATACTGAACAAAGAGTGTTTTGACACCATGCAAGTAAATTTTTTCATCATAGTCATAGTTTCTTATTTATATTTCCAAATCTAACTTTATATTGCCTTAATCACTGTCTTGTTGGCTCAAACATAGCACCGTTTTGAAACATGTCAGCAATTCCTAGCAACTGTTAGCTAGGCTTAAAATATGTAATACACAGCAGGGTTAGTTGTAGCACAGTGTTACTACTAAGCCGCCAAATAGTCAAATGAAAACAGGGAGCCACACAACTTTTCAGGTTTGAGTATTATTTATACATTTAACTTTGTTGGACTTTCACAAACAATGTTGGAATTTAATATGTTTAAAATTGAGTTTACTATGCATTGATCACTTGTTTATTTACTAAAAATGGCCTGTTCTAATTCAGTTGCAATTACAATATTTTATGGTTGTATTTATTATTATTTATTGCAAAACTGTGCAGCCCTTTTCTATGTCTGTATCCATGATATTGATCCATAATAGAAGGATGATTGGATGATGGATGGATGTATGGATATCTATCTATAGATGCACAAACAATATCAAACTATACAAATAAAATAGTACTGAATTATGTGTGTGTTACACAAAAGTGTTACAACTAACCCCTCTGTCTGTTACAATTAACCCCGCATATGGAGTAAGTTGTAACATTTGCACTTCTGTCACTTTCAGTGTAACAGTACAGAAATGGTAGGTCTTAGAATAAAACTTTAAGTGTTAGTTTGTAGCAGAGATGTGTATGTTGCTTGTGTAAAAAGAAGTTGATTATAATTTAATTTTTTTTTAAATAATTGAGCCAAACCCAAAATGTGTTAGGTTGTACCCCGCTCTCCCCTACACTAAATTGTCTTTTGTCCACATGCATTAGCCTTTTGATAAAGTTATATTTAGAAATATTTTGCTCCTCTGATCTGTGTTTGTAGGCTATATGTTTATGCTTATGTGTGTGGTAAATGTGAATGTGTGAGTTGATTTAACACAGAGTGATAATAGCATCATTAAGGCGGAATGATGTGATCAGGAATGTCAAGGTTAATCACTGAACTAATTACAGCCTAGAGATAGAGATTAAAGGAGGAGAAAAAGTGAGAGAGAGAGAGAGAGAGAGAGAGAGAGAGAGAGAGAGAGAAAGAGATAGAGAGAGAGAGAGTGAGGAAAAGACACATCACCTTTTTTCGCACTTCTGTAACTACATCTCATGTCTTGAGGACTTCAGCACAAAGACACACAGACAGTCTCTCAGATGATGACTGTGAGGCTGGCAGCTATTAAGGTTGCTAATGGCGATTGTTACACTGTGTTTTTCGAAAGACCAATAAACTGACAGATTGAGTGAAAGATTTGAAAAATAAAGGAGGGAGAAAGAGACACTACATTACAGGTTCCATGCTAAAGACACAGGCCCATGGTAACAGTAATCCAGCACATTAATTATTTACACTGCATCTAAACTCAATCTGGCAAACACAGATCAATTCCTCTGCAGATCAACATACGGGGGAGGAAAAATAAGGGATGGATGCAAGGAGGAGGTAGAGAGGGGGTAGATTAATAAATGAATTTAAGAAGTTATTCAAATGCTAAATTATTTACATGTGAAATCGATTTGAAGAGCTGAGAATGGAGAGCTGCATGCTTGCCTCTTTTTAAGGCAGTGCAGAGAGGATGAAGTGAGAGAACCGGATAAGAGGCGTTGGGAAAGAGGCCAGAGGATTAGATAAATTAAACATGTGAATTTATGACCAGTAACTGCTTATTTTCTAAATATCCAGTATTAAGGAAGGTGACTCCAGCAGAAACCATGTGTTTTTTTGCCATGTGAAACCCTAGAACAAATCCCTGAAAAACAACCTACTGTTAAAATTTCCATTAAAATGCCTGTATAATATATACTCCCTCTTGTTATCCAGCATGTATAAATCAATGTAAGCGAGACCAGCATTAGTGGTGTTGAAACTACTGAGGGGAAGTGGGATCAGTTTTACTGTAGCTTTGTGCTGTTGAGATGCAGACTGTCCATTTACACTCTAAAGTCATTCTCATTTGTGTATTATCTATCTGCATAATTATCTGTCAGACAACCTGTACTCTTCTTTGCTTTCTTTGTGACATTGGTCATATTTTTAGTTCTTTTATTAGTGCTCTAAATCTTAGCAGGTTAGAAAGATATATATATTTTTTTTTTGTAGAAACCACACACACAATTGTGAGTGGATTCTATGATTGAGTACTGCAAATTAATTTACTCTTACAATCCATTTTCAGAAGGTCATAAAACGTTACTTTTTTTTTTTATTAGCAGACATATCACTACCATATCGGTTATCGAATGATATCAGAGTTTTTTATTTATCAGTATTTGTTGATATTATATATTTAATTTTGCATGCTCATTCCCTTGCATTTTGATTACCTTTGCAATCAATTAAAATTGTATTAACCCTTTGATGCGCAAGCTATGGATACCCCTTCTAATGCGCAACATGGGTCTAAAAAGACCCGTATTCATTTCCTATGGTATTTCAGTGATGGCTGAGTGTTTTCTTTGCTAATCTTTAAAATATATGTATTTTATCATTTGTTATTCCAGGTTTTCATTAAATATCTTGTTTTTGATTTCCACAAATCATTGGGTTTATGTTTCCTTTCTTACTTTATAAACAAACACAGTTTTTGTATTTCTACATCAATTTTACATACATGGGTCTAAAAAGACCCGTATTCATTTCCTATGTTATTTAATGCATGGCTGGACTTTTCTTTTCTTTTTATCTTTTGAGATCAATTTATTTAAGCATTTAATATTCCATTATCTATAAATTTCATGATTTATAAATATTTAAAAAATATTTTTTTCAATTACCAAAAATATTTTTTTTTTCTTTTTTTTTTCTAGGTTTTGTGTTACTATATCAAATGTACTTATCAAGCATAATAAAACAAAAGAATAAAGACAACTTTTTGTTAAATTAATCATCTTAGAAGTAATTAAATTTAGACAACACATTTAACACTTGAAATGTTTATTTGCCACTTTGTCTCGCATAGCATTCACATGTCACAGATAACTGATAACTGATAACACTGAAATTGAACTGTGGTGTAGTGTAACTGTATTGAATTGTGGTGAATGTGATCAAAGAAAAGAAAACAGAAAAAATAAAATCACACTGGTACAGCGGCATCTCAAATTGCCATCTTAGTGCTTACGTGCCTCACAAATGACAACTACATGTTTGTGCTCCTTGCACACAGGCCTGGTGCTCTGGGAACACCAGCTGCTGAATTGTCTGTCTTTAGCAGAGCTGGGCATCATTTCAATCATAGAATGATTTCAGTATAAGAATCATTTCAGCATATGAATGATTATGAACTGTTAGGCCTACTAAATGTAAATAAGCTTTAAAAAACAATCTTTTTTTTTAGTGTATAGTTAACATTAGCTAGCTAGAATATGTCAACAGCTAGCTAGCTAATAGTATTGGACATGTTTCTCCTCACAAGTAATTTCTCACTAGGTTTACAAGGTCAAGGTAACCATAGCCTAATATTGAGATATTATGTTGTAATCTTTTACAATATATAAAAAAATGTCTGTGGTTAAAATAAAATAAGATTAATAATAATTTTTGACCCATGTATGTAAAATTGATGTAGAAATAAATAAATAAAAAACCTAACATAATGATTTGTGGAAATTAAAAACAAGATATTTAATGAATACCTGGAATAAGAAATGATTAAAAAACATATTTTAAATTAAAGATTCAGCAAAGAAACACTCAGACATCACTGAAATAACATAGGAAATGAATATGGGTAATTTTAGACCCATGTATGTAAAATTGATGTAGAAATACAAAAACTGTGTTTGTTTATAAAGTAAGAAAGGAAACAAACATAATGAGTTGTGTAAATCAAAAACAAGATATTTAATGAATACCTGGAATAAGAAATGATAAAAAAAACATATATTTTAAAGATTCAGCAAAGAAACACTCAGCCATCACTGAAATACCATAGGAAATGAATATGGGTCTTTTTAGACCCATGTATGTAAAATTGATGTAGAAATACAAAAACTGTGTTTGTTTATAAAGTAAGAAAGG
Source organism: Pimephales promelas (assembly GCF_016745375.1). The sequence goes on along the minus strand of NW_024121876.1, from coordinate 17,539,587 downwards.
AAACATAAACCCAATGATTTGTGGAAATCAAAAACAAGATATTTAATGAATACCTGGAATAACAAATGATAAAATACATATATTTTAAAGATTCAGCAAAGAAAACACTCAGCCATCACTGAAATACCATAGGAAATGAATACGGGTCTTTTTAGACCCATGTTGCGCATTAGAGGGGTTGCTATACAAAAACTATTTTTATTCAAAAAGTAAGAAAGGAAAAATAAAAATAAGGATTTGTGATGATCAAAAACAAGTTAATTGAGGAATACCTGGAATACTGAATGATGAAATTAATTTCTTGCAAAGATATAGAAAATGAAAACTGAGTCGGGTCTATTTAGACCCATGTTGTGCATCAAAGGGTTAAATCTAATTTTTCATAACACCAATAACTTAACACTGTTAAATGTAATCTTCAGCAAATCTCAAATGAATTCCTATTTTTCATACTTCACATTATAATGTTATGAAGCCTAAATTCACTTTTATCATTTAAAATGATGATAATTTATTATTTTTCTATTGTATTTTTATTCTTTTTTTTTGCAGATAGTTTTGTATGGAATTTATCGACCATAACATGATAATTATTATGCTTATTGATCTCTAAAAATACACCACTGCAGTTAGTTAGCTGAGCAACTCAGTTCTTTGAAAACTCCAAGATTGAATGGCTTCTATGAGAGATATTTCATATTGCACAAAAACACTGTTCAGTTCCTCTTCATGCTTTCAATATGCATAATGAAACCAATGTCACATAGCCTAATTCAATGGGAATCATATTTTAAACAGTGAGCACAAATCTATTCGTCTGCAGTATTCTTGCGCTGACTGAGCAAAAGTTTGGTGCAGACCTGAAGCAGTATTTGAGGAACATAATGACTTTCTCCAACTGAGTGACTTTGGGCCACAGGTGTACATGTGTGTCTCAGATATGGCTGACTGCTACTGTGATTGATAGGTTTGGAGATATGTCAGTCACAACTTCAGTATAAAGAGACACAAACAGATGATGAAAAATCTTAGAGAGAAAGAAGAACCTGCTTTGGAATGTAGCCTATACCTGTCAAATACTACCAATGATCTTACTGCATTAGTATTACATAATGACGTTTTTTGTTTTAAAGGTGGTTTAAAACATGTGCTACAATAATGAATGTGTAAGGCGCATTCAAATGCATAAGGGCTCAGCAATAGCAGCAAATGAAGTGTACTTTAAAGGTGCTTCACATTAAAGCCACTGTGGAGATACTGTCAGGCTTTTAAATGAGCCCAATTAAAGGGAAGGGAAGCCGAATGGCAATTTTATCATTAGCTCTTCTGAGTAATTCACTAAATTAGCACAGCTCTTGTTAAAGTTTAATTTCGAAACATTCTGAATAGATGGTGATAATTGCTACAAGGTAATCATGAGTTTTAGGCTAACTCACTTTAAACAGGCTCAAAATTAGGTTTGCATAAATTGTAGAGGATCATTGTTAGATTAGTAAGACATTTAACCATTGGTTTGATTTAGCAAAGGCGAAAGTTTAAGTTCATCAGTGAAACAAATATGCAATAAAGGCAACTGAAAATGCTGTTGCATTTTTATAAGATTCATAGCTCATTGTTATCGTTGCATTATAATCCAATGTATTCTAAGGCCAAGAGTATAGAGTTCAATAGTTCATCCAAAACAAACAAAAAAGGTCATTATTTACTAACTCTGTGTTAGTTCAAATCTGTATGATTCATTGTTGTTTGGAATCCAACGACCTTCAACATATCTGCACTCAAAAATAATTATGTGGCTTAGTATATATCACAGTAATAATTTACTTATTATCTCTGAATATACTTGATGGTTTGAGTTAAAGGTACAATATGCAGGATTTTTGCAGTAAAATATCCAAAAACCACAAGGCCAATGTTATATATTTTGTTTAGTTGATTACTTACAATATCCCAAATGTTTCCAACTATTTGTAAATCATGAGAAAATTGCGATTTTTAACCAAGGAAACGGGACTTGTCAGCAGGGGTGAGGAGTCGCCAGTCAATGACGTCATATCCGTCATATCTAAACTTTTTTTATTTAAAATGAAAATACTTAAAATTATTATTTAAAATACTTTTTTTATTTAAAATGAAAAAAGTGAAATCGCCATGTGTCATGGGGATAAGAGTCTTAGGGAAAAAAATAAATAAAAATTGTGTCATTGGCATAAGAGTCTGTTGAAAACAAAGTTTGTGAGCATGCATTCAATTACAGATTTTGTTATGCCACAAATTGTCAGTTGCGTTGTTGAACAACAGAGAGGCTGAATTACTCACCGTTGCCCAAACATGACACCCTCTAGAGAGAGAGAGAGAGATCACACACACACACTCTGCTTCATGCACAGACTCACATACACACTGAATTCTAAATTGTTCATAGAATTCAAAAATGTTGATTTAGGCCGGATTCACATATTGCGCCTAAAAACACGTAGAAAACGCTGGGCGCGCCGCATTCTCCATTTTCCAAAGCGCCAGGGCGGTTGCGCTTCAGTTGGTTCTTGTCACATGACCTATTGTATGCGTATGGTGCGCTTGCGGTATTCTGAAAAGTTGGGATGTTTTTATCTCGAAGCGGCGCGGACACGCATGGGAAAAACGAGCGCGTCGCACCGCGACCGCATCGCTTCCATTATGAGCGCGCATACCGCGCGTCTACATTTGAAATAACGAACTTGAGCGTGCAAAAGACACGATATGTGAACCGGCCCTTATTGTTCTAGTTACTTTTTATGTATATATACACGATTCACTGTAAAAATTAGAAATGCTTTGGCAATACATTGATTGTCATGCCAATAAAGCACATTTTGAATTTAATTAAATTGAGGGAGAGAATATTTCGATTATTTAGAAGCTTCCATCACAATCTCCATAATCACTACCTTGTAGCATGCTGAACAAAATGAGACTATAAGGTCTGTTGTCTTGGTCTAGCTATTTGTCTTCAAAAGACCTACATTTAATGTATGACGCAATGAGGCTATTTTATTTTTAGTGATATGAAATCATAATGTACTCCAAAATCTCTGCCTTCCATTTGGCTCTGAAGAGGCCTAGCCACCCGCATTGCCCTGAAAAGAGTTTCTGATGGCATGTGAATCAACGCACAGCTTTGGAGGTTAGCTACTCTAAAACACACACACACACACACACACACACACACACATACACACACTGCTCTGAGAGTTCTCTAATCCACCCACTGTTAGGTAGGCGTCCTCTCTAATGCTCACTACTGGATAGAGAAAGCTGGGATGGATTGGTGAGTGAAAGAGACAGAAAAAGTATGACAGATGGGCGAGAAAAAAACATACATGAAAGGTACAATATTGAAATATAAGGTGACAATTAAGCTTTGTTGTTCACTTGAAAGTGTGAAAGCCTCTTTTCTCACTCATCTCGTATTCAGAGAGCAAGGCTTTGTGTGTTTTCCCTTAACTGTGTTTTTTATACCAATAGACTTGTGCATTTATGCTGGAAGTTGGGGATTATATATTTGGTGTCAAGTGTTTTAAGCCAGTTTAGTCATGTAATTGGATTTTAGGGCTTTTCTGTATTTTATTTGATACAACAGTTTTGAAGCCACAGCAAGTGTGAGTTAATTTGATTCTTTAGGGTCTAAATTAAAAGTTTTTAATATACTTCAACTAAAAATTATCGTTAGTATTGTAGGAAAACACTCATTTTACCTGGTCAAAAAGGGCTCTGTTTTCAGCATGCCGTTTCAGTGCATATGCCTTTAAAGCTTGCTTTGCTTTGCTGACTCCGCCCCTCTGTTCTGTGTGCGCTTTGATGACGGCCACAAAGAAGTTCGACAGTTAAGGCTCGAACAGGATGCTTCTGAATGGTTGGTTATCATAATGGGGCCTATCTTGCACTGGGCGCAAATGACTTTATACACTGACATGTATCATTCCTATTTTGTCAGTGGTCAATATTCCCTTCGAAAACAAAACTCACCCACTGTGTCTTCAGCGGTTTGGATTTAGGAATATCAAAATGACTGCTGTGTTCATTATTACACCCAAGAACAGAACACCACATTCTCTTAGACGCCATTCTGCTCCAGCGTATTAACAAAGGCGGACTATGATGACAGCTCGCTCAGGGCGGGTCTGTGCTGAAATGCTCCTTTAATCAACAATCGTGGGAGGGGCGTCCGATTTAGTGACATCACAAAGTCAAACGCTCAATTTGAGGCAGGGGAAAATACATAAGGAGAATAAAACAAAAACATTAGATAGATTTGTATCATTACTGTATATGATGGTTGTGATCATTATATGATGGTTGCACTGCCAACACACATTTCTGTACAATCAACTTGAAAAAGTGCATGTACCATTTTATAACCCCTTTAAGACAGTTTGTGAAACTGGGATATAATACATTAAAATGTCTTTAGTAGTTTCTACTAATGTTAAACCAGAAATTGAACGTAAGGTGGATATGATGTCATTATGTAAGTACACAAGTCAACAAAATATAGGCTGTAACATTTCTGTATTGTGTGATATTATTGTTAATAATATGAAAGGTTTGCTGCCAGCTCATTGGAAATCTTGTCCTAGCTCTTTCTATAATTTCTACATTGTATTTAACTATCTGTTAGTTTATGTCTAGCAAAGTAAATTCCAAGTCAATATTCAGTTGTGGCTGCAATTCAAAATCTTATCAATCTCAAAGATAATGTTTGAACTTGTGAAGCTATCATTAGTGTTAATTGTCTTCTTTACAACCATTAACTAGACATAATTATATGATTAGCATGAACACATTAGGCTGGAAAGCAGGTGTCTTTGTCTCTCAGTTAAGCTTGGGACCACCTGTCATTCAGTGATTGCCACAGAAATCCGCCCACAAGGGATTCAAGATAACACTGCTAACCACAATTTTGCAACCACATCAAGTGATCATTGTTTGAACCATAATTTGTGACAGAAAATGGATCTCACACACAAATGTAATTCCCTTTTCTCCCACTGTGTTCATTGTGTTCACAGTTTTTTCAATAGTTTCTTACATATTTCCAATAACAGTGTCTTTTATGGATAGAACTGTGCCTTGCATTCTTCCAAAATACACATGCTTTTGAATAGAGGCCCATTGAGTATGTCTCTATGGAGTGAATGGAGTGAAGCTTATGTTTTTCTTCCAAAGTAAATAAATCTTATTGAGTGCAGAAGAAAACAATCCAGTTTACCCATTTATGCTTCAAGATGCCCCTAATTCTTCGCCTCAGATAGCATCAGATTCAGTTCACACATGCCTATGGCCTCCGTTGCCCCCAGTGTCTCAGTGGTGCATCTTGTTGTGTGTGTTTGTGAATTCTGTCCTTGGCTCGCCCTTCTATCTCATATTTGTAATGGCCATCACTTCACACCCGATAGCATTTGGGGTGGATTAGAGTTGAAGGAGCACCCAACCACACACATGCACACATTTATTTGTCTATCATGATGGGCTTTCCATTGACTTCTGTTGTTTTCATACTAAGTTAATGATATTTGTATCTCCTTAACCTTAAAAAATAACCCTCACACAAATGTTTGTGCACGTTTAGAGTTTAATTAAAACATTATTTAGTATATTTAATAAGCGGTTTTCCTCGTGTGGACTGTTTTACTATTCTACTGGGGTCCATGTAGGCAAAAACTTTCTGGTTGAGAGAGAATAGAGAAGGAAGGGTAAGCCGGGGCAAATGAAATTGAGAAAAGATATAGAAAGAGAAAGCAAGTGATAGAGTGTTCATCTTTGTGGTCAGATGGTATTGATTCTTAGGTTATTACATGCATTATTCACAGGAATATATTCACAAGGAGCATTGGTTGAAAAATCCATTTGTCTTCCTCATCGTGGGATATCTGTGCAGTGTGCAATTTTGTCTCTTTGTCATGGCCTTATTTGAGATTGTTGGAAACCTCAAGGTGTCTATGACTATAAAACAACAATGATACTTAAGTAGTGAGATGGGTTGCTGTGCAGTAGTATTTTTTATAGAGTTTGTGTGTGGCACATGTGCAAAAGATGGATACTGGAAAGCTAGGGAGATGTGTTTTTTTGTCTGGAGATTTGACAGGCAGTTAGAAAGGAGAAGGGATTTTGGCAGTTTTATTTGAAAGACCAAAATGCGTTTTAATATACATGAAGTGTTACATTTTATATGATTGTGTGAACACAGCATGGCTGGGCATTTAAAATTCTTCCTTTCAATTTGTGATTGTGAATTTGAATTTGGAATGGAAGGAAAGAATTTATAAAAAAATAACAAAGAGTTGCATTTAATTGCATTTTATTTTGCAACAAACATATTACAATCTTATCTTAATCTTTAAAACAAAGCTCTGTGAAATGAAGTGTTTTTCTTTTGTGATTTTGTTATTTAATATTAGATGAACATTTTTATGTTTTTGAAAGAAGTTATTATGTTCACCAAGGCATGCATGTATTTGTCTTTTGTGTCATATGATCTTCAGAAATTATTCTAAAATTCAGATTTTGGTTCTTAAGAAACATTTTTTTTTATTATCAATCTGCTTAATATTTTTTGTGCAAACATACAGTATTCTTGGCAGACTTTGATGAATAGAAAGTTTAAATGAATATAATTTATTTGAAATAGAAATCTTATTGATCAATTTATGTAATGCATAGTAGATCTTATTATATCACTATGGTAAAATCAGATAGATTTGGTTTTTCAAGTGGAATTTAATGGGAGCCTGTATGGAAAATGAAATATAGGAAACCTCTGAGAAGCGAATCATGTGGCTGTTTTTGATGGCACAGTGACAAAGCAGATTTAATTTCTGCAGTTCATTTGTTGCCATGAAATCGTTTTAAAAGTTGTAATAGTTTCAATATTTCACTGCGTAGTTGATTTAGTATTCGTGAATAAAAAAAAACAACGATTTGGCCACCTGTTCCTGCCAGATAAACTTACATGGTTGGTCAACAGATGATATTGTTCATAGACTGTTCTTACAAAATAAATGCCTATAATCTTGATCTGTTCAGAAAAAAGAACCTGCCACTGAAAAATGCCTGCTCATGGATAGTGATTTTTTTTTTTTACCACTGGCCGAAAACTGCACAAAAATGAGCACCACAAACTCATAAAGTCTCATTGTTCCTTTCTATTTCACAATTTGTTTTGTCTCTCGGTCTGTTTCTTTGTCTCTCTTGTTCGTATCTACTGAAACTAAGTTTTGGCTGTCCGAATGCTCTAGTCAGTATGGGTGGTCTGATCTCTTCAGGCTCTTCACCTGTTTGCTTTGTTTCAACGTTTACTCTGTCTCTTTTTTCTTACTCGCCCAGGTGACCGGTGTAATTCGAGGCTTATGATGTGTCTTAAACCATGGAAAGAAAGTGTGTAAAGTTTCTACCTTTAAATTAGCTTAACAAGTAGTCAGCTTTTGCAGACCTGGAATACTCTTGCTCTCTATCTTTCTCTTCATAACAGGCAGTATCCTTGCATGCATCATGTGAAAGTTACAGGGTGTTTACTGTACATGGTTATGATAGGAGCAGAAAGATTGGATAACTGCACATACTAGGTTAGTAAGTGATTTTATGACACTACTCTCATGTTAACAGTTATAATGTCATGTGGCTACACTTTGCATTTTATTTTGGATTTCATCCATTACTTAAATCATGGCATGTTTCTCTATAGGATAGGAGGGATTGGGAAATGTCTAAAATAGAATGTCTTTTTTTTATTCCTTTGGAATAACATACACCATTGACACCCCATCCTAATGTCTCGGTGATCTGATTTTGTTCCCATATATCAAAAAGCTTATGTAATATTGTTATTGCTTAGGACATAAAAAAGAAAATCTGATGAGATGGTTATGAAAGTGTATATGTGATCTCATGTGTTTGCAAGATAAGAGGAGCTATATTACTAAAAGAGCATTATTAGACACACACACACACACACACACACACACACACACAGGTTCTTTGAGTATAGGGAGAACATCTCATAGACTTCCATCTCATAAACCTAACCCTCATAGAATCCTGTGCTCAACATTAGATTAATCATACAACCTTGATTTGATTTTTGATTACCATATTAGTGAATACATCTGGCCTTTACAAGTTTAGCTGAACCAGTACACACAATCACTGTGAAGCTCAACAAGTTAAGCTAACTCATTTCATTTGAGGAAACCGATTGCCTCAATTAATTTAAGTTTAAACTTATTTTAATCACGTTCAGTAAAACAATAATATTTATTGAAATACAATTAAACTTTACACTGCATTTAATACTGTATATACAGTAGCTGAAACTTCACTTTATTGAATACAGTGAAATGACAAAATTTAAATGAACTCAGAGCACTTGCAGTTACTTGCTGTCACAGAACGCTCAACGACGCCTCCTCCTGGTTTCATCAGATCCCTCTCTCCTGCATATTAGAACTCCTTCCCTTCTCATTATCCCCTTATTAATTGGCTAACATCTCATCAGCCCCACCTGTGCACCCTTTCAGCTCCCCTTTATCTGGACTGCTATGTTCTTTGTTCCTTTGTGAAGTCTTGTTTTACCATTACTCTGTCTCATGCTAGTCGTCTTGTATTTGCCCTGGTATTTTGATCTTGGACTGTGTTACTCGCCTTTGAACCTTTGCTGCCTGCCTCTGACCCTAGCCTGTCTATTACGCCTTTGGATTGCCCTTTTCAGCGGCTTAAGTTAGTTTACCGGCCCCTCCTGTCTTGGGCCTGGAGTTTATGTCTGTTTACCTCTGTTGGCTTACCTGCGTTAATAAAGTACTGCAAATGGATTCGTCCGCCTCTGCCTCTTCATCACAGAAGACTTCACCACAACAGGATCCAGCAGATTTCCATCGACTGGCCTCCGAGGTATCCACTCAAGCTAGTGTGCTGGCCGCTCATCAGCAGCAATTAGTGAAATTGACTAATCTCACGGAGGAGCTAGTGAGATCCGTCCGAGCGCTCACCCCACCGAGCGCGCCGGATAATCAAGCTCCGAATCCAGCTGCCCCAGCTCCTGCCCCTCTTGCCGTGAGTAACCATCCTAATCAAGCCAAATTATCCCTCCCTGAGAAATTTGATGGCTCACCTTCTACCTGTAAGGGCTTCTTGTTGCAGTGCAGCTTGTACTTCAATCAGCAGGCTCAGTCCTTCGCCACTGATGAGAGCCGAGTCTCTTTCATGTGTTCGCTACTCACCGGTCGGGCATTGGAGTGGGCTACTGCGCTCTGGTATGGGGGTCAGCTCTCTTTCCCCTCCTATGCGGAGTTTTTAACCCAATTCAGAGAGGTGTTTGAACATACTGCGGGAGGAAAGGACCCGGGAGAACTGCTGCTCACGTTACGCCAGGGGAGTTCTACCGCAGCGGACTACACACTTTCGTTCCGGACTCTTGCGGCTCAAGCTGGATGGGAGGGGGAGCCTTTAAAGCAGATGTATCGCCGGGGACTCAACCCGGAGCTCCAGGGAGAGTTGGCGTGCCGCGATGATGGTAAATCCTTGAGTCAGATCATGGAGCTCGCCATCCGCCTCGACAATCTGATTCGCGCCCGACGCACACCCCTCAGACTCAGCCACGTTGAGTGTGCTTTCCCCAACGCGGAGTCAGAGCCTATGCAGATTGCTTACACACGCCTCTCTACAGCGGAGCGGGAGAGGAGACGCCGCAATCATCTCTGCATGTACTGCGGAGAGGCGGGTCATCTGAGGGCAACCTGTCCAGTGAATCCAGCGCTCAAGAATTCTTCTGCGGTGAGTTTTCAATCCTCTTCTAAATTATTCTCCGTGGACAGTTCCTTAGAATTTAATGGTCAGACTTTAAACATAAGAGCCTTGATTGATTCAGGAGCTGCAGGGAATTTTATCGACCTTGCTTTTGCCAAAACTCATCGTGTTTCTCTCCTCGTATGTGAGTCTGGTGTGACCGTGGAGGCGCTGGATGGACGCCCCCTGGGGTCTGGAGAGGTGCAGTACACCACGCAACCCCTCACGCTCAGCTTCGGGACTTCGCATTCAGAAACGATCCAATTCTTCACGATTCGCTCACCTATGCATCCTGTAATTCTGGGGCTTCCTTGGCTAGTGAAACATAACCCTCAAATTTCCTGGGCTGAGGAGAGAATTTCCAAGTGGTCCGAATTCTGCCAGATCCATTGTGCAGCTGCTGTCCATGGTACTGAAATCCCCTGCGCTGCACTCAAAGGGGTGGATCTCCTGGAGATTCCCCCCGAATACCACGACCTCGCCCTGGCTTTCAGCGAATCTGAAGCTTCTCATCTCCCTCCACACCGTGCTGGCGACTGCGCTATTGAGCTGTTACCTGGGGCCGTACCACCACGCGGGAGAGTTTACCCGTTGTCACAACCAGAGACCGAGGCCATGAGAGTGTATATTGACGAACAGTTGGCTAAGGGCTTCATCACTCCCTCCACATCTCCGGCTTCCGCCGGGTTCTTTTTCGTCAAAAAGAAGGATGGGGGCCTTCGGCCGTGCATTGACTATCGGGGTCTCAATGAAGTGACGGTCAAATACCGCTATCCTCTCCCGCTAGTTCCTGCTGCTCTGGAGATGCTCCGCACGGCTCGCTACTTTACTAAGTTGGACTTAAGGAACGCCTACAACTTGATTCGCATACGGAGGGGTGACGAATGGAAGACGGCGTTTTCCACCACATCCGGGCACTACGAATATCGGGTGATGCCGTTCGGATTGTCCAACAGTCCTTCTGTGTTTCAAGCCTTTGTGAACGACATCTTCCGGGATATGTTACAGCAGAAAGTTATTGTCTACATTGATGATATTTTGATTTATTCTGATTCCCGTGAAGAGCATGTCCAGGATGTCCGTGCAGTTCTTAAACGCCTGATTGATAACCAGCTTTATGTCAAGCTCTCCAAGTGCGAGTTCCATCGGACACGCATCTCCTTTCTGGGCTATATCATCAGTGCCGACGGAGTCCTGATGGATGACAGCAAGGTCAGTGCCGTGGTGAGTTGGCCTCAACCTTCATCAGTTAAGGAACTGCAGCGCTTTTTAGGCTTTGCTAACTTTTACCGCAGATTCATACGCAACTTCAGTGTCATTGCAGCCCCTCTCACATCTCTGCTTCGAGGAGGTGGTAAATATTTCAGATGGACTGCGGATTGTACTACGGCCTTCGCGCAGCTCAAGGAGCGATTCACGTCCGCCCCCATACTCCGTCACCCAGATCCAGAGAGGGAATTCATCATAGAGGTGGATGCATCTAACACCGGAGTGGGGGCTGTCCTGTCTCAACGGTTTGGGGATCCGGCGAAGATGTTCCCCTGTGCCTTCTACTCGCGTAAGCTGAACTCTGCTGAGCGCAACTACGACGTGGGAGATCGCGAGCTTCTAGCGATGAAATCCGCCTTTGAAGAGTGGAGGCACTGGCTGGAGGGAGCGCGTCAACCTTTCACTGTGCTCACGGACCACCGAAATCTTGAGTACATCAGGTCAGCTAAACGTCTAAATGCTCGCCAGTCTCGCTGGTCCCTGTTCTTTTCAAGATTCGAGTTTAGGATCACCTACAGGCCTGGTTCCCAAAACGGCAAAGCTGACGCCCTGTCCCGCTTGTTCGACGGTCATTCTGAGATAACTAAGCCTGAACCCATTGTTCCCACCACTCTGATTGTGGCTCCTGTTCAATGGGACATCATCTCAGAGATCACTGCGGCTCTTAATAACCATCCCGCTCCGCCGGAATGTCCTGCCGATCGTCTCTTCGTCCCTCCTGGCCTACGCCACCGTGTGTTGCAGTGGATCCACTGTACCCCCAGCGCGGGTCATCCAGGTATCGCTGCTACTACACATCTAGTCACCAATCAGTTCTGGTGGGCGTCACTTCATTCAGATGTCATAAAGTTTGTTCATCAATGCCCTGTTTGTAACACAGTTAAATCCTCCCATCTCAAGCCTGCAGGACTATTACAACCGCTGCCGGTACCTCAGCGCCCCTGGTCGCACATCGCAGTGGACTTTGTTACGGATCTTCCTCCTTCACAAGGGTTTACGACCATCCTCTCCGTGGTGGATCGTTTCTCCAAATCCTGCCGGTTCATACCCCTGAGTGGTCTGCCCACAGCCTTACAGACTGCTGAAGCTCTGTTCAATCAGGTGTTTCGTCTATTCGGGTTGCCCGAGGACATCGTAACTGACCGCGGTCCCCAGTTTACCTCCCGCGTCTGGAGAGAGTTGTGTTCTAAACTTAACATCAACGTTAGCCTAACGTCTGGTTATCACCCTCAGGCCAATGGGCAGGTTGAACGGTTAAATCAGGATCTGATTCGATTCCTGAGAACATACTGCCACCAAAATCAGCAGGACTGGAGTCGCTTTCTGGCCTGGGCGGAATATGCCCAGAATTCCCTGTTAAAGCCTGCTACTGGTCTAACCCCTTTTAAATGTGTTTTAGGTTACCAGCCTCCCCTCTTCCCGTGGGCCGGGGAGCCGTCCGACCTCCCAGCCGTAGATGCTTGGCTCCGGCGCAGCGAGGCCACCTGGGACACTGCTCACGTTCACCTGCAGCGCGCCGTCCGCCGGTATCAGCATCAAGCAGATCGGAGGAGGCGTGGGGGTCCCAGGTATCGACCCGGTCAGTGGGTGTGGCTGTCGGCGCGAGACCTTCGCCTCAAGCTCCCGAGCAGGAAACTGTCTCCTCGCTTTGTCGGACCATTCAAGATTCTTCGTCAGATTACACCAGTTTCTTTCCGTTTGGCTCTCCCTGCTCATTACAAGATCTCACCTACGTTTCATGTGTCCCTTTTCAGACCCGCCGTCGCCCCGAGGAGAGAGGGGAGCCGGGAGGAGACCGTCCCTGTGCAGACCCCTCCCATTGAAGTGGACGGTGCTGAGGCTTTCCGGGTGCGCGAGGTCCTGAACTCCAGACGTCACGGCGGGGTGTTACAATACCTTATTGATTGGGAGGGATACGGTCCCGAGGAGCGCTCCTGGGTCAGGTCTCAGGATATCTTGGACCCCACTTTAACAGCCGCTTTTCATCGGGATCATCCTGATCGCCCCGCTCCAAGACCCCGTGGTAGACCCCGTCGTCGACCAGGTCCTCGCTTCCGGAGCCGCTCGCAGGGGGGGGGCTCTGTCACAGAACGCTCAACGACGCCTCCTCCTGGTTTCATCAGATCCCTCTCTCCTGCATATTAGAACTCCTTCCCTTCTCATTATCCCCTTATTAATTGGCTAACATCTCATCAGCCCCACCTGTGCACCCTTTCAGCTCCCCTTTATCTGGACTGCTATGTTCTTTGTTCCTTTGTGAAGTCTTGTTTTACCATTACTCTGTCTCATGCTAGTCGTCTTGTATTTGCCCTGGTATTTTGATCTTGGACTGTGTTACTCGCCTTTGAACCTTTGCTGCCTGCCTCTGACCCTAGCCTGTCTATTACGCCTTTGGATTGCCCTTTTCAGCGGCTTAAGTTAGTTTACCGGCCCCTCCTGTCTTGGGCCTGGAGTTTATGTCTGTTTACCTCTGTTGGCTTACCTGCGTTAATAAAGTACTGCAAATGGATTCGTCCGCCTCTGCCTCTTCATCACACTTGCTCACAATATCACACAGTTATTAAGTTAACTGTTTTACTTTGAGGAAACTGATGACCTCAATTACTTTAAATTTATAAAAAAAAACAATAGTCAGTACTCTGATTTTTTTTAGTAAGTACTCTGAATTTTTTCAGTTGAGATAAATAAAAGTAGATATTGCAGTCAAGAAATTAAGTGATTAATTAAGTGATTAACCTCAGAGACCGACGGGATCGTCCACGACGCAACACGGCACCACTGATAATGTTTATATTATTCGATGACAGATTTATTGATGTTCTTACTGTTTTTTTTTTTTCCAGCAGAAAGCTAACGATCTAGCCATCACGGGGTTTTCTTGGGTGTTTTCTATCCAGCCTGGAACTTGTGCATTCTTTCAGAGTTTTTCAGCAATAAATCCAAACGCTTATACTCAAGTTTTATCAACTTTATGTCCATAATTTATACATTTTCTGTCATTTTTGCCGCTAGCTCAATGCTAGCTGCCATTTTGGATATCACGTGTGACGTGTGTTTTCATGTGATGGTTGTTGACCAATTACAGGCTGATTCGTCGTCAACATTGGTGTGCGTCATTACGCATGAACCAAGCTCTGATATTGGGTGCTTCTCATCTTGCCCGGATTAACATAGTTTTGTGCCCAAGGGTTTATGCCCACAGTTTAAGTTTTGCAAGCTTGTGAATCAAAATCGAATCGAATCGTGATAATTGTGAAATTTGTGTCAGTACCCAGCCCTACAATCTATCGACTCGTTAGTCGTTACCTAGCAGCGAATGCTTAACAAAAACCAGGACACTCGGCCAGCAGTTTTCTTTGAAAACCAGGACATTTTCATCACTTTATAAAAAAACAGCCAGGACGGCCAGGACAGAACGTGAAAACAGGACATGTCAGGACTGTTGGTCACCCTAACGTCTGCGCTTTGAGCTGTCTCCAACAGCAGAACGTGCAGGCAAAGCGTAATCATGGTCCATAACTAATACAGACTAAAATAAATATTACATATAATAGTCTCGGTCAAGTTTGGTCCAGTTGCAAATTGATACTAGCTACTACTTTTTTCTTCTTCGTCGTTTTCTTTGCTTTTATTTTTGCTATTTTTAAAGCATAACAAATATATATTGTGCCTTTAACTAATGAACCTTATTGTAAAGTGTAACTGTAACAAGTGAAGCTGGTAATGCTGAGTTGTTCAATCCTCCTCTGCTAAGATCTTGAGAGATTTAAACATTTTATCTTCAGTTGATTTCATCTAATGTTGTGGTTGGAAGTTGTAGTTTTATAATCTTAAATAAATTGAGGGAATCGGTTTCCTCAAATTAAATGACTTAGCTTAACTTGTTTGGTTTTACAGTGATACCAAAAAAAAAAAAAAAAAAAAAATCACTTTATTTAGTTTTATGTTTGTTTGTTTGATGCAGACATTCCGTCAGTGTGTGCCCAACTCCTCTCAGCTCAAACATCGCTGGTCAGACTCAAACACAGTCAGGCAAACACCGCCCAAGGTAAGGGCTTTAATCTCTCACACCATTATAGATTATTAGTTTTTCTTTGAACTACTGGAGCATATAAAAAGGACTCTAAACATCAAGGTCTACATTGCAAACAGTACTTGACAATAACTTTTTTGCTCACTAGCCAGTGTGGCTAGTGGTTTTCCAAAATTACTAGCCACACAGCACTTTTACTAGCCACATGTTAAATGGGGCTTAAAACGTGCTAAAATTTAATAATATTATCATTAGCTCTGATAAGGTTGTAAAGCTCCTTTTTTTGAAAACATGTTGTCTATTAAGATAAACACATACCACATACAATAGCTTCTTATTGTATATAATAAAAGTGCTGCTTCCTTTTTTTTTACAGCAGTAAATACTGTAATACAGAGTAGAACAATTATCTGCATTAGAAACAATGAGCAAAGAATGCATTATTTTTTCTAAGAAAAAAATCCACAATTAAGGCAACAGGATTACAACTTTATATAGGCCTATATGACAGTTTTGGAGACTTTGGATTGTTTGTTTTGCATCAGCATTCCCTCAGAGCTCTGACTTAATAATTATCAACATGAAGCTCAGGTAGCTCTGAGTAAATGGGGATATGTCCACCTGCAACAAGTATAGGCCTACAGCTCTTTATTTATGAGATTATTCCCACAAATGCATCTCCTGCTTTCTTTCATGGCATGATTAATTTTATTAAAACATATAATTAACTCTGTTAAGATAGTTGTGGTATGACGTGACATAAGGGCTGCCCTGCAAGTAGTTACACCGTGTCCATAAATCATGAAGATTATTTTTTTCTTTATATCGGCCACGCACACTCACTGACTGAACGCTGTGTTGACGTGTGTGTGCATGCGACCAGTCGCGTGTGCGTGTCATGATTGTTTGACAAAAGTCTGGATGTCATATTTGGTGCGCGCACTCTCGCGCAGTGGCACTGCAAGAGAGCGTGAGATGCGCCTATGTTCTGGATTCTCCTGCTATTAAAAAAGATCACTATATCAACACATTCAGTTGATAATTAAGGGCAGGCCAAAACAGCCCTCAGTCCGACGGCCAACCCGCGAGTTTAATCTCCGCGTGTCTAATGTTGTGCAATTCGTTTGTTATGTCAGATGTCTTTTGACAAGACTACAATTTTTCAACACGCCAAAGGAGACATGCAGATACGTTTTTGCTTCGGAGCCAAGAATCCCTTCCATCCACAGCCATTTCTGACTTCACTCTTTGAGACGAGCCACTCTCTCTGGTGTTGGTGTGACAGCGATCTGCAGCGAGATTACATTACCTGCTGGTCTGTGCAGTGATCTGCCAGTAAATGTGTTTCTCCCTGCTCGCTTCAACATCACAGAGTTTTTTTCTTCCTCTCACAAAAGAGCTTGCACACGGCATGTCTTTTTAAAGACGGCTCACCGATGCATTTCTGGTTGTGGTCGACTCACTTCCGATTTTGATGGGCACATTCTCTGCTCTGCGTGCTTGGGTTTGATCGTGCTATAGCAGTGACCATCACATCATTACGGTTGAAACTCAATGATCTCATTAGAGAGAGAGTCCCCTCATTTGACTGTTTGTCCGTGGACCACGCCCCCCTCTTCAGTGATGCAGGGGATTCCCCGGGTCTATTTTCGGACGTCTTGCGGGTTTCCAGAATTGGACAACAGGTCCATCGCAGCATCACAAGGCGGGCTAGAATCTTCAGGAAGTGAAGATAAGACAATGCTGCCACTTTCGGGTGTGCATATGGCATTTGTCGAGTAAGATCCTGAGATGACGGCCATGCTTACCCGGGCTACTGCGAACATCAGACTATGTAATGAAATGTATGTAACGAAAGTGGCCATACGCTCCATGGATCAGGTGATGCCCACCATTCTGTGGCTGAACCCGTCCGATGTGCAGGATGTCAGGCGGACCCTTCTGCTTGACACCCCCATATCCCGGGTATCCCATAATGCACTCTTCGGCGGTGCGTTTGAGTGCTTTGCCCAACAGTTCTCAACCGGCCAAGTGCTGTGGCTCCCACCCTGCCTGTTCACCCAGGCTGGCTCTGGAAGCTGCAGGGGGACGCCACAGCCCTCTCTGAGCCTCACCCCCCACTATTAAGCAGCACTCTTGAGATGGGCCGCTCAGAGAGTCGAGGGACTCGGTTCTTTCCAGGAGTTGGTAGCAGGGCCACTCCTTCCCCTGGTGGAGGGCCAGGGGAGAATCCTAATTCTCAGAAAGAGCTGACTCTCCCATCTCTGAGCACACAGAGTTCTCGGACAACACAGTTCACCGCCTCTGAGCCGAGCACCCCTCAACCTGCTCTGTCACAGACCTGGAAGACAGTGTGCGCTGTCCCCGGACCGTGCTGCTCTCATCCTCCTCCTCTGTCACCAGCCCCCTGGCAAAGCAGACCTCCATGGAACATTTGTCCTTCCCTGGTCTCCTCTGTCAGGGTGCGGTCAATGAATGTGCACCCACACTGGGCCGCTATAAAACCAGTGGGTGACTGCCAATCCTGGACCTGCGCGTTCTGAACCTGAAGGACGCCTACTTCCATGTCTTCATTCTCCCTCGACACAGACCGTTCCTACGGTTTGCTTTCGAGGGGCAGGCATACAAGTACGTGGTTCCCCCTTTCAGGCTAGCCCTGTCTCCTCGCGTCTTCACGAAGGTTGCCGAGGCATGACCCTTGTTCTCCTTCAGGAACACAGGGTTCACATCCTGAACTATGTCGACGACTGGCTGATCCTAGCTCACTTTCGAGATCAGGCCTTGCGAACACAGGAACCTAGTGCTCCGGCACCTTCAGGTCAACTGGGAAAAGAGCAAACTTTGCCCCGTGCAGAGGATCTCTTTTCTTGGTATGGACATCAACACGGTCGCCATGTCCGCGCAGTTTACGAGTGAGCGCGCGCACGCAGTCACTGCTGACTTGCCTGAGACAGTTTGAGGGCAAGAGTGCGGTTCTACTGAAACTTTTTCAGAGGCTCATGGGGCAAATGGCATCTGCAGCCGCTGCAACGCCGCTCGGATTGCTTCATATGAGACCGCTTCAGCTTTGACTTCACGACAATGCCTCAATGGCACTCTCCGAGTACCAGTTATTCCGACCTGCCTTCAGACCTTCACCCCATGGTCGAACCTCAGTTTTCTATGAGTGCCCCTGCTTCCTGGCATGTTGTTGTAATGACAGATGCCTCTACCACGGGCTGGGGTGCCATATGCAATGGACGTGCTGTCGCAGGCTCCTGGACAGGACCCCAGCGCCTATGGCACATCAATTGCCTCGAGTTTCTGGCTGTATTTCTCGCTCTGTGCCGCTTCCGGGCCATACTCAAAAACCGACACGTACTAGTCCAATCAGACAATACCACCACTGTGGCGTACATCTACCGTCAAGGTAATCTACGTTCCCACCGTATGTCGCAACTCACCCACCACCTCCTCATGTGGAGTCAGAATCATCTGAGGTTCCTTCATGCCATTTATATCCCCGGAGCCCTGAACCGTGCAGCCGACGAGCCCAAACTAACCAATCTGAGCCCACTGCCTGTCTACTGGTCGTTCAAATGACAGAGGAGAAAGCGGCTTAGAGTAAAGGTGAAATTTATGAAAAATTAGACTTTTTAAAAAAGAAAGACCACAAATAAGTTATATATGGGCCCCATAAACACAATCATGCAAAGAAAAAAAAGCAGTAAACTACCCCTTTAACAATAAGTTAACATTGTGAGTTACTTTTTTGACACAATATTGTGAATGTTGTTTGTTTCCCTTTATTTTGCCGACAAGAATTTCAAAATGAAACCTTACTGTAGCAGTCTCAATGCAACAGACAGTGAAGATTTGAATGTATCATATTAACGGTTCAATGAACAATCACTTGTTTTTCCTGAATGAATCAGCTGTTTGAACAAATCGATTGAATGAATGACTCTCTGAACTCACTTATTAAAACATTGCCGCCACCTACTGGTGGTTTAATTATTATTATTAATAAAGGGAAATTGCAGTTTCTGTCAGGTCAGGGGCCTCATTTATAAAACTTTGCAAAGGATTTGCGTCAGAAGTGGCGTACGGATGAAGCATAGTATGTGCGTACGCAAAGAAATATTCAGATTTATAAAACCGTGAGCACGCACATCCTACACAGTTTTCCCTTAATAAATCACAATCAATTCTAAATGTATCGCAGCTTTTGCGGCTTCATGTCACGCCCATAGTTGCCCATAAATAGTCCGTGAAATGCCCACAAGTTAATATTC
The DNA here is from genome assembly GCF_016745375.1 of Pimephales promelas. Next base: position 17,520,192 of record NW_024121876.1, on the reverse strand, counting down.
ATCGATTGCGAAATTATGGCAAACACAGAGAGGAAAACCAAGAAACGTAACTTATTGTGCGTCATTACGCATTGTGATGGCATCATAGTATTTCATTACCATTCATTTGATTGCATCTGACAAGCTACAGATGTGTTATGAGGATGAATTGCATAACACGCCAATATTATTGCAGAACATATTTCACTTTTCTTTTTACAAATATGTGTTAATTTTTGTGTTAATTCTTTGTTTGATTTTGTTTTACTCTGCAGATCGATAAAACAGGTGTTTGTGTATGCTGTTAATTGAAAGACTTGCTTTGTGAAGTCTTCATGTTTTTTATGAGAGGCAATAATGCCATTTCTTGTACACAATGGTCTACAGTTTCACATACATTCACGTGTTTCTTCCATCTGCCGACGGTGTCGCCATTTCTCATTTCACCCGTTTTTGTGCATATGCCTGGGTCAGAGTTTGCGTGAAGGACCGCACATTTCCCCGTCAAGTTTTCTTTTTTTATAAATACCAATTACTGTGTAGAGAGCGGCATACGCCTTTTTTGTGTGTGTACGTAACGTTTATAAACGAGGCCCCAGGTCATTACTTGTCAGGTGTGTGCTTTGGTTCTATTCACTTAGTAATCCCTCTTCGCCATGCGCTTACAGTACTGAGAAATAAATATAAAATGGAGGATTGAATCTTGCCTTTGGAAAATTGATGGGCTTAAGGAAAGGATTTTACTATATTACACCTAGGGTTTCATAAACCTTTCATGTCTGTCTTTTAGAATTGCAGATTTGTGATCGTACTGATAAGCAGTCAGAAAATATAAGACAGACACACACACACACACACACACATTTGGGTTATACTCTGCATTTCATTATTCTTCCCTGTGTGTCAGCCCTCTTATATGGATTCATTTATGATCTCATATCTACTGAAGTTGCATTCTGAATATTTTATGCAAAACACATTTTTTTTTTTTTTCAGAAACAACCTAGAATCTCTGGGCGTTAAAATTAAAATTCAAGTGAATACAGACAAAACAGACGTGTTGTTGGTGTTTAGAATAACACGTGTCAGAGTCTGTGTGAGAGAGTTTGAGAGAGAGAGAGAGAGAGAGAGAGAGAGAGAGAGAGAGAGAAAGAGACTCCAAGAGATAGTTGTTGCAATTTTCACTCAATAAAATACTATAAGTAAAAATATCTATCAATCTACTGAGGCTCAGCTGGAAAGAATCAACATGGAAAAGAATCAGTCATGTTGATCTGCAGGGAAAATGGCTCATACTGTATAGTCCAACTATCAATACTGCTTTCAATCGTTTGAGAGTTTGTGGTATAAATCTGTTTTTAGCAGTCTTTTATCTAGATGAAACTGTTCAAAAGGAAAGTGTCCAGGGGCCACTGGATTGAGTTCAATTGGATTACATGTAGAATTTAAGCGCATCAGTCATACCTGTTAAATAAAATAACGTTTGCCCTTTAAGTATGAACAGTTGGCTTGAATAAATATGAAGACATCAATGAATTATGTCGGACCTGAAAAACATGAAATAATGCCCAATGTGTTATGTTGTCTTGTCATTCATGCTGACATTTTAATTAGCTGGAAAGTACATTTAAATATATTTCAGTCATAATTTAAATAATGTAAATACATATGTGTGTGTACTGTGCACAGGTTTGGCTATACTTGTGTGGGCTAAATGTCTTTTGCATAGTGAAATATTAAGACAACCAACTAGTTAAGGCATTTTACTTGACCTCACTCGTTAAAAAGGCATTTAAATCACCCAAAACATGTTTTTTATTTAATTCTACTGTTTTGTGCTTGTTTCTGTGATGGGTGGGTTTAGGGGTTGGGGTAGGGGCAGAGTCAGGGTAGCCTGACTACGTCAGACTTTGTACTTCCGCTCAATTTCAGTTCGCTTCTATACTCAGTCTGAGATGGAGACCTATCTCTCAGTTTTCCTCTGGCCTGAAAACAGTTGGCCAGTCAACGAACAGAGGGCGGGCTGAGAGTCGTGACGTAGACACTAAGGGGCAAGTTTAAGATTTTATTTTAGGATAGGGAAATCGAAAATGACTGTGGATTTGGAGATACGGGATGCAATTGCTCTGTTGTGGAGAATATTCCCCGCATTTGCAAACTGAAGCTCAAACAAGAAAAAGAGTGTTTGTTAAACATTTTGAATGGAGGTGAGAGAGAGAGGTGATTGCATTGTGTGACAGGCTTACGGGTAGCCAAAGATTTTATATTTCAGACAAGCAGTTAATTCAGTTAATTCATACCAGGAGCTTATAAAGTGCCTCAACATGTTCCACTAGCCTTCAGAGATGGAGGAGATAGGATCTCTGGTCTCTGAGTAAACTGTTCACTGAAGTGCTTCCCCGAAATCTTTTTTATATTCCCTTAGTTGATCGTAAAAGCCAACTCATAAAGCAAGCCATTAACCACCCATCAGCATGGGCCAATGCCAGCATGGCTGTTTTGCATATTTATGAACGAAGGAAAAAAAAAAAGAGAACATATGTGTATGCACCTTTTTCAGGGAATAACATATTTTACACAGAGAACACACCAAAACTGCCAGTGCGTCATTGCACACACATGTCCAGACTACACATACACACATTTGTTTGGATTGTAAAATCAAAGTGGTTTATTTTTTTCCTATTAAGGGAGCACTGTGGAGTGAATAGATAATTCAAAATGACACCACATGACAACATTGTGTCTACATCTGTGTGGTTTTATGATTTTTGATTTGTAAAATGCATTTCTCAGATGAAGAATACATGATTACCATACAAAGCTCATTCGTATGCATATGTACAGTATGATTTTAATTCATACAAATAATACAACATCTTATGTATACCCCTTTTCTCAGCATTTTACAAAGATTATTCACTATATAATATGATTCCTATGAATAGTTGAGAAGGGAAGAGAGGGTTGTTTGTGTGTTTGGAAGAAAAGAGGAACTATATCACTAAGAAACTAGTGTTATTAGAATAAACAGATGATTCTCAGGGTGAGGATGGAGGGGAACAACTTCATCTCTCCTTCTTTTTCTTTCCTACAGTTCTGTCAGACTGCAGTATTATCTCTGACAGGCTTTAAAAAGCACTTTCTGTTCTGCCAAAATGATAATGATGATTATGATGTTATTACGCTTTAACTCTTCACTGTTTTTTTATGTCTTTGTCTGTCTGCAGAGGATGAGTTGTAGCTATCTGCTGTGTACCATCCTGCTCTTTGTGGCCGTTCTGCTTGCAGTCACAGTGACTGGAACCATTCTTCTTATGAACCACTACCAGGCTCCCCCCATGTCGGATGGTCCGCCCCATATTAGCACCAATCAGGACGAAGCCAATGCATTGGTGACAGTCGAGAGAGGTGATGGATCACGCATTAATATCTTCATCGACCCTAACTGCCCTGATTATAACAGTAACTTCTTGCGGCTGGAAGGCGTGCAGACATCTTTGCTGCACTCGCTCACCGACCATGATACAGATCTTAAGTCCGTCAAAGGTCAGGATCGAGCGCTATTGGTCAACTTGGCAGAGGAAGTTGCTAAGCTGTCAGCCCATGCGGGCCAGCTGAAGATGGACTATGAGTCTCTTAGACGAGGACAAGGCAACCTGGGACAGGACCTGAACACATTGCAAACTGAACAGAACAGACTTATACAGGTAATGGCGTGCTGATACACACATATTCAAATATAATAGAACTTTACTTGCATGTGGGTAGTTGACATAGTGGCCCCTATTTTAACTATCTAAGTGCATGGTCTAAAACACACTGCACAAGTACACTTAGATCATGTCCGAATCCACTTTTGCTTATTTAAATTGTCAGCGGGGCTTGTGAACAGGAGTCGGCAGTCAATGCCAATCATATCCACGTTACCCCTAGTTTCCACCAGGTTTGACCTCGTACTGCCATAGTAACCATGGCGACAGACGTTGACAACCGGGTAATGCCAATATGCCTAGCAGGACGCTCGCGCTGTTGTTGTTTTTTTCATACATTTTGGACCATGACAAGCAGACTTTGAGACAAAAGGAGGGCTAAAACGAAGATTAACATCTTTTGAGATGCCGAGAGCTCCACATAGACGCGTGAGTGTTGCATGTACTTTAGACAGGTGAGCAAATGTACATAAAACGAATGTTAGTTATGTTTAAATGTTAGAATATGAGACTATTAATTCAGCACTTGCGTGTAGTTCAGTAGAAAGAAATGTCCTTATTATTTTATGTCCGCGGGACTCGCGTTATGTGTGGCGCTAGTATACCTCTAGCAATCGTGCCCTGCTTCATACCACAGTCATGTTAAAAACTTTACTGTATTCACTCATCCATAAAAGATCCATCAGCTTGACGACAAGATCCATAATTCAGCTTAATGTGGAATATACGTTACCTTATGCACCATTGTTATTGTAAGAGGTTATTAAGCGAAAAATCCTGCACATTGTACCTTTAAATAACAAAAATAAAATAAAAATAAAATACTGTGCCATTGACTCTATTATATTGGTGATTTTCTGGATCAACATATTTTGAACATTCCTGTATGAAACTTTAGTCCTAATCATATCCCTACCCCTAAACCTAATAAGTTATCCCTAAAATCAGAGGTAAATGATAGAAAAAACGTTGATGGTAAAAAAAAAAAATGATGGTAAAAGAAGCACCAAACCTTGATAGTAAGCCTACAATTGACATAATTTGTAAACTTTTACTTTTATTTATTTAGGTCATCAAATCAATAAATATGTGAAAAGTAGTTTTAGATATACAGTAGTATAGGTGTTTACAAAAGTGAATACCCATTTACCCATTGAAATGATGAAATGACTGACATCATATGGTTACTACTGTCTCCACATGAGCAGAACTGCACTGAGAAGCAGGTGTGCCTTCAGCTCAGCAGTAGATTTTGTTAAACCATTGAACTTCTGGGAAATGGACAGGATCCATAATAAATGACATTTCAGGGAGTATAATGCTGAGTTAACACTTGGTATGTTTCCCGGAGCCTAAACCTTCGTTCAATTGCCACCCCACTGGTTTGTTCTCACACTTTATGCTGTTTCAAACTGTGTCTCATTTGCAAAATGCTTTTCTCATCAATGTGAGACCCATTGGAAGCTGTTTATCACCATCGCCATGCCAGTTTGAAATCTGAAAGTTAGTAATGGAGATAAATGTTCAATTGTCCTTGCATATCAGAAACTGAACATTAACCATCCATCAGTCTATCTTGTATGTCATTTTGCTTATGAAGAGTCATGTGTGACTGAACATTGCATTTACATTTAATGCTGTACAGCAGTGTACAACAGAAATAATATTTTGAAATTAGTAATATTTAGAAATTATTTTTTAAAGGTAAATTGCGCAACATTTCATGTTAAAAATAGACGTTTTCTAACCCATACATGCTTAAACAATCGCCTGATGGCCTGAATGAGCCTTTCTCTGATCACTGAGATCGCCTCTATAATCCTGTACAGTAACATAAATAAGAGGGATCGGGCTTGAATCTGAGACTGGCCGTGACGTCATGCGCGTTCACGCTCGCCTGGCTATGTGCCTATAGTCTTGCAGGTAGTGTATTCGCCGCCATTCTCCGTATCAGAGAAGACAACTCGAGAGACACAACTTTAGTCAACTTTCCACAGAAGTAGAAGATGGATTCAAATGAGCTGTTTATCTGGTCACTTCATGCGTTTTCTGTGATCGGATAGCTTTTCGATCGTGAAAAGACCAGGTTGCCCTCCGATACGCATTCGAGACGGATTTGAATCCGATCGCTCAAATCACTTGATGACGTGATCTGGGCCGTATTCCAGACAAAACTGGACAAGTGTAAATGCATCTGGTTGTTGAAAGCAGGCTATAGGTTATGTCATGTTATTTTAGTCATATATGACGACACGCATCACCTCAGATGAGCAGCTGAGCGTCTATTCATCAAGCCAGCGCGCCGCAATCTATCGCAAATCAAAGTGAAAGTAAGTCGCAGACGCTTAACTCTACCATCTTCATTAAAAGTAAATAAATGAAATGATCTTACCAGGCAACCAGGGCTGTTGCCACTCTCTCTTATTGCTGTCTTTGCTGATTTTGAAATTAGGCGATGATTAAATAAAATGCAGCTCATATCTGTTGCTTTCGGTGACGTGCACTTCATGAATTATATATATAGCGCAGGAATTGAAGATCAGATTATATCCTTTTTGCAAAAACACATTTATGGGACCAGGTGTAATGGAATCGTTTTGATAAATCAGATAGCTATCCAATCTGAGAAAACGCTTTGTGGCCAGGTGTAAACAGCCCCAAAGAGACTGACTTGTAGTTCATTCCAAACCCCAACACAAACTCCATGTGAGACAAAGAAAATACAACTTCTGTCTGTCCAGTGCCAGTCGTCGGAATAAGACGAGAGTCAACATCGGGAAGGCTTTCAACAAACGGAGAGATCTCCGGTCTGCTCTCGGGCTCAAACGGGTCCTATACAAAATAATAACTTATATTGTTCATGAACGTGTTTCCATAATTATACAATCATACGTGGATACAGTAAGCACATAAAACAGTTCAATATGGAGATAGATGGAAACAAAAACCGCAGATTTCTACTACCCCTGTTTTCCCCTCACACACACGAATGCCTTTCCTTTCATATATTTTAAATGACCTGCAGATTTATAACTGTATTACCTCATTATGACTGTAACAAAAGTTGTGTGCCGCACAGTGTGCGGCTGATGCTCCTTTGGTTATGAACAGCTTGAGCAAACGTGCGCGTATGTGTGTGTGAGCGAGCACGCAGTTTCGCTTGTCGCCAGAGGGGGCGTAGATCTGCAAAAACTCAGATACTTGCGTTTTGCTCCTTTAAATATGAAATTATGAATATTGAGCCATCAGAGAGGCATTTGAAATTGTATTAAGATTATTTGTTTGGTTGTTTTTTTATCATTAGTTTTTATATTTTATTTTATTTTATTTTTTTTATTTAAATGTACTCTACAGTTCAAATTGTTGGGGTCTGTAAGATTGTTTTAAACCTCATATTATCCTCAAACAGTGACCCCTAGAGTCGCTGTGGAATAGTTTATGGGTAGGCCTACTATGATATTAGACTACATGGCCTATAATAAAAGATAATGAATTTCTTTCTTTCTTTTTTTTCCCTTTTTCTTTCCCTGGCAACCAACAGCATTCATGATAATAATAGGTGTAGTAAGAGTGGTAGTATAGCTGTGATTATCAATAGTAATGATAAATTACTATTATCATAAAGTAATGATACTGCTTTATCTGTTGTTGAGAAGCTGAAGGTAAAGGCTCTCTCCAAGCAAAGGCTGTCCCACTGGATAGTGGACGCCATTGCTTTGGCATACCAGCTGCAAGGTTGACCGTGCCCCCTTGGTGTGACTGCCCACTCCACCCGGAGAGTGGCATCCTCTTGGGCTCTAGCGCATGGCGCCTCTCTAACAGACATCTGCAGAGCTGCAGGCTGGGTGACACCTAACACATTCACCAGATTCTACAATTTCCGAGTTGAGCCTGTGTCCGCCCATGTACTAGCTTCAACCAGCCAGTACTAGGACCTGCTCAGGTGTCTTTGCTTGCTCGACTTTACACTCCACAGACTGGATATGTACAATATTCTCCTCAGATGAGCCTCATAAGCCCTGAGTTCGCCCAGCACTGCTGACGCCGACGCCAGTGTCTATTGCCTGCATGTTGGCTAAGTGCCTCCCGTGTGCATGGTCCCTCCTCTGAGCAACCCCCACATGTTTCCACTGTAAGCCTCCCTGAGTCTTTCCCTTGGCAAGCCACCTTGCCCCCCCCTGGGGTTGAAATATTCCACCTGCGGCTGGACAGTGTTTCTCATGCTTCCTTGGGGTTATATGTGTATTTTCTAAGCCCCCAAACCCCTCCCAAAGATTATGCTGACACTCCTGTGACTGAGTGAATTATGAAGCTGTGTGTACCTTTGAAATCCAGGTGTGTGCAATACCTGCCCTTGATAAATGCAGCGGCTGAAAAAGATCGTCATTAGAATAACACACCCCTATATATTCAAGTCTCCGCTTCTCTCACAGCCTCATTTTACGCCATGGACACAAGAAAGATGGCAAAGAAGAGAAACTTCTCCAACGTTGAGCCGAAATGACCTATCACAATGCATTTTTTTACAGCACATGTTTTGAAACAATTAGCATTTAATTTTGTATCATGTCACATGTATTGGGGTGTACAATAGTGATGATGATGATGATGATGATGATGATGTAATGTGGAGTACCATTCATTTACATTAATAATTGTATGACAATTTGTAATATTCTTTTTCTTGTCTTTATGATTTGTATTATTAATTACGCTTATTGTTATTTAGAAGAAGAATGCCTTTATTATTATTATTATTTGTATTTTTATCATTTAAAAGAATAAGAACATCATTTTTATTATTTTGTCATTATTTTTTGGCCGTATCATATCTTTTAGTTTGTCAGTGCATTTTGTGGTGTTAGGAATTGTTTTTCTACGCATTTCCGCATTAACTCAAAACGTGTGTACACCCCCTCCTGAGCTGGTGTAGGATTTGAGTGTGCCGTACGACAACTTCCTTGAAATAAGTTAAATTATCTGCCAATAGGGAAAGAAAAAAAAAATCTTGTTTCTGTTTGAATTGAGAATAAATTAATTTATTTTTTTCTTACCACATTTGCAGATAATTTTGCAGTTTTTAATCAACAAATCAATCTAAATTTATTTCACCAGAAAACATGACATGGCCTAAAATCTTATGGCATTTTATTCATCTACTGTATTAAATGCATCTTAATTTAAGAATTTTTGATATTTGGACTGGAAACAAAACAAAAAATACCAAGAGAGGCATTTTTTTTTTTTTTTTTGCAAAAGCCATTGCGCATGAGTCTGTAATTTTCGTATACGTTTTTTCGTGTTCGTCAGCCTAAACAAATGTCATGCACAGAAACCTTGCACAGTAATGCATATTTATTAACCTTTGCGCAAAAAAAAAAAAAAAAAAAAAAAAATTCAAAATGGATTTGTCAAGCATTGAGGATGATTTTGTTTCCCTCTCTCTTAGAGAAAATATTGAAAAATATTGAGAAAATATTGAATCAAGGCCCCATTCTCACTCTCGCTGAATCAATCGCTGAATCAATCACAATCACACGCCCCGTACTTTTCTTAAGTGGCCCCTGTCTGCTCCGTTCCTCTCCAGTGATGTCTGCTGATTACAATACCTCGTTAAAATAAAGTAAATACAACTACTAACCATTAAGTCAACATAATGAAAAACAGTCCGTTGTTGCTTAAGTGACTACTTCGCACAGAGAACCTGTCAGTCACAGCTGTCGATCATGATGTCACAGCACCATTTTTATAGCATCAAATAACTAACAAAAACAAACTTAATTAAAAAAAAAAAAAACTCTTGAAATTACATCAATGTGATAGAAACTACAGTAAATAACAGAAACTATCTTTGGAAAAAGGAAATGTGAAGTGTAATTTAATTGTTCAGAATAACATGGGGAATAACATGTCCATAACATTTGATCAGATTCTTAAACATGAGAATCAGTTCCAGTTTCAGCTACTTTTTCTTTATTAACTTAATCAATGGTTTTGGACTAATCTGTTCATTTAATTAATGATCCAATTTCTGATTTTTTTTTTTCACATCCTTTCTAAAAATATGAAAGTTTTTCGTTTTGCTTTTTAATATATTCTTAATATATAAGACTATCTAATTTCATGTTGTGTTATATTTAATTTTTTTATTGTTTATTTTGTTGGATTTTAGTTGGACTTGGTCAGAACTGTTGTATAATGCCTGCAGCTGCCTTTGGGCTCAGTTATGTTGAATTGAATTAATGACATGTAAAATAAATATCTTTTTCTGGAAGCGACTAAAGAACAAATCATTTTTATCAGCTGAAAGGCAGAATACAAATGTTTTTATTAACTTAGATATAACAGTGTCAGGGTATGTTTTAGTGTTGGTAACATCATGTCCCTCATTGTCCCACACAAACTTATAATCGTCCCACATTTGGTTTGTTTGATGGTGGTTACCCCTTGTCCCACCCGCAAATTACACCTAAGATGACGACGACTTCACTGGATCAAAAAACAAAAACAAAAACTGAATATGGCAGAATTGGCAAGCGGAAATACTGAACGCATCTCCAGAGACTAAAAGGTTAAAGCGCGCAAGCAGGCGATCTACGGGACAAGCCGGATTCCACCATATCTTTATGTACACAATATTAATCTTTTACATTGTAATCCTTTTTTAATATTTTTAATATTGTTTGTGTGCTCCTACGCATCCCTTTATAATAACCAGGGTGTATCCATGTTGTGGACCCACCTATTGGTGCACATTACTAATGGGGCCTTTAAATAGAAAAAAATACTGTAATTTCAGTTGCCTCAAAATAGCAACACGTCAACAATGCGCCTGAACACACCTCGTTTCAGACCAGCAAACCCATGGCAACACAAATAGGCACAAATACATTTGCTATTTAAAAATATATATGCGTTGGGCTGAAACTAGCAAAAAACACTTGCGTCATATCTGCCGCTGCATTGCGCCGGGTGTATGATAGGGCCCTTAGCATTAAAATTGCAGCATATTCATTTCAAAAAAAAAAAAAAAAAAAAAAAAAAAAACTCTTGCTGACCCTGAATTATTGAATTGTTTTGAAAAGACTAGAAAAGACTCGCATACAGGGATTATGATGAATATTTTATTTATATTATCAGTCTAATGCAATATGCCATATTGCAATAGTGCAAAGTTTAAGGCTGCTCTAAATGCTGCATTTCATTTACACAGCACAACCTTTAATAGGGGCTGAGTCACATATTGTATTTTAGGCTTCAAACTGAATTTAGAGCAGTAATTACTCAGCTGTGTAAGACACATTTATATGTGTCAGAATGCCACTGATTGTTTATTTTCAATATATTGTAATTTCCTTGTCCTGCAGGGTTTTTTTGGGTAAGATTTTTTTGCTGCTCCAGGGCATTTTATAAGTGTGTTGACTTTCACTCTGTCATCCTGTTAGATATTGTACTCCGAATGCATTATGCTAGTGTTATAGTCACAAACATTGTTGAGCTGAGGACAGAGAAAGCTGAATAAGGACATTGATACTAGGTGGCTGCTGTATTCTATAGACTTCAGTTTCAGGGCAGGGGAACAGCAGATGCTGCCTGTTTTCCTGTGTTAAGTGAATTACTACAGAAATCAACAGGAACATCCAAGGCAATCTCTTTTTACCACAGAGTTAAAGCCTGACTTTTATTTGAATTACGAAGACTTAAGGTTTAGGATTAACACCATCTCTCTCTAACCACAAGTTACTGACAAGCTCCCACACACCAAATCTGTCAAACACACACACACACACACACACACACACACACGCGCGTGCACACACACTCACAAACAGTGGGCAGGAGGGAAAGAGTTGTTTATCACTACCAAACACCTGTGCGACAGAGAAAAGCGTTAGCAAAATCCCCCCTGAATAGAAAATAATCCTCCGTTTTCTGATGACTTTTAGACAGCAGTGGCGACCCGTGCTTGTGTTAGTGTGTGAATGTGAGGGTTCTTTCTGTTTTTATACTCATACTTTTTTTGATTGAGCTTTGATACAGTTTGAATGAATAGTTGGATTTGTGAAATCTGGAAAGGAGTACAGAAAGTTGCACTCAGCACAGACTGAGTGCAGCTGAAGATTGATGATAAAGAGGCAGGGGTAGGTTTGCGGTTACCTTAGAAACAGTGTAAAAAATGTGTCATCCCCAAATTATCAAACCTTATTAATTAAGGGCACTTTAAACTGTAATTATCTCCCGTCACATGAACGATGAAGCATGGACAGTTCCCTTGTCACAGATTAAACCCAGTTCTGTATTAAATTGTAATGCCAGTTTAATTGTTAATTTGTGGTGAATCCAGCTCTGATAGTGCACTGAGGTAGGATTTTAGGTTACACATGATAGCATTTTAGCACTTATGCTCCATAAAGCAGCATGATATGCACTCACAAACAGTATAGGCCTCCCCCTCCCCCTCAAACCTCAGTGAGTAAATAGCATCACCTATAAAAGTAAGAAATACTAGTGAGGAATGAATGCCTTGAGCTCTGTGTGAAGTTGTTTCAGCTCTAGTGGCATCTTAGTTTCAGCGACTATTCCATTTACACCCTGAATTAAAGAATGTAATTCTGCACTGTCAATCATCTCAGCATTACAACTTGCTGATATAACAACGGAAAAGCCCTGAAGCTAAAGGTTACTTCCTATGGGCATTACACTGTCAGTGCGCTTGCATGTGTGTGTTTGCGTCATGTGTAAGTGTTTCAGGTGTCAAACCAATGATCTGTAGAATTCAGTGTACTAGTAGTCAAGGGTCCCGGAGAACATCATTCGATTTGGTACAGTGTATTAGTAATGTTTCTGCCCGTTTCCCTCTCCCATAAGAGGAATTGGATTCATTGAATTCAAAAGGCACAAAGTGTCAAAATTATCACCCTAATAGAGTGATTTTTTTTTTTTTTTTTTTTTTTGGAGGAAAAAAATATGGAAAATCATTATTCAAAATAATTATTTGATATTCCATGTCTTCCTCGCAATACCTGCATGTGAGCATCAGCATTGTTATTTACATACATTATTATTCAAAAGTCAGTCCTTTTTTAAAAAATAAATGGCCACTAGTACTGTTCAGAAAGAAAGCATTAAATTGGTCAAAATGAAAGGGACATCAAATACATAATGTTACAAAAGATTAGTATTTCAAATTCAGTTTTGTAATCACAGGTATAAAATACATTTCAGGTATAACTATATTAAAATTCTGCATTTTGCTGTATTTTTGATCAAATAAATACAGCATTGTTTATTATTTATTATCTTAGTGAGACATTTTAAAAAAAAAGTAAAAACATTTTTAAAAAATCTTGAGGCGAGACAACTCTTGCATCATCAGAACAGTGTGTTCAACACATCACTGTTTCTGTTTTAAAAATGTTGTGCAACGTTTTGTCGTGGCTGAAAGCAGCCCATTTCAAGCCAAGCGCTCTTTGATAACGTGATGATTATGTAACTGCAGATCACCTGTTCATCATTGTATAAAGCCTGCCCTGGCAATTTGATTGGCCCGACCATTGCTGAACTCCTCAATGGATCGAGACCAGACTGAACGTCCCGACCAAAAAATTTGTGGGTGGGGTTTGGGCTGGCATCCATCCAAAGTATTTTCTGATTTACAGGGTAAAAAAAGGGAGATATTCATAATCCCGTCTAGTAATGTTTTTTCATTGAATATATCAACAAAATGCAAAACTTATTTTGAACCTTGTTTTTTTTTTTTTTTCAATGGTCAGATTCTTCACTTCAAAATATATACAAATGAGTGCATATTTAATTAGATATAGCCTGATTAGCATATTTAAACACCACAGAAAAATTTCAATATATATATTTTTCTCATATTCATGGGAGTATACTGGTAAAGTTTCATGGTGATCTGTAAGTTAACATTTTTACCCTAACACCTATTTCCATGTATATTTTCACCATGGTATTTTTTTTTTTTAAATAAAAATATTTAATTTCTTGAACCTCTATGGTTTACTCAAAATTATATTAAATATATCAACATTATTTTTACTACAGGATTTTAGTTTTTAATCCACATAAATCTCTCATACATTTCCTATAATTTAAACATGCATTATAGGATGTGACTGATGATTCAAAGACCACGTTGAGTCCATACTTTTGACTATACTGTTCTCATTCCTTCAAAACCTTTGCATAAAATCCAAGTACAGAGAGGATAAAACTTGTGAGATTAGTTTCCTAATTTATATTCATAGCTCATCAGTTATAGCAGGTATTAGGTCCTTTAAAGAATACTGTATAGGACACATTGTTGAGCTGCAGGCAAGAACGGGACACTCATTTATTATGTTGAATGTGCCTCACAAACAATGACACAATCACACACTCATGCTCACAGGAACACAGCGTTTTCCATCTAAAATGGGTCAGATCTCCTAAGTTTATGGGGAAAAGGCATACAGTGGTCTTATCTGGCACAAAGACCTTTACAGCTCAATTGCATGTCAAGTATCTGAGCAAAAATGACAGTCGGTCTTATGGAACCTGTCTCCCAGACAGATTTTGCCTTCTCATGTTGGGCTACAAGGGATTTTCATTTTCACTGGACAAGAAGCGGTTCGCTTCAATGCTTTCTATATGTCCAGAACCTATAGTGTTCTTATAAGTTAAAGCCATCAAACAGACTTGTTTTCTGTTGTGCTGCAGAGCTTGAACATTTTGCTGTCCAAGGCACCAAAATAAATCTCAAGAGACTGCATGTTATCCACAATGGCTGATATATTTTTGGGAAAAAGAATCTAACATCAACTTATTTTGAGATACTAAACACTAAATATCATGGGGTCCGAATTGTGCTGTGATGTGAGAGCACCGTCATTACAGAGCACTTTCTTCTGTGGATCACAAACAGAAATGTAATGAAAGTCATTATGGTCCAATGAAAAGTATTTGTCCATGATATCTTCTTCTGTGTTTCGTAGAAGGAAAAAGCATAAAGGTTTGAATCATGAGGGAGAGTAAATTATGACAGATTTTTATTTACTTTTAAATATTCAGGTATGTAATAGCAAGTTGCTGATCAACCCTATAGCATCTGCTCCTTGCAGTTTAATCTGGACAGTTTCCTTGTCAGTTCATGCTTTCTGTGTAATAGTTTGTTGTGTGTTGCAGCTGCTGTCCGAGAGCCAGATTAACATGGTGAAGGTTGTCAACTCTGTGAGCGATGCTCTGAATGCCATGCAGAAGGACACGGGAGGTCTGAAGGCCAGGGTGAAGGCTGACCTGCAGAGGGCACCAGTTAGAGGAGTTCGCCTTAAAGGCTGTGCTAATGGTATGAGATCCAGTTTGCCCATCTTCTGTGTTTAACATGTCTTGGGTTTTACCTAAGTGACCATTGTCTATTTCCTCCACTTTACAATACCAAACACCATGGCTATATTATTTGATCAAAAATACAGTAAAAATAGTAATATTGTGAAATATTAATATGGTTTCACTTTATTTTGGAGGACCCTTTAACACATTCTTTTTACTATAAGTAACGTTGCACCTACATTTGCTGCTCTAGAAACATTCCTTATAACTATTATTATTAATGTTGAAAAAGTTGTGCTGCTAAACATTTTGGTGGAAACCGTTATACATTTTGTTCAAAGTTATTTGATAAACAGACAGTTCAAAGAACAGCGTTTATTTGAAGAAAACTTTTCTAGCTTTAGTTTCACTTTTGATAAAAATGTGATAAACCTAAAGTTTTGACCAGTAGTGTATGTTTCATTGTTCTTTCATATGTAACCAAGTCCATCCATCCCTTTCTTCACCCCAGGGAGTCAGGATTTGGCTGGTTGACATCATTCTCTTTTGAGAACCATTAAAAATAATTTTGTTTGATTGCTACATATGTATTGCTAATATCTAATAATATAATGACAGATTATTTTTGGAGGCCTTTAAAAGCATGAAATTGACTTTTCAGAGTTTAGTATGTCATTAGTGAAGGGAATTAGTAAAGAGAGTCCAGAATAGCACGGTAGAATACTCCTCTTACTATTTCGTGTGGCTCCATAGTGATTTTTCACACGGCATTTTTGCTCAGGTGATTGAGTTTAAAAGTTACGTGGTCCCATGAACAAAGATTTACAGTAGATTCAAATCATGTACTCTGACTACACCACCTCAGAATCACAAGTAATTTGGTCCTCGAACAAAGCGCCTCCTCCCACTGTTGACTCATTGATTCTCAAAAATTTCACAGAAAACTGTTTAAAAAGAGCACATAACTATTGTCTTTTTTTTTTTTTTTGTGCCCCACTGATCTGAATTCTCATCTGACGAGTTGCTGGAACTCAAAAGAAAGTGGCTGTGCTTAAATTGTGCTCTTGAGAGGCCTAATGTGTCCAAAAGCATTTTACCACTTTTCCTTTAAGTTCTGTGTCTGCTGGAGCCACAGGTGTGGCTTGTAATGAACCTGGGATGGAGCAGACACTTCTATGTAAGTGTGTGCCAGTGAAGGGGAGTGTGTTTTCTATAATCATGGAAAAGGATCACTCTTTTGGGAACAGAGACCGGTAAATTGAGAAGCACCAGCTGCCTTAGAAAGATGGGCACACAATCATGTTGGCTAACCTATAGTAATATTCCTTTGGTCATTAAATTAGTCTTGGCCTAGTTTAGCTATTTGCTATCCTGTAACCATCCAGGGATCTAGTATTTGTGGTTTTTGTGTTTGATTTTCTCTCTCTCTCTCTGTCTTTTTCAAGGCTCTCGACCACGGGACTGTAGTGATATATATGCTAGCGGTCAGAGGGAAGATGGCATCTACTCTGTTTTTCCCACTCATTACCCTGCCGGCTTTCAGGTCTACTGTGATATGAGCACGGATGGAGGTGGATGGACGGTGAGTCACATGAAAACATTTGCATATTTGTTCTTGTGAGTTTGTTTATGTAATATGCACCACCTGAAGAGTAATTAAATTGTATTTTTGGTGGTATCACACCAATAGCGTAGCCAGAAAAGGGACTCTGGGTGTGTGTGTGTGTGCCACATTTATTGTCAGATTAACATTTCTGGACATTTCGGTGTCTTCTGATTCAACAGTTTTTGTAGCTAGAAGTGCAGGAGTCCCACCTAGTGTTGTCAAAATATTTGGTTCTTCGGAACCAAGTCGGTACTAAAAAAATGTCGACGTCATGGTACCAAGTCCCGGTAGTACCGAGTACCCAATCAAACCCGGATCTGGATGCACATGCATGCACGAAGGGCGTGAAGTTGCGTCCTCGTCATGAAAGTGCTGAGATATGTCGACCGGTGGCGCTGCTGATGTGGTGTTTGTGTATATTAAACTGCAAAAAGACTATTCTGTGTGAATGAAAGCGCTATCACGCGCCGGTTTCATTTAGCGTTACCACACACACACGCACACACACACACACACACACACTGAAACACGAGTGATGCTCGCGCTGTTTTCAGTCTCTGCTGCCTCACGATATGATGACATGATTCATAATTCCATTCATCTCCGAGAGTCACTTCATGAGCATTTTACCTTTTCATTTAAGAAAAACCTATCGTCACATCATAAACGCACAGAAACTCAAAGGTCTCCATGGCAACCCGTCAAAATAAAACTTTAACTTAAAGAAATTAACAGAAATAATTACATTAGACTACTTTTATAAGCAATATTTATCAATATCATCAATATTTTCTGAACTGTAACATTTTAATGGTATCAGTACCGACTACTGGAATTTTGGTACCGTGACATCCCTAGTCACACCTGTTGATGTTGGGTCCAGAGAGGGAGAAACATCCTCATCAGGTGTAGTGTTAGGCCTTGTGTGCGGCTGTCCATCAAAGAGTTTATTGCTAAAGAAATTTTGGGAGTTAAAATTATTCAAAATACATATTTAAGAAAAACATATATGTATTTTCATATACCAGCCAGTGTTCAAAACTATCTGCTTGCCTTAGCTCAATTCAAAGCGGTCTAGAGTTTTTTTAGGACTCCAGTGGTTTTTTTTTTTTCTAAATATCTTCAAGGTATTCAAATATATATATTTTTTATATTTGATTGAACTTTCCATTTAAAGGACTGTTGAAGAAAGAAAGTCTTCCAGGTTTGAAATGACATGACGATGAGTAAAGAATGATAGGATTTTATATTTTTAGCAGTATATGCAGATTTAAAAAAAAAGAAATGATAATCATTTATATAATCCATAACATTTCAAGCTGCCTGCTGTTCTTTTCTTTCAATTTTAAATCAAATTTTAAAACCCGGATTGAAGTAACCTAAAAGCAAAGAAAGAAAAGTCAAATACTTTTGAGATCACATGCATCTAATCTCTCTAAACAACCATGTACTGGAGCATTAATCCCCCGTCTGGTCCATTAATAACACGTAGTAGATACTGCTTTCTTTATTGAGGTTCTTAACAGATTGACTTTCAAAGTTGCTGTCATATTTGACTGCTTAAAAACATGAAACGTATTGTGAAAGCACTTTGTGAGATTGATATGATGATGAAAATATGATTGTGATTATGATGGATGCCAGTTATTCTGATTACTCTGGGTTTTGAGATTGTGTATTCGCTTGGTCTCCCTGCTCACAACGGAGGCTGTTCTTTCCTGGACTTTCCCTCAGGGATCATAGACATCTACATGCACATCTATATATTTGTATACAATAGCATATTCAAAAGCACATTAACAAAGTCATCTGTCTATATGTAAATATGCATGGCTCACTGAACCGCAAAATATATCACATTATATACATGTTTCTTGAAAATTTGAGGGAAAGATTTTTCAGATCTTCGGTAGCAAAGTTTTTTTTTTTTGCCACATCACTGATGGATCAGTGCATGAACGTTAATACTGTACAAAACATGGTTCTAATCACATTGTCACATGAGGTACAGTACATATATTACATATGCATGTGCATATATGAGTGTACTGTTAATGGAAAATAGTAAAATCAATCACATCATATAGGCTGTTGATAGAAGAGAGAGATAGAAAGAGAATGATGTTGAGAGGAAATGTCTTGAGGCGAGAGATGGTGTATGCAGTCTGTCAGGCTATTAGTTCTTCATAACCGTCCCACTTTTTGCTGCTCAAGAGACTGTTGCAACTGGGAAAGAAGACATCCATAGTCATAGTACGCTCTCCTAAAGGATAGGAACACCTGTTCAATTTCTCATTAAAGCAGTTATCTAATCAACCAATCACATGGCAGTTGCTTCAATGCATTTAGGGGTGTGGTCCTGGTCAAGACAATCTCCTGAACTCCAAACTGAAGAAAGAAAAGTGATTCAACCCTTTATGATCTGTCATAGAATAATTCCTCCAGAGTATATCTTTCTATTTTTACATGCTGTGCTGTCATTCTTTTGAGCATTTCCACATGCCATACATCAAAATAATCCTTACTCTCCCAATTTGAACCGTATGTTTGTAACAAATCAATTGTAATTGATAAATATCTCAAAAGTGCAAAAATGAAAAAGAAAAACAATTTTTAATAAACATATTTTATTTAATACAAAAAATGGATAAATGTTAACCTCAAACTTGACAGTCTTAAAAACGTGCATAAAACAATTTAAAACTATACAGAATTGAATTGAACTGTTTACATAAATTCGTTTTTAAGATACACTCATTTTTACACACATTCAAAAAAGGGGGGTAAAAATGCCATGTAAAATATTCAATTACATGTGTGGTCAAACAGATAACATTTTGCTTTTGAATATTGATTGAACATTGAATTGGTTAAAATATAAAATAAATAGACCCCGTCAGAACAGTTAATAATAAAATAAATATTTTTTTTTTACCTTTTTTTTTTTATCCAAATAAATGCAGCCTTGGTGAGCATGAATTACTTATTCAAAAGCATTAAACAATCTTACTGACAACAAACTTTTGACTGTAGTGTATGTTGATGCAGAATAACAGTATTTTCACTCATGGTATCAGACATTTGGATGTGTAAATGTCAACATTTGATTATTGTGACAATTGATATGCACTCTAATTAGAAACCTTTAGAAATTTGAAATTGATCTGCTATACATGAAATTGGCTATTTTGTTCTATAAACTCATACTAACCTTTTTTATTTTAGTTCCTGGCTTTCATTTACTGTAACTCTGAATAAAACTTTTTGCAGATATAAGCCATAACTGCTGGCTTGATTTGCCGCTCTTGTTCCAGCATATTTGTTATTTTCAGTACAAAAATTGGTCATCATTTAGCTTTGAGCTTAAACAGCCCTCTAAAACACACACCACTTCCTCATTACAGACAGCATGTCCATAGTCACTATACAGTTTAGGATGAATTCCACCCAATCAAATTGATTGCTTGTGTTCGGTAAGTCATGCACTGTCCTGATGACGTAAGCTTAAAGTAAGGTGTGCCACTGCTACAACAAATGGAAATAGTGCTGTAGACTGAGCTACTTTGAGTCTGTGCTGTGACCTACAGCTTTGCTTTAATATCAAAATGAGACCTTTCAATCCTTTATTACGTACAGTATTTCCTGCCCTTGTCTTTTTGTTGCTTCTTGTTTTCATTTTGGCATGTTTTCATTTTGGAGCATGACAGAGGAAAGGGAGAACACTTCTTTCTTCCAGACACCGGGAGCTCCTATAAATAGGAATGATACTTTCCACCCTTGGCATTAATGCAAAATAGGAAGAGAGAAACAGAGAGGTGATGTAGGGATCACAGATGTAAAAAAAAAAAAAAAAAACAGTTTCTCCTACACTGATATTTCTTCAGGTAAAACCAAGCATAACATTACAGGCATACACACACCTAAGGCTTTGACAGATGAAGGTATTTAGGTGTCAGTCAAAAAGATTCACATCTTCACTTTCGACTTGGCTCATTCTGTATGTCTCTTTCTTTCACCCTCTGTTAATGTTTCTCTCGCAAACACGTAAGCACACATCTATGTATTCTTGCATGCACAAAAAAAAAAAAAAAAACACACGATGCTCACGCGCATTATCACCTGTGGTGGCGATATTCTGTATTCCGTTTGTGACCCGTGCTTTGCCCCGGGATAATGTATTCCACTATTTTTTTTTTTTTTTTTTTTATCTGCTAAAAGGAGAGGACTAAAAATGAGCACTATATAAATCATTTATGGGAGCAGATCTATTAGAGTGCTACGTGATCCGGCATTATCAAATGGTGCTTTTATCAAAAGTACCCACAACTCCTCTTTGAAATATTAAAAAAGCACTAAGACCTGAAATGTAAAAGTTTTAGATTGAAACTCAGTTTGTGTGCACACTATTGGGGGGAGGGGGCAGCATTTGGAATGCAACTTGTTTTTCTTCCCTTTCTGGAAAAATGGTTTTCAATGTCTGGCTGTTTCTTATTAGTCATTCATATTTCATAGCCCGGTTGTATATTTCCAAATGTGTATTTTTAAATAATTGCGCAGGGCGAAGGCAGTTCCACAGGGTTGTAGCTGTGATTGAATCAAGTAAGCCTCTATTTTCATAACACATTATGTTATGAGATTAGGTTTTGAGATGAAATGAGGGGTTAGAGTTCTAGACGTGTAGAGATTGAGACAATATAGACATGGAAAATAAATCATAGCAGAAGGGAAATGTCAGAACATTGATTTATTTTATTATTTTGAACTGAAAACGTTTATGCAGCAGGCGTGACCTTTTTGAAAGGACTATCTTAAGTGTGTGGTGTAAACTGTTAAATAAATCTTTGTTTTCCTGTTTGGGTACACATAAAAACATTTTTCTAAGAAATTGAATCAAGGATAACAATTTACAATAAGGTTTTGCATGTAAACATTCAGCCCATTCTCACTCCCAAGGTGTCACCTAACTGACGCCTTGGGAAGCATTTGGACATGCTTCAATATCTGACGCTTTAGGCGCCCTTTAGCGTCAGTTAGATGACGCCCTAGGATCGCGTGTACCCTACCCCCACCCCACACCTAAACCTAACTGCGTCCTCTAACTGACGCTTTCCTTTAGCGTCAGTTAGATGACGCCGTAGGATCGCGTCATGTAAGTGACGCTAAAGGGCGCCTAAAACGTCAAATGTTGAAGCATGGTCAAAGGTGACGCCTTGGGGTGAGAATGCGTTGAAACATTAGTGAATGTATTGGGCATTGTGAATAATCAATGAACAATTATGTACTAATTTTTGAACATAATAACGCTTTAAGTACGCTTTTATCCAAAGCGACTTACAATTGCTATGCATGTCAGAGGCAAGGTTATTATAGTTTTGCATTTTTCATTAGTTTTTATTTTTATTTCGTTTTGAATTTTTGTTTTCAAATTCAGTTTAGTTTTAATTAGTTTTAAAAGTGGGTTTACTAGTTTAGTTTAGTTTCTATTTTTTGAAAATGCTTAGTTTTAGTTTAGTTTTTATTAGTTTTAGTGTTAGTTTTAGTTTTTTTTTGTAATTTGGGTTATTTGTCAGGGGCAAGGTTGAAAAAGGTCAGAAAAAGAATTGTGTAATAATAACTCAACACAAACATACATTTTTAGAAATATCTATTCAACATTAAAACCAAATGTATAGCCTACAATGTGAAATTCCTTTACTGTACCAACAATCTACATATTTTCTATATAAAAATCCCACAGCTTTACAATTTCGGTTACACTTTATTTCGATCACTTTAGACATTCTACTAATTATAAGTAACTTTTCAACTACATTTCAAGCAACTCTCATTAGAGTATTAGTATATTATAGTAGACTGTCAGTAGACTGTTAGATTATGGTTATTGTTAGGATTTGGGTTAGGAGAATAAGTTTACTTGTAGTAGACAAGTTACTTATAGTCAGTTGAATGTCTAAAGTGGACTATCGAAATAAAGTGTTACCGAGTAGAATAATGACATAACATTATTTAATATTTGAATTACAGCTTATAGAGTTTTGACATCGACAACCCAGCAGCATTTTACCTCAAAATTGCGACTAAGTTAACTTTTTCTAACGAAGGCTCAATCGCTTCTCGGGGCGACATTAACACACTGACAGAATTGTATTAAGAATTTATAATATTTGTACACCACCTTTTAATGTGTGATTGTGTAAAGATGTTCATGATGAGATACCAACCTTTCACGAACTTGCTTTCAACATTGATCGAACCCTCGTTGGCTCGTTTTCACGGAGACGCGGTGTGTACTGCATGGAGGGGGAGGGGCTGTGTGTGTAGGTGTGTGTGCGCGCGCGCGTGCATGTGAGAGAGACGGAGGGAGAGCGTTACAGGGAAATGAAATGCAGTTGAACAAATACACTGCGTGTTTTAAATAACGTTAAAATTAACGGCATTGACAAAGACGAAAACTAAGGACATTTGCTCTATAATTTTATTTTATTTTAGTTAGTTTTGCAAACAGACATTACAGTTTTAGTTAGTTATAGTTTTTTTGTAATGGCTCGTTTTTATTTTTATTTCAGTTAACGACAATGTTTTTTCCCATCTAGTTTTCGTTTTTTCGTTAGTTTTCGTTAACGATTATAACCTTGGTCAGAGGTCACACTCCTCTGGAGCAACTAGGGGTTAAGTGTGTTGCTCAGGGACACATTGGTGTCTCACTGTGGATTTGAACCCGGGTCTCTCACACCGAAAGCATGCGTCTTATTCACTGCGCCATCACCACCCCTACATTAATTTACCTAAATTGGTTATGTAAATTAAAAATTCACATAATTTATAAATATTTTAAATAAAAATTAAATATACCCTACCGTTTTTATTTTTAATTACGAACTTTCTGTGTTTTTTGGGTTAACTATATTAATAATTTACAGCATTTATCAATCTTAGTTATGTAGAAATTAATATTAAGATGAATTAAATGTTCACTGTTAATGTATTTGTTTCTATTTAAAGAAATTAACTAAAATCAGATTATTAAAATCATTACATTAATTAATGTTTACATACTTCCTTATTAGCCTGGCTAACGCCAGACCACGTATCATTGAGAATGAGATGTGGTCTGGAAACCACATGTTCATTTTCTCGTATTCGAATTTCAATGAACGCGTTCATATTTTGTATGAAATGAACTGAATGTACTGTGAACGCGTTCATACTAGTGTCTGTGAACGCACGCTCTCTCAGTTTAACTTCGTACAATAGAGTGCCAGACACATAAACAGGCCTTAATATGTAGCGAAAAAACACCCAATCTGGCAACTAGCGTCGCACCGCAGCCGCCGTCGACAAAGCAGCGAGTGAGGAGGCGTCATATGATCATTTAAATGGATTTTATGACAAGATCGATGAGGATGGAAAAAATCTTACATTTCTGTGCAAACTAATAATTGTTGTCTGTGGTTGTATATGGGCTGTGGCAATAATAATAATTTAAAAAAAAAGCTTGCAATATATCGACAAAAGAACTATGAATGAACTAGTTCATTTTTTGAAGTATGAACTATGAAGTGAACTAGTTCATTTTAAAACGTGTGAACTAAACTTTGAACTAGTTCATGTAGAAAGTGAACACTGGGTGCTACAAATGTTTATCTGTATGTTGTTTATCGCCTGTATGTAGCTCATAGCCAATCGGTTCAATGATAGCAGATGACGTATGCAGAGCGACAGAAAATTAGACGATGAAGACGATGATGGGCCAGAGATTTAGGAGATAGGAATAGGCTAGCAAGTGCACGTCATTGCGTCATTACATCAGTGAAAGGTCCACTTTCGGTGCTGCAAATGTCAGTGGCAGTGCTACTGGTTTGGTTGCTGTACCGCACTGTTTAAGCACACTTGACGGTCCTTATTTTGTCTTGTCAGCCCTCATAGAAATAAATAAATAAAAGTAAGAACTCTAACAAAAAGCTTGAATTAGCCAGAAGGGGTTGTATTCGCTGCAACAACTGCCTCGCTATACATTTTCCCACTTATAACATGGCTACCTACCAAATAAATTAATAATTTGGCAAAAAAATATCGATTTAAAAAGGAGTTCATTAATGTAAAAACGATTATATTACTGGAGTGAACAACTGACTTCATAGCAACATGATCTAGCTGTTAAAACACATGAAATGGTAAAATATGTGATCAACAAAAAAGGCTTGCGTTATATGAAGTAACAATTAAAAAAGTGAATTACCAGTAAAAGGGAACAGCTTTAAATCCCCCCTCTGCAAATCAGTTGAGCTGATATGTTTAATTTCAAACATAAGGCTGTATCAAAATGTAACTTTGCGTCCGCTGCTATAATGGGTCCATAGATATAAACATACTGCTTCGATGTGTTGCATATACGTCGTCATTGTATTGCTGCTCCCTGCCCGTTCTGTGATTGGTTCCCTATCTCAGGCAAAAATTTGGTTCATGGTGTCCACGCTGCCTAGGCCGGCAAGGCAGCATGGAGAAACCCAGGCTACTGTAAAGTGTTACTGAATCAAGTTGCACCAGTACACTACCTTACACACACACATACATGCTCAATCTTGCTGTGAGATAAATTCAGGAATGATGGCCAATGACAGTCTCTAAATCTTAAGATTAAACATCAAACATGATTCTGTCGCTCCCAATTGATCACTCCATATACTAATCCAGTAATTCCCCTGTTCGGAGCAGGAAAAGAAGGATGGCGGAAGAGAACAAAGGGATAGAGATAAATGATAAGAATCGATGTCAGAGAACATTAGTGAAAACGGACTACACATAAAGAAAGGAAGAGAATGGAACCAGGAAAGAAGGGTGTGCGGGCCAAGAACAAAAGAGTGGCTTTTAAGACCCTGCTTCATAAGCGTGCTGAAAGAGCATATGTTCCCATCCCTGCTGGCTGCGTTCTCACACTTCCCAGAGACTGTGATGCTGTCAGAGAAACATTAAGCTGCATCTCTACAGCTATCATTTCCTTGCTGCATTCATTAATTCTCCTTTTGTATCCGTCTAGATCTCTACTTCTCTCTCTCGTCTTCATTGCATGAGTCGTTAGTGTGATGACTATCGTCATCCTGATTAAAAGCAGACATCTGTTTTGTGCGTCTTATAGACAAGGGATACTGCCCTTGTGATTCAATCAGCCTCACTTCCAGCCATCAGACTAAACACTGATTGTCTGATCGTGACATGAAAATGTCAATGCATTGTTATATTATTTGCATTATTACAGGACCTTTTAAGGTCCAATATGTAAGAAATTTGTAATAAAATACCCAAAAATCACTTGCACAGTGTGATATATTTCCTGCAGTTGTATACTTGCAATATCCCAAAAATCTCCAAAGTTATTTTATTTCAGAGACATTCCAATTTTAAATAAGTGGCCGTCCCGGAAAAAAAAAAAGAAAGACGTCACCTGTCAATGACGCAATATCCGCGCTATCCCCGTTTCCGCTCGTACTGCCATAGCCATGACGTAACTATGGCGACAGATGTAACGTTTAGCGGCACGCAGTTCTTGTTTCTTTCAAACATAGACCATAGCAAGCAGACTTTGGGACAAACAAGGAGAACTAAAATGAGGATCAATATCAGCGTGGCGTTTCTGAGATGCCGAGAGCTAGCGTCTGAGACTGACTTCCCCTCGACAGAGAGCTAGTGTCCGTGACTAATTTGGACTTGACAGAACTTCATGAGTCACGATTTTACAGCTTTATTAGACAGGTGAGCAAATGTACATAAAACTAATCAAAGTTTCGTATAACAAACAAACTAACACGTAACTAGAATAACATACAGTATATTTCAACACACATTTAAATGGCATTTAGTGTGATGGTGTAACGTTATGCCAAGTGGAACAGCGCTGCGTTCCCTCACAAGTTTAATTCGTCTAATCAACTGACTTGTGTGAGTAATCCAGCACTTGCGTGTAGTTCAATAGGATGAAATTGCCTTATTCCTTTATATCTGTGGTACTCGCGTGTGATATGTCTCTTATTAGCAATCGC
Source organism: Pimephales promelas (assembly GCF_016745375.1). The sequence goes on along the minus strand of NW_024121876.1, from coordinate 17,493,529 downwards.
GACATGCTTCATAGCACTGTAATGTTAATCCATAAACATTATTAGATCCATCAGCTTGACAGCAAGTCCCATCATTCAGCTCATCACTGCGTCATAAACATACTTTGTTATTGTTGGAAACTACGCCCACTTGTGTCCAAAAAAAAGCTACATATTGGAGCTTTATGCTTCTGAAGTGACCAGTGAATACATTGACCAGTTTGTAGTTTTGCAGTGTGGAGCTTTTAATGATAATAATAATAATAATGAATTTTATTTGTAATGCACTTTACACATGACGAACATATCTCAAAGTGCTACAAGTGTACAGATAAAAACAATAAGAATAGATATAAAAACATGCAATGACAGAATTAAGACAACAGACTTAAGAACAGTCAGTTAACAACAAAAGCAAATATAGTTTAAGAAAATGCAGTTAAAAATAGGTGGGTCTTTAGTTTATTTTTAAAAACCTCTATAGACTGTGGCGCTCTCAGGTGATTAGGTAGAGCGTTCCAAATTCGAGGTGCAGCTACCTGGAAGGCCCTGTCTCCCATAGTGCGGAGTTTAGACTTAGGAAGAGATGTCTGAGGGAGATGTCGGGATGGATTATGAATATTAATGAGTTCTGTGAGGTACTCTGGTGCGCTACCGTGGACGCACTGATACGTTAGGAGACAGATCTTATAATCAATCCTAAATCTGACAGGGAGCCAATGGAGTTTTTGGAGGATAGGTGTGATGTGCTCGAATTTGCGCACCCTCATCAGGACCCTGGCAGCGCAATTCTGAATGTACTGCAATCTTTGCATGCTACTGCCAGGGATCCCAACGAGGAGTGAATTGCAAAAGTCAAGCCTGGAGGAGACAAAGGCATGCACCAGCATTTCTGCATCAGAGAAGGAGAGGGAGGGGCGGAGTTTGGAGATGTTCCGGACATGAAAAAATGCAGTTTTACAGATGTGTTGGATGTGAGTATTAAATGATAAATGGGCGTCAAATCGTACCCCCAGGTTTACTATGGAGGATGTCAAATGAATATCATGGCCAACAAATGAGTAAACGGTCAGGGGGGAAGATCGGAGTTGGTGTGGGGTCCCAATTAGGAGACCTTCAGTTTTGGTGCTGTTTAGCTGGAGGAAGTTATCCGTCATCCATGCCCTTGTCTCCTCCAGGCAGGCGTTTAGAGTGGACAGTGATAGTGTAGGTGATGTTGGGTCTAGCCTGACATATAGCTGAGTATCATCAGCATAGCAATGGAAGGCAACGCCATGCTTGCTGATGATGTGGCCCAGTGGGAGCATATAAATGGAGAAAAGGGTAGGGCCGAGAACGGAACCCTGGGGCACTCCACATGTGACTATGTGGGGCCTCGACCTGCCCCCCCCCCCCCCCCCCCAGGGCCACATACTCAACCCTGTCAGTCAGATAGGATCGAAACCATTGAAGTGCTGTGTGTGAGATGCCAATGAGGTGTTGCAAACGATGGAGTAAAATGGCGTGGTCAACAGTGTCAAAGGCGGCTGTGAGGTCCAAGAGAATAAGGAGAGATGGAGAGCCCTGGTCAGCAGCCACAAGAAGATCATTTGTGACCCTGACCAGGGCTGTCTCTACACTATGGCCAGAGCGGAACCCAGACTGAAATTTTTCATAGAGACTATGTGAGTGAAGATGGTTATGAATTTGATTTGAAACTATCTTTTCAATGACTTTGGAGAGAAATGGAAGGTTGGAAATGGGCCGATAATTTGATAAGATATCAGGATCAAGAGATGGTTTCTTTAGCCTAGGGTTGATGAGAGCAGTTTTAAGCAAAATTGGAAAAAGACCCGATTGCAAGGAGGAGTTAATGATGGTAGTGATGAAAGAACTTAAAGAACTAATATTTGATTTGATCATAACAGTGGGAAAAGGGTCCAGTGAGCATGTTGAGGGTCTCATACTGTGTATGAGAGTCTCAACCTGTCTATGTGTTGAAGTAGTGAAATGAGAGAGTATTGGTGCAGAGATTGAGCTGATGGATGAAGTGACATTGCTTGGTATTAGATTAGCGCGGATGGTAGTTATTTTAGTGTTGAAAAAATCAAGGAATTTATTACACTGGTCATCAGTATTGTTTTTATGCGTCAGGGAAGATGGACTGAGAAGATAGTTTACTGTTTTAAAGAGCTGTTTTGGATTTCTTGGATTGTTGTTAATGATATTGGAGTAGTATTGTGACCGTGCCTGACTGAGTAATTTGGAATATGACCTTTGGTGCTCTCTATAAATGATTTTGTGAACAGTGAGCCCAGTGGCAACATAACGTCTCTCAAGGACCCTCCCAGCCGCCTTCTGTCTACGAAGTGCATCAGTATACCATGGAGCAGAGCGTGTAAATGTTACAGTCCGAGTCTTGAGGGGTGCATGGGCATCTAGTATCCCTTTTAATCCGATATTGTAATGATCGACAAGCGTGTCAGTAGTAGAGTAATCGGCAGATGTGGTAAGTTTTTGTAAACCATATGACAGATGTTCAAGGTTCATTTCTTTTGTTTTGCGAAAGCAGATTTTATGTTTAGGTTTATTAAGTGAAGTCGACAGTGAAAAGTCAAATGAAATGGCATTGTGATCAGATATGCCTAAGTCATGTACATGAACACTGTTGACCGGAAAGTTTGTCACAATGAGATCCAGTGTATGCCCTTTGATATGTGTAGGGACTGTCACGAGTTGCCTGAGGTTGAGTGAATCAAACAATTGCAGTAATTCTGTGGTGTATAAACTTGTTGGAGATTCAACATGAATGTTAAAGTCTCCAAGAATTTCAACATTGTTTGATGTGGTAGAAACTGGTAAAAGTAACTCAGTTAATTCTGCAATAAAACAGGGGTGTGATTTAGGTGGTCGGTATATAAGGATGGTTGTGAATGGAGTGGGTAAGTCACATCTAAAAGCCAGACATTCGAATGATGACAGCTTTGGCACGGTCACTAAAGATAGGTGAAAATCAGAGCGAAAAATGACCGCCAAACCCCCTACACGACCATTTCCCCTAGCTTTTTCCAGATAAGAGTAGCCAGGTGGGCAAGCTTCATTAAGTGCAGAATACACTTCTGATTTGTGCCATGTCTCAGTGAGGCACATAAAATCAAGCTTCTGGTCAAATATATAGTTGTGAATAAAAGATGCCTTAGTGGTAAGTGATTGACAATTTAACAGTTCCATTTTAATATTTGAAGATGGAGTGATGTCATATGATGTAATGATGTCACAAAACCTATAAAAATTAAACAACTGAATATATATAAAAGGCAGCCATAATCATCTTCATTTTTTATCTAACACTCCTACCACCCCAGCACATTTGAATCAAATGGTGTGTAAAAAAAAAAAAAAAAAAAAAAAACTAGCTATACAACCATTACTGTACTGTAACTTACAGTTACTTATTACTGAGTTTCAAACAGTTTGTATAAAACAAATTGCCTACCCTACCTTTAACTTGAGTGTCCAAACACTTTTTGGGGCCAATGTAGATCATGTCCATGGCTGCTTCTGTTGTAGACAGTGAAGGGCTAAAGAAATTAAATGCAGTGTTTAAGCAGCTGCCAGTTGACTTCCTTCAGCTGACACGCTCCTGGCAATGCACACATTTGATTTGACACAGATGCATTGACTTTCTCGTTGACAGATTAACAGACACATTGATCTCTTAATGACTGCTAGCCATCCAAGACCCGAGACAGGAACACCACCTACACCATTACACCTACCCCTACTGTATTTTAACTGAAATCTTGCTGGTTTGACTGATGAAAGCCACAGTCTGTAGAAATCAGTTTGTAATCCAATTTTCGAGACATCAATAAATCAGAATGCCTTGTTCAGTTTTTGAATAGCCATTAGATTTTTCCTTTTTCAAAAGGTTATTATATTAACTTTTAATTATGCTAGAATAATGCTTTTCATTAATAACGTTTTGAGGCAATCGTTCAATGACTTTTAACCAACTAATCTTAAGGTGATTTCTAGTCCATGTCTGAAATCAGTTTCCCTTAATATCACACAGGTGTCTTAGCAAAGTGATCATGTATCTACTAATTTGTTTGATAACTGTACTTGTGCTATAGTTCTTTTAAAAAACTGTATAAGACCAATGTTATTTTTCTTGAAAATACATCTAAAAAAATGGGGTCGTCTTATATCCGGGGTCTAAACTTTGTGTCAATAATACACTCCAAATACAGTATGTGTCAATGAGATGGCGAGCCCAAAAAGACAGTCTTAATATAACACTCTGACTTTTTGGGACTTTAGCTTATGCACCATATCCCCCAGAGTTAGATAAGTCCATACATACCTTTTTCATCTCTGTGCGTGCTGTAACTCTGTCTGACGTACCCACCGCTAGCCTAGCTTAGCACAAAGACTGGATGTAAATGGCTACAGCTAGCATACTAATCCCAAAGTGATAAAATAATGCAAACATTTTCCTATTTACATGTTGTCATTTGCATAGTCACAGAGTGTACTTTCAAGTGTCATAGTGTTTATTTTTGCTTTCAAACATCAACGAAGGTAAAGGTGTTTATTCAGTTCCATAGGGAATTCAAAATGGCCATTTAAAAATAATATTCTCAGTATGTATTTAATTTAAAAGAGTCCACACCATGAGCTCAATATTAAAGCTGTATGCATACATTTCATGACATGATGGATTTAATTCTAAACAGCCAGTCATATTGATCAAATTTAAATGTTGCACTGGCTTTAATATTGTTGAGCTGGCTTTAAAATTTAAAATTTCTTTTAATTAATAATTTTAAAAAAAAATACACGAGTAATTTGTGCATAATAAATTGTGGTACACAAACCAACAATGACTAACAAAATTCCTTCTTTTTGTAACTGGTTGAAATTGTTGGGGGGGAAAACCCACTGTATATTTAAATCAACAGAATAATTGTAGTCAGAACCCCAGTCTTACCAATAAAAAATAAATGTTTATTGATTTTGTGTTGAAATGATGTTGCCCTGTATTAGGAATATAAAGTGGAAAATAAATACTGTATATATAAAAGTATCCTCATGTACAATGCAGTATGTAAGCTGCATTTTCAAAACGACTTCCGAAACCTGTTGAAATCTTGCAATTCATATGAGACTGATTAATAATCTATAATAACTATAGAGATGAGAAGCATAGACACATGGAGGTGTAAGGACAAATGGTTCAAACTGATGAATTATTTAATTTTCCTCTCTCTACAGACAGCCCAATACAAATGGAGCCCATATTTCAGTTACAGGTGAATCCCTATAGGCTAAATGTAAGGCTAAGACAATTCTCAAAATTAGTTCCATTGGACACAGCTATTAATTAAAATTTAATAATAACTCTCCTTACACAAATGAATAATTTTAACCATGAAGTGGAAGTTTGTTTCGTGACGACTTGGGTCTTCGAAATATTTAATGAATGGAATAAACTTCACACTTTTAATAATGCATGCTTAATCATCTTATTTCCTGAAGAATGTAAAAGGCATAACCCAAGTGACGCATAAAATGTCAAATAGCACTTAAAAATTAACCATGCGATTAGCAAACACAACGGAGCCCTTCTCGAGCGAGGACAAATCATTTTTTTATCATATGATAAAACAACTTTTTTATCATATGATGGGAAAGGGTATCAATTTCACAAAGGTTCTGTTCTGAAGAACCACTGCGATGCCCTCAGCTGCCATAATCCTCCGGTGGTGACTTTAATTAAAAGAGAATCTTTAATTAGTCGAGTCTGCAGCGACTGACATTTTGGATGCAGTTTGTCATTTGCGGTGAAATGGCACAGTCATGACACAAAGACCACAGGGCGAGATTCACAGATCACTGCACTGTAAGGGTTTCGGATCAATTACTGTAAACACCAGGGTGTGGAGAGGCTAATGTTATATGCGGTGACATCAAGTCTGTTGATTGTGCGAATGACATGAAACCGCTCATTGAACATTTGGCTATTTTTTTTTCCTACTGCAAGAATAGATAGAGACTACATAATAACCACAAACATTTTCCTCATGTTTGAATTATTTTTATATATTAATAGCTGTGTGTGAAATTACATTTATGGTCCTACAGGATTCACCCTTCTGTAATGTTTAAAATACATTTATTTTCCATATTATTAATTACACAAACTACATAAAATATTCGAACATAAACATCAAACTAAAGTCAAACCTAATTTGTTTACTCACGTCACATGATCAATCGTAGTGATCAATCAAAGGTTTATGTAGCTATCACACACACACACACACACACACACACATGTGTGTATATATATATATATATATATATATATATGACACACACACGCACACACACACACGTGTGTATATATATACTGTGTATATATATATATATATATATATATATATATATATGACACACACGCACACACACACGTGTGTGTATATATATATATATATATATATATGTGTGTGTGTGTGTGTGTGTGTGTGTGTGTGTGTATATATATATATATATATATATATATATATACACGTGTGTGTGTGTGTGTGTGTGTGCATTCAGCATTTTTTTATTTATTATTTATTTATTTATTGAGATTAAATAAGGCTTTTTGATCTGTTCATGTTTAAAGCGATTGGGTCACTTTCTAGGATTTTAATATACCAGTCAGGCCGTTAGATTTCTAGTGACTTTCATTGTATGGACAAAAACAGCTAAAAAAGATTTATTGTTATTTTTCCACATTCCACATTTTCAGTGCCATAAGTAAAATATGACAGAATTTTTTCATTTTTGGATGAAATATCCCTAATAATATTTGATCAGTTCTCATTGGTGAATACGTACAAACTAACCAGAAACATTTTTGGGGAAAACCTCTATGTTACATATTAAAGCCGCTGTTTATGTATATGAGAGAGATTGTTTTATTCCTGAAAGCTGTTAGGTGGACAGTGAGATTGGGGTTGTCCAATTCTGATTTCACCTTTAATACACCTTTCTCGCTCTCTCTTGCTTTCTCTGCCTTTGTTGCCAGTGCCACTATTGTTAGACAGTGATGGTCAATGCCTCTTTGACCTTCAGTACTTGCCTGCCTTAAAATGGTAGAAAAAAAGGCAAGATAACACCCAAGCATGATTGTATGTGAGTGTGGATGCATGTGTAATTTCAACCTTGACAGCAATGTCTGCCTCAGTTCAGCACAGGCAGGGTTGATCTCCCAGGGGCCTCCAGGGCAGCTACAGGGTAGGAGTGATGTGGGAGAGAGTGAAACCTTTAGGATGACTGACAGCTGTTATTCTGAACTGGATCAACCCTGTTCCCTCCGTCTCAGTTCTTCACTGACTAAAAAAAAAAAAAAAAAGAAGAAGAACAAGGTCCACCTGCTTGCATATTCACCAGACCAGATGTTGTACTATGAATGCAATGCTACATACACAGTGTATTTCTGTATCTTCACTGAAGTCACTGAAGAATATATACAGTATATATATATTAACAGAAAATCACAAAATTTAAAAGACTAGTTGAAAAAAAATAACCCAGCCAATCACAAGGACGAGTGCTGTAGAGCAGGCGTCACACAAGACGCATAAATCGAGTGCACGTGTAATGCGAAATGTTCTTGCCGGAAAAGTCCAGACGTACAAAATAGCAGGAATCTGAGTGTATAAAGCAGCAGCGTCAAACAGTGTTGCCCCGCAAGTGTCACTGACCAGTCTACTCTTCCTAAAATATAAACATAACACATGTACTTGCAGTCTAAAAACGGAAGCGCCACTCAATAGTGTTTTACGTACCTTCATTTCATAACAGTCGCGCATCCATGTCATGCACACACAAGACCACACCATGAAGACCAAAGGAGAGTAACAACTGCCCACATTTGCGATTTATCCTCAATCTCAACGCATCACCAGACGCATGACCGCGCAAGAGGAACGCCAGAGGGGAGTAGCAGCTGCCAACAGCCGCGATTTTACCTCAAAGCTAAAACGGAATAGTTGTTTACTTGAAAACACGCGTCTCTTTTTAACAAGTCAGCCAAACTCATACCTCCAAGCGAGAACGGATGAGGAACCAGGAGGGGCGGTGCCCGGGCAATGACGCACCACGCAGACGACACCCACAGGTAAACAGTGACTCGAAACCCTTTTTAAATCGCCCCGCATCGTTATGATTGAACTCACGACCGAACACATTAGGTTAATTGGACGCGGCAGTACATCCCACTACACTAAGAATATTCCCGCTCATCCGTGAGAGATACGAGACCGGTGCGTCTCACAGGTGTCGCTCATCGTAATCATGCCACCGGCCTCGTGCCGTTCACCAGCGGCCCTCACTCGTCCTGCTCGTAAACATAATGAATGGCGACTGTAGAACACAAAAGCCGAATCCCGGACATTTTGGGCGATCTCGAAACACATTTTCATGCAGACTCAACACGGAGACTCTCTAGTAGCCTAGACTTAGTAGCCTACTGTGCTGGTGCCAGTTGAATTCATACAGTAGTTTTACTTAATTCAAAAACCTTTTTCTTTGTATGAAGCCACATTATGATCAGTCATTAAAAAAATTTAATATACTGTATACCCTGCAACCCACTAAAAAGGTTTTGACCACACATTTTCTATTTAAATTGGTTGTGTATCATTCTGTTGTGCTTTGTGTGTGTGCCAGGTGATCCAGCGCAGGGAGGATGGGTCTGTGAACTTCTTCAGGGAGTGGGATTCCTACAGAGAAGGATTTGGCAAAATCACTGGAGAGTATTGGCTCGGTAAGTTGTGTCTGTGTATGTGAAAGAGGAAGTCTGTGAGCATAAACTGTCATTAGTGTAAAAAGCTGCCAACACCCACATGCCCTCTCAAGCACAGAAATGCAGGCAATTGTACCCTTAGGCGTTTTCACACCCCTGGATATACTGCAGTTTAATTCAACACCAGGTACTCACTGTCCATCCGTTTGTCCATCCATCCATCCATCCATGTATCTATTTGTCTATGTATCTATCTGTGTCTATCTATCTATCTGTCTATCTGTCTGTCTGTCTGTCTGTCTGTCTAGAGAGAGAGAGAGAGAGAGAGAGAGAGAGAGAGATCTGTCTGTCTTTCTGTCTGTCTGTCTGTCTGCATTGTCCCTTACATGCATTTATTTGTTGCTCCATGAAAAGCACTGAATTAGAGCGCTAAACATCTATCTCCACATGATTACTGGATGAACAGCATCAACTATTTACCTCTGCTTTTCTTCCACTCCATGTAGCAAGCAGAAATCAAATCAACAAGAAAGCCCAAATTGCCATGTTTACAATTTTTTTGCAAGCCAAAATGGCTTTTGACAGCCAAAGCTCTATAATCAAGCTCTTAACCTGCAGAGAGGTTTAAACTACAATCATATTGTGTGTGTGTTGGTCTGCGTGAGTGTTTTTGTACCTCTGTTCACGTAATGGGACTAGCTTGCTGTTCTCTGCTAAGTTGCAGAGAGAAAGAGAGAGAGAGATGTACAGAGAATTTAAAGGACATAAAAACTCAAACACACACACATACACACATAGGTCAAAAATTGGTACAACGAATGCAGGATGACATATACATGTGGCATCAGTCAGTCCCATGGGTACGTGGATGAAGATAGAGTTGTTTCTAATATTGACAATGCCACCCCTCATCTACTGGTGTGGTCAAGTGAGGCACTTGCACTCCAGGGAATATGGAAATATATTCTCGTTGTCTTTCCCCTGCTAGGTAGATTAACATCAATATAAAGTTTGGTTTAGTCAAGTGTGAACTTACAGACTGGTTCTCCACACACACACACTGTTTGTATGCTGCGTTGCAGGCAGTCATTACACTGTCATTGATAGGATTATCCAGAGACATTGTCTTATTCACTCCAAATAGGCTATGTATAGACATTGCATAGACTTAAAATAGAAATTTTGGGCGACGCGCAAAAAATAATAAAAATATTATACATGTGTTTGTTGTACAGCCGCGGATCAGTTATTCACTGCAAACGCATCATAATATATTAACGCACTAACAGCACGCTCCTGCACCGCAACACACACTGCAAACGGGTGTGAAACGGACGTTAGATCCACCTACAGTTCTTAGAAACTTAGATGTGTTTAAGAACTCTTTTTTTAGTACAACAGCAGCACTCATCTTGTTTGATTATTAGAGGATGCGGATGACCAGTCGTAGACCGGAAACTGATATGCCGACTTCTGACAAAAGCGGAAGTTTGAAACTACGCGTGTGCAGATAGCCCATTCGATCTAATCAGCAAAAATCAGTTAAACTGACTCTATCATCACTGGAGAAGTCAGTCACACTTCACAAAGCAAACATGACAAAGGAAATGAGAGATCATTATCATGTGCTATTTAGACACATTCACTTTCTTTTTTTCTATTTCACTCTCTGTTCTCTTTCTGTCACTATCAGCACTCTCTCTTAATTTATTTCCTTCTGGTTGTAAATCCTCACACTCCCTGATCAATTATAGCACCATGAATTATGGCTCCCAACAAAGAGCATCCATTTTCTGTGCAAGTCATGAGTGCACCTCTATAATTTTCTCTCGCACAGACACACAATCTCGAGCAGGACAACTAGTGCACTTCCCATAATGCACTAACTCAGGCTGACTATGGGTGTCATTTGAGTTTAATATTGCTATGAAATATGATGCGCATAAAAAGTAAGTGGAGAACGAAGGGGGGATGTTGAGTCTTAATTGAGTGAGTGCATTAATATCAGTCCAGTGTCATAGAGGTGAAAGTGATCTCAAAATATAGATGTGTTCTGTAAGTGTGTGTCTGTAAGTACCTCATTGAAACCTTAGAGTTATTTACATTTAAATTTATTCATTTAGCTGACGCTTTTATCCAAAGCGACTTACAATTGCTATATATGTCAGAGGTTGCACGCCTCTGGAGCAAGCAGGGGTTAAGTGTCTTGCTCAGGGACACATTGGTGTCTCACAGTGGATTTGAACCCGGGTCTCTCACATCAAAGGCATGTGTCGTATTAACTTTCAATTACCATCTTTACGTAATTTTTCAATTGTCCAATCCATATTCTATCTTAGGCTTTACTTTAATCTGAAAAATGTTCCACATTGCAGTGGCATTGTACAGTAGTCATTCATTCATTCATTCATTCATTGAGATTGTCTTTTCAACAAGCATAAAAATGGCTCAGGTTACGTATGTAACCCTGGTTCCCTGAGAGGGAACGAGACACTGCGTTTTGAGACGCGGTGGGAACGCTCTGCGTGATTACGTCATGAAGTACATGTAAAATCAGTCCAATGGAAGCCCGAGACGTCATTGGTGACGTCATAGACCAGGAAATTATCTGCGCCAGCTTCTGAAAAAAAACCTGAAGCAAGTCGATTAGGGCATGCAGGAAGTATGGCAGGCAAAACGCAGCGTCTCGTTCCCTCTCAGGGAACCAGGGTTACATATGCAACCCGAAAGGTTCCCTTTCATGGGAACTTGAAGCTGAGTTTTGAGACGCAGTGGAATCCCCCATATCCACTATGCCATAGTGACAAATGCCCGTTCTGTGTGAAGTCCTTGGCACTAAGAAGCAAGCAACCTAGCCCTAGGAATGGAGAGGTCAAGGTCATAAAACCTAACAAATGTACAGTATGTGGAGAGGACCATCCTGCCGCATTACAAATGTCAAGAAGGGAAACACCCGGAATTAAGGACGTAGAGGCCGCCATACTTCTGGTAGAATGGGCCCGAACAGCCATAGGTGAAGGCTGTCCGGCCGCTTCATAAGCTAATGATATAGCCTCAACTATCCATTTGCTCATAACCTGTTTAGATGCAGGGCACCCTTTCTTGAGTGACCCAAAGCAGAAAAATAGCTGTTCAGACTTACGCCACAGGGCAGCTCTGTGAACGTAGTCATCTTATGCCCGAACTGGGCATAACAGGTTCAGTTGTTCCTGATCTGGGGTATTAAACAGTGGAGGATAAAAGGCCTGCTGCACTGGGACCTTAGGAATATAACCCGGTCTAGGGTAGAGAAATGCCTTCACCATACCAGGTGTAAAATCCAGACATGAGGGAGCAGCTGACAAGGCATGTAAATCTCCAATTCTCTTGATAGAAGAAATAGCAAGGAGAAAAAGAGTCTTTAGAGTGAGACATTTTCCTGAAACTTCTTCAATGGGCTCGAAGTGAGCCAAAGCCAGACCTTGAAGTACAATGGCTAAATCCCATGCCAGTGCTCTAGAGTGCAGTGCAGGTCTCAACCTCAATGTACCACGGAGAAAACGAGTAGTAAGAGGATCTCTCCCAATAGAAACACCCCCATAGGGGTGTGGTAGGCAGATATAGCCGTCACGTAAACTTCATGGGAGAGCCGTCTAGAAGAGACATCATGTCTGAAAACCAAATTCGAGTCGGCCAGTAAGGCGCTACTAGTAGCAGATGAGCCCCTTCCCGGCAAACCCTTTCCAGAACCCATGGAAGCATGGATATCGGGGGAAATGCGTACAGGTGTAGCCTCAGCCACACATGCACCATGAGGAGGGAGAACCACATGGAACAATGGGTTGTATCTGACGATGCGAAAAGGTCTACTTGAGCTCGACCAAAATTCTCCCACAGCAGCTCCACCACATCTGGGTGAAGTCTCCACTCCCCGGGCTATAGCCCCTGCCTCGACAGGATATCCGCCCCCACATTCTGATGCCCCGGAATGTACACTGCTCTGAGAGATATCAACTTCCCCTGGGCCCATAGGAGGATCTGATGGACCTGCTTGCAAAGGTGACTTGACCTCAGACCCCCCTGATGGTTGATATAGGAGACCACTGATGTGCTGCCCATTCAGACCAACACATGATGGCCTCCCAGGTCTGGCAGGAAATATTTGAGAGCACGAAATACCGCCATCATTTCTAAACGATTTATATGCCAGGAACATTGATGATCCTGCCAAAGTCCTTGCGCCGAGCGGCCACTCATGACCGCCCCCCATCCTGTGAGGGAAGCATCCGTCGAAAGCATGATGCGTCAACAAGAAACCCCCAACACTGGGCCCTGGGCGAGGAACCGAGGTTTCTTCCACATGACCAAGGCATGAAGGCATCGCCGCGTGACCTTGATCCTGCAGAATTTATTTCCCCTCGGAGAAAACCCCTTGGTCCTGAGCCACCAGTGCAGGGGTCTCATGTAAAGAAGGCTAAAAGTGATTATGTTGGACGCAGATGCCATGAGACCCAACAGTCTCTGAAACTGTTTTACAGTGAGTGACTGGCCTAATTTCACATTCTTTATAGCTGTGAGAATCGAAGAAATACCTGCAGGGAACAGACGTGCCTGCATTGTGGTCGAATCCCAAATTACACCTAGAAAAGTGGTCCTCTGAGCTGGGAGGAGTACACTCTTTCAGGTGTTGAGCCACAACCCCAAACCCTTTATATAGGACAGAACGACATCTTGATGACGAACTGCCAACTGCTCTGACCGAGCTAAAATCAACCAATCGCCGATGTAATTTAGTACGCGAATGCCCTAGTACCTCATGGGAGCCAGAGCTGCATCCACACATTTTGTAAAGGTGTGGGGTGATAAACCTTGTACTGGTATGCTTCGCCCCCAAAAGCGAACCTCAGGAACTTCCTGTGATGAGGATGGATAGATACATGGAAATACACATCTTTCAAGTCTATTGTGACAAACCAGTCCTCGGACTGAATCTGTGATACAATCTGTTTGAATGTAAGCATTCTGAACTTGAGTGTCTGAACTCTGCTTTTTAACTGGTGCAGATCTAGAATTGGACGCAACCCTCCATCCTTCTTTGGAACAATGAAATAACGGCTGTAAAACCCTGACTCTCTGTTGGGAGGAGAAACCACATCTATAGCTCCTTTTCGAAGAAGTGTCAGTATTTATTGCTCCATGACCAGAGCCTGCTGTGAGTCCACTACTGTAGGAAGGACCCCTTGAAATCTGGGCGGACGAGAACCAATCTGAATTCTGTAACCCTTTTCTATTATGTGCAGGACCCATATAGAAATATTTGGCAGAAGTTTACACGTTGCCAGAAATTCCGATAAGAGAAACAGCCTCTCGAGATTGGCCTCTGGATTTGATTGAACAATCATTTCGGCGCCCTGAAGCAGCGAATCGGCAGGGAACAACCAAACTGACCATTCTACAACCCTCCTCAGAGGATTGCATGGGAATGCTGACACCTCTGTGCCCTGAAACGGCAAACCGGAAGGGAATAACCAATGTGGCAACGCTGCGACTCTCCTCTGAGAATTGCCCCCCGGAGGGTGCCGAGGAGAGACGGTTCGTCAGCGATGGCACGATTGCGTCAGCACTAACTTCCTCACAATCATCTATGTCTCTCAGCAGGTCAGCCTGGTATGCTTTTAATATCGACATAGTGTGTAAGCATGCCGCAGCCTGACCTGCTGCCGAATACGTTCTTTAATGGCTTGTTGGGTAACGTCTGGGCTTCCAGCGATGACCCTGACTCGGGGGAGAGATAGCTTGCTGCCTCGAGAACTGATTGGGCATGCTCCACGCCCAAACAAGCAACACAAAGCTGATGTGTGTCTCCACCCGTGATATAACGAGGGCAGGGAACAACACAACGTCTATAATCTTGCTTGCTTGCCATATGAAAATGTTGGGCTTGACAGACAATAATAAATAGACAAGGACAGATTTCACAGAAAGCGTTTGCTGAAGGTACAGAAGCTGGTGTGGTCTGATTTCAGGGGTGCTTTATAGTTTTCTGGTCTATGACTTCACCCATGACGTCTCGGGCTTCCATTGGACTGATTTTACATGTGCTTCACGACATAATCACACAGAGCGTTCCCACCGCGTCTCAAAACGCAGCTCGTAGTTCCCTTGAAAGGGAACTACTTATTGCAACAACAACAAAACAACTCAAGAGTGATTGGTTTTTAATCATCTTACATATTAAAACATAATGTATCGTGTAATATTATCAGCATTTTTTTTTTATTTATCCATTTGTGTGGTTTCTCAATTTGAAGTCAGGGAGAGATCATTTCCGTTCTTCTCTAGTCTTAATGGGACAGAGAGAATCTAGACAGCTGTTCAAAGACACCCCTCAACTTTCTGCCCTCTCCACTGCCCTCCATCTCTCCATCACACTATTCATGCCCACTCTTCACTCTTCTCCACCAAACACACACTTCATGTTTCTTTCTGTGAGTTCTCTTTTCCCTTCCCCTCCTTTCTTTCCTTTTCTTTTGCACTGAGTCACATGGAGAGAAAAAGCATTATGAATATTTTAACTTGCAGAAATGTCACTAAAAAGAAGACAGAAAGAGAAAAAGTGTAATGATTCAAGTGCTGTTTCTGTTTCCTGGAGTAAAACCATGCGAATGTGAAAAAAAAAATGGCTTGGGGGATATTTATAACCGCTCGAAACATTTCCCTCGGAACATACTTTTCAAATCTAAGCAAATAAATCATTAATATTTGAACCTTTTACCATGGCAAAAACAGAAATACGGCTGTGTACTGTCTGTGTATGAATTGTTAATGAGTCAGACAATTGTAACACTCAAATTAGGTGCAAATTGAAGACATAAACACATTAATCAAAATGAAGAAATCCTTTTGTCTGTTTAGCTGGCAGAAGATGGAATGTTGCACCATTATTTAAATGCATAACAACTTAACATGCGTTTATTATAAACATCTAAAAGATGTTTTGTATTTCTGTTTTAGAATGATATCTGTATTTGTTAAGAGTGCGTTTGTGTGTAAAGTAACCCAGAGGAGCTTTGAAACATTATGGATTGCTCTGACCCAATTTTTCCAGCATAATTGCTGGAATATGTCATTTATAGAGTGGTATTTATCACAGGTGTGCTGTGTGAGTGCCGTTGCCCATAGGCGTTTTACTGTGCTGCTCTCTTAAATTTGTGCTTAACATACAATCCTCTTTCTGCCTCAATATATCAGTGTCTATTTATGTTTACTGGCAGATAGGAAGTGCCCAGAACCGCATTGCACAGGTCTGCACGCCACACCCACTAACCCGGAACAGCGCAAACAGAGAAATCACTCTTTCTCCGTCTACAAGGCTAACGTTAGCTGTCACCAGAGTTTGAAATTCATTTCACAGAAAATGTCTAGTTAGTTGGCCATGGTGAGCAGGACGATCGAGGGACGTAAGAGGACCGCGCGAGGCCGGTGGCGTGAGTGATAATGAAAGACACCGCGTGTCGGTCTCGCATCTCTCACGGAGGAGCCGAAGCATAAAATGAGGAGCGACGACGGCAGATCGAGAGAGAAACAGGCCTGATTTTATGTTGTTTTGTTTCTGTTGTGTGTAACGTTACAACGAGGGGCTGCTGGCTTATACTTTCGTTTAGTATTTGTTCATTTTACTATTAAAATGTTTAAATGTTCGCCGGTTCCCGCACTCTTCTTCCCACAACAACAAACCCCGTTACCGTTACATTGGCAAACTCATTAGTGAATTACTCCCTGTTTGTTTTCCTGTCTATATCATGATTCTATATCTAGGGTGAATTACTGCATCACACCTGGATGTTCAGACAGTCGAAACTAGGTTGGTTCACATCACGATCACAACACAAACGTCCGTGTGCTCGTCTGATTCAGAGATTTCTTCCAGGAACAAATGCCATCGTTGAAATTTTCTGCAGCAGACAGACTCTAGCTGTGTCCGTATACTCCGTAGTGCCCAGCGATAGCACAAGCAAAATCAGTCCGCCTCAGCTAGAGCCAGTCCGGGATCCTCGACCGCGAGCACAAGCACAATCAGTCCACCTCAACTGGAGTCAGTCTGGGCTTATCTATCGCAACAGGCCGTTAAACCATGACCATTCAAAAATATGACTGGGTTTCTAAAGATACAAAGCTTAATGCAAATGGGTGAAGTGTCCCTTTAAGTTCAGAGTTTGGTTAGGGATAGTATAATTTATTATGGTATATTATGTTTTAATGTTCATTTTATATTATAAAAATGTATGCTTCAATTGCTATACAAGTTGTATAATCTTGTATATATATATATTTTTTCATTGCTTGGCTTTGCAAACAAAGATTTAGGAAGGAAATCCACGTTTTCTACAGGCACACTGGTGGCTGACGAGGCCTATGCGGGACAGGCAGGTCCAGCCACAAGGGGAAATGATTCTTCCTTCTTCTCCTTTTATCCTCCATACTGGCCCTGCGGGTATCTTCAAAGAGGGAGGTGGTCGGATGGACTGCACCGCCAGGAGTCGTGATCAGCTGCTTGTGTTGCCCACTGATGGTGATCGATGCAGCAAGAAGTGTGGGACTTCTTCAGGGAGTCTCTGTACCGTTTTTGTGGTGCCCCGATGTTTCGGTAGCCAGAGGACAATTCCCCGTACAGCAAGATCTTAGGTAGCCGATGGTTCTACATCCTGAAGACGTGCCCTGCTCAGCGAAGTTGTACCTTGAGGACGATAGCCTTGATGCTAGTGACCTCCGCTGACTCGAGGACTTCAGTGTTGGCGACAAAGTCACTCCAACGAATGTTGAGGATTGTGCGGTCCTCTGTGGTCTGCTGGAGCATCATGCTGGTGAACAGTGTGGGCGCAAGAACACAGCCCTATTTTACACCGTTTGCAATAGGGAAGGGCTGCAAAAGGTCATTGCTGTGTCTGACTTGCCCAAGTTGGTCTTCATGAAGCTGGATGACCATGGTAAAGAATTTCGGTGGGCAGCCTAGCTTTTCCAGAATTTTCTAGAGTCCTTGCCTGCTCATGGTATCAAATGCTTTTGTCGGATCCACAAAGGTGACGTACAGCGCTTTGTTTTGTTGCCGGCACTTCTCCTGTATCTGCCTCAGGACAAACACCTTGTCTGTGGTTCCCCGGTTGGCTCTGAAGGCCACACTGTGTCTCTGGAAGATGATCTTCTGCTATCGCGGGTACCAGTCAATTCAACAAAACTTCTGGCGACGACTGCATCACAGAGGTCTTAAGGGAGTTTTCTCTTCTCCCAGCAGAAGAAGAATTCATGGAGTTTGGTGTGCAGTGCTGGGCCTCCATTTGAGGAAATAACAGGAGGATGCAAGATGCAAGTAAAACTCAGTTTAATGATGTGGTGAGCAGGACGGCCGAGGGACGTGAGGGAAAGTCGCAAGGCCGGTGGTGTGATTGCTAATGAGCAGCACCTGCGAAGTACACCGGTCTCTCATCTCTCACTGAGGAGCGGAGACATTAAGGGGGAGCGACGGAGTGGATGATTGAGAGAGGAACAGGCCTGCTTTTGTTTGTGTTTTATACTTTATTTTGGTAAGCCAGCAGTCGTCCGCAAGGGGCTGCTGGCCGGTATTTATGTTTTATTTTGGGTAGCCAGCAGTTCCGTGAGTTCCCCACTTAGCCACAGGGGTAAAAGACACAAGCTTTACTAGCGCGAACAGATAAGAGGGCATAACAGTTTTTGTCGGCGCTTGTAGCAGGTGTGTGTGTATATATATAACAGGCTCATTGCTGCAGTATTGATATAACCAGCCGATCAAACTAAGAGAGACTGAGAAATAGGAATGGTCCGGCCTCTGATACACTATTTTCCCATTTTGACAGTGAAGCCTGTGCACGGGGGGGGGGGGGGGTAGCTTTATTGTAATGTAAAGAATTCTGGCACAGCTGTCAACGGCACGCCCCTATTCAGCTAAGCCCATCCCGACTCATTTTTAAGTGCCGGCCTCATCGACACGACAGACATCGGCACTGATCCTCAACATCTCGTCTCCAAACCGGCGTGATTACTTCGACTTACAAACAGAGGGAAATGGACAAATACTCTTAATATTTCGATCCAGTTTGTTTTGTAATCACTGTTCCTTCCTTGGCCAGAGGAGAACTGGCCCCCAACTGAGCCTGAGTTCTCCCAAGGTTTTTTTCTCCTTTCAGTCACCTGATGGAGTTGTGGTTCCTTGCCACTGTTGCCTTGGCTTTTGGCTAGCTTAGTTGGGGACATTTAATATTCAACAATATTTTTCGTCTGTGTTGTATTATTTTAAGGTTATCACTGTGAAGCTGCTTTGATACAATCTGTATTGTAAAAAGCGCTATATAGATAAAGGTGATTTGACTTGACACTATCATGCTTTTCACCCACTGTAAAAAGCAAAAAACAAAAAAATTACATTAAACTTTAAAAATGAAATTGCTTAACTTATTTTGGTAAGTTAAAACTATGTTAAAATTACATTTTTTTACAGTTTTTAATGATTTTGGTAAATATGGTAAAAATTCTTAAATGACATCAACTACTGATTTTCTTTTTTTTTTTTTTTTTTACAGATTAATCAATTAATAATTTTCAGTTTTGCTGCTGTGGTGTGGTAGGCCATTTCAGATTTTAAAAAAGAGACCATTTATTTGTAGCCTGGTTAAAACCAGACCATTGTCAGTTGTAACTGAGTTATGGTCTGGCCAAGTGTCATAGACTAATCATTTCCAGAGGGGCGTCACCAACGGACGTCGCGGATAGACCTAAAACCAATCAGAGCAATGAAGGAGATGACGTATGCAGAGTAGTGGAGAAACGTCTCTGAGTGTTGTTCTTTGCTCTGTTTTTAACAAACAAGAAACGATGGTCGCATCCATCTTTGTAATGTAGGCTACAAAATCTGCTTCAAAATCTAAGCGCTGCCGTCATCGTGTAAAGCCCGCCCCAACATTTCTGATTTGTGCCTTGATTTCGACGGATTGGAAATTGAATGAGCTCTTTGCCAGACTAACTTTCAGAGCAAATCTAAATTTGGGTTCAATGTTTTTGTAATAACAGCTGGTTTTCAGCATACCAGAGAGTCGGAGCCGGCCATAATAGGGGATGAACATAAACAGCCCAATAAATCAATGCATTCCATACAAAACGACTAATTTTCACAATCAGTGTAATTGATTACATCGACGTGTCATTCCAGCCTTATTCAAAATATGAAAACATAAAAATTTCTTCTTTAGTAATAATCAAAGGAGAAACGTTTGCCCGACAGAGCCATCCAACAGCACACTCTGACTCACATTCACCCTCTCTTGTAAATTGAGCACTCATTATGATAATTCAAAACAAAATGCAGCTTAGTTCTTACGTTTGAAATGTCTTTGCAATAATGTTTAATTGAAAGTTCAGGCACACCTGAGTTTTATGCGCACAGACATATCTTTTTTTGGTAGAAAAGCAAGAAGGGCATAAAATACTCCTAATGTTTAATTATTCCAAACGAGGAAGAATCTCGAGGGTTTTAATTAAGCCTGAATTAAATTTATGTAAATTGCATGTGAAAGTAGCAGGTTTCTTTTCCTCTTTTTAAAAATAAATCATTTTATTTATTTATTTATTTAGCATAAAGCAAAAAAGGCTCAAGTTTTGTATGCACTCATAGAAGCAGGTCTCAAAGCTGCTGTTTCCCCCATTTTTCATTCATTCTGCTTTTATTTTATCCATTTTGTCCCTTTTGTTGTGTGTATACTTATATATTTGTCATTGCACTGTGCCATACATGTCAAATTAATTTTGAAAATTCAGCTCAGTGTTTATATGTGAGGATGGTGCACTAGACCCACAAACATCAGGTGGTTGTGGGTCTAGTGCTGGAAATATGATGCAAAAACAACAAAATATAAAAAGAGCAAATCTTCCCTAAGACCTGGTTGTTTTACATGCAGCTTTAATGTATAGTAGTCGTGTATGAATTTTTAAAGTATGCATTTGCTCTGCATAGTAATAGATGTTTGAGCATTTCAGTGTCTTATTATATTGTTTTATATGCAAGCCACACAGAGTGAGAACGAACTACACATTTAACCTGGGACGGGGGATTTTTGTGATTTAATATCGGCTGTGTAACGTTAGATATAAATAACATAATTTATGCAGCCTTTGTTTTTCCGCTGTCTAAGACATTTTTCCCACACTTCCTGCTGTTATATGCTCATGCTGTTTGAGCATTGCAGTCTGTATTTGGCTGTACTTAATTGATCAAAATGAATCTCAATGATTAAGCCACACAGGTGTAAGGGAGGGTGTATCTTTTATTTACAGCCTTAACACTATGCCTGATTTTTTTTTTTTTTTTGTTATTCTTGCATGTATAACTTCTGAACATTGATATGGAAAAACACAATGAAATATAACATCAATAATATATAATATATAATATATAAATAAAAAAACACATCCAAAAAACTTTTTTGCTTTTTTTTTTTTTTTTTTGTAACACTCTTGTGAACGTTTTGGTATGGAGTGGCTGCGTGACATGTGACCTGTTTTCTCCTCCTACTTTAACCCCTTGAAGTCGGCAAACGCGGCGACGTGTTTTGGCAG
Organism: Pimephales promelas; assembly: GCF_016745375.1. The sequence goes on along the minus strand of NW_024121876.1, from coordinate 17,472,165 downwards.
ATTTTTTTTTCACATAGCAGAAGAATAGTCTTAAAGTACTCCATCATTTCTGGTCATACAGAGTAGGGCTGTCAAACGATTAATCGCAATTAATCGCAACGAAAATAAAAGTTTGTGTTTACATAATATACAGTATATGGGTGCACTGTGTATAATTATTTTATATAAAATAAAAGAAATAGAAATAATATATAATAATAAATAATATATATAATTTCTATGAACAATATAGAAATATTTTCTTATATATTAATATAAATGTTTTATATATAAATACTATTTTTATATATATATATATATATATATATATATATACACACAGTGCACCCACATATGTTATGTAAACACAAACTTTTATTGTGGATGTGATTAATCGCGATTAATCGTTTGACAGCCCTAATACAGAGTTAAGAAATATGTAAAGATAAACTTTTAAATTTGACCGTGTTTATGTGGGCTTTTACATGTCTTTATGTGTTGCTTCACATCATTTGCGTTCTAATATGAGCTGTGAGTAAAAAAAAGCACAAATGTCAGGGCATCTCAAAACATCTCAAGGACCCCAAAAACACCTTAGACCCCATACGGTTAATTTATTTATATATATTTTTTTTTTCCTTTCTGACGCCAAGTGAAAAGTTTAAGTGTCGTTTGTGAAAAACATGTTCCAGTTACACAGAATTAAGTATTATGCTGCACACAATCAAAAATTTGATGTCCACGTTTGTGAACGCAAGGTCGTAGGAGGTTAAACCAGACACTCATTTGCACTACTCTTGATTGCTGTGTAACTGTCCAACTGAGAACTCTCGGAAGGGCACATCACACATAAATTTATAAGAGAGGACACTCTTTACTATAATGGATATAACTAGACTCAGAAACACTCAAGTCCAAACACAGAAGTAGTTGCAGAAGTGTTTATATCAAATATTCCACACAAAACCGAGAGTCACTATATGAAGATGAGCTGGATGTATGTTTTCTTTGTTGTCATGTTGAATAAAGATATAATAAACTGAGCTTATCTTGTCCAAAAAATGGCTTTCCTTTAAGTGTCTTTGAGAATGGTGCTTGTTAAACAAGAAAGGAGCGAACAGTCCATTAAATAATTTTGCATTCAGGCTTCAGTTTAGGGTATGTTGCAATAACAGTGTCCTTGCAGCACTCAAACATCTGTTATCAGTTGATTCAATTTATCCAATATTGGCATAACTCAGGAATATGAAAGAGGACAGCATAATGGACGATGTTTTAACCCAGTAGATAAACATAGTGGATGAATGATGTACGAGAAGTCCTTCTAAATAAAAACATACAGGCTCACATTAGCACCAAACATAATCACATGAAATGACTGAAATAAGACAAAACCCACCAAAGAAATATATTAATACCACAAAATTAACAAAACACTTGGATGAGCTTAAAAAGTCTCGGTTACGTATGTAACCCTCGTTCCCTTAAGGGAGAGAACGGAGACATTTTCAAGAGCCTGTCATCTTCGAGTACTATTAAAACGAGCCAATGAATTGGTCTCTGTGAAATGCATCACACACTCCACCCCCACGTTGCGGGTTTAAATACAGAAGTGGATCCCCTTTCCCTTCAGGGAACGAGGGTTACATCCCCCTGGAATTTAAGGTGGAAGTCACTGCTTTTCCTTCAGGACCACTGGGAAAGCATTCTCTGAACAAAGAAGGAAGGGACGAAGAAGGTGTAAGCCACATTCTGCCCGAAGGGAGGTAACATGGAGAATACACTTATGAACTTGGGGGGATGACCGGGCAGTACAACATATGGAATGTCATTGTGGTAGCTCCAGCCTAAGACAGAGGGAGACTCAATCGGACAGTGACGGCAGAGCAGGCTCTGCTAAGGGAAGACATAGGCTCGCCGCATGGAGCCGTAACGTGGAAGAATACACACATGTAATCGCCGTAGGGATCACTGCATATTGACCCAGCCTCACTCAGGTTCCACCAGTGTATACGAGTGATAGGCCTGGCGTCGGACGTTCCGCCACATCCGTTGTCGAAGGGTATAGAGGAACTCGACAGGGTTCGGTTAATAAGGGCAATTCAACTGGAGCAAAAATTTATGCACATATCCAGTCCATAGGAGGGAGAATGGTACAGCAAGCCGACACAACTAACCAGGCTTACAGTGAAACTGGCTTCATGTGAAGGGAGCCCACGGCAAGCAGCGGTTCAATTAAGTTGTCGCCCAGCCACCAACTCTAAAATATCTGTCAGTGAAGCACTCTGTTTCAATGCCTGGGTGGGAGCACACACTCATTTAAGAGGAGCTCACCACCTGGACATGTGCATCTCGGGCATTTCACCAAGATCAAGGCAGCCACATTTCAGTGGGCCAACCTCACTTGGAAACAGCCTTACCTCTCTGCTGATTTCCTTAACAGTTTAGAGCTGATCTAAGGTACTAAGGCTTGTGTTGCAATGTAGTGGATGGACAGAGAAAGCCAGGGCTCGGTCTGCAGAGCTTGCAGGCTCACCACCTGTTCCCTCTGAGAGAAGGAAGTACTTAGAAGGGAGACTAGGATCCCCCTTCCATGAGGTAGCGGTCGCCGGACAACAGTTACATCTCAACAGACCACTAAACTGGAGGGATAGCCTCGTTACCCTTTGCTGCTTCCTCATCAAGGGTAGTGAGGGGGGAGGAGCTGCTCAGGCAGTTTCTGGCAGAGAAAAGTGGCATCCACGCCCCCGTCAATTCCTCAAGCACTTCAGGAAAGAAAGGTACCAGAGCGGCAGCCTGAGAACCAGACCACCCTGCTCCGATAAACCAATCATCCAACCGAAACGGTTTGGGACACAGTCGAGGGTTCTATCCGAACCCTACCGCCTCAGTGGCCTTTTTTAGCATAGCTGCCATTTCTGGATCCGGCTCAGGCAATGCTGGTCTCCCAGAGGGAGGCAGCACAGCCAAGTCATCATTTCCAGAGTCTGGAGAGCCCCTTGGAGCATGGTATTGGAACTTGAAACCATAGTAACTGCTCTGAGGGCCGTTACAGCCGTGTTCTTTAATTTCCGCATTGTCCGTAGATCACTCTCAAAACTTTCCAGTTCCTCTAGTGTTTTTTTTTTTCTTTTTCTCGGAATTGTGCTATCATGCTAATTTGCCCTGTTTTGTAAATATGGCCCATAATGTTTCACTAGTCATTTTATGACATGGCGCATTCAACAAATAAACAGTTAGAAAAGATTTGAAGTGAAACCAAATTATCTGATATGCCTAATTTAAAAAGTAGAGCAGAAAGGGTAATGACAGACAGAAACATCATCTGTTATTTCTCACAAATAAAGGCAAAGCTAAATGAGAATTTTATTATAATGGGATTATGCAATGATTTTTGTAAATTTATTTAAATTATTAGATTGATTCTGTAATTGTTTTAAAGGATAAACAAAACAGTAGTCGGATAATTTGCAGTGTGCTACTAAATTTTAAAAGTATTAAAATATGTTGTTGAATCATTGTGCCATTTTATTTTCAAAAACATAAGAAAATATACATTTAAGAATGGTATGGCAATATATCCCTGTCAGTACTTGATAATACTTGACAAATATTATTTTTAATATAGGCTACTACAAAATATACAGTTATTACTACTAAAATATACTACTGATTCTACATTTAGTTGGAGATTCAATGTGTAAATATATAATTACAGAAATCTGTGCAATTAATTAATTTTACTTGATTCACTGCCCCAATTCATGTTACCTTCATAATCCAATTACACTTTCTATGAGTAAAAATAATCTCAAAATGAATTGGTCTTTCTCTCTTTCTCTCATCAGGTTTGAAACAGATCCATGCTCTCTCTATCCAAGGAAACTACGAATTACGCATAGATCTTGAAGACTTTGAGAACAGCACAGCTTTTGCGCAGTATGGTGTTTTTGGAGTCGGGCTGTTTTCTGTTGATCCTGAGGATGATGGTTACCCCCTCACCATTGCTGATTACACCGGCACTGCAGGTACACATACATATTTACACATTAAACATAAAACTACAGACCCTGGGTCAGTATTTTCAATACTGTGCAATTAGAATACCTTGTTTAAATCACATGCTTAATATTCAACTAACTGAACCTGGTATGCAAATCAGTTAGCAAGATTAAATATATGTCAACAGTAATAATTGCTTATTCATTCAGATAATTGGTCCATTTCAGTGCTTGATGGTATTGAAAGAATAATCATGGCACTTGAATCACTCTTTAGTCATCAGCTGAAAGCATAGCATATATTACACTTCCTCTGCAAATTCACCACATAAACAACCACTAAGACCGGGTATCAATACGGATTTGTTAATACAATTTGATTCTGATTCACAAGCTCTTGATTTGATTCAGAATTGATTACTTTTGAAAAACTCATTGATTTGAACCTACTCGCTTGAGTGATTTCATGAATAAGATTATACTTGTCACAATGTGTCTTTTTGATTTCACTAAAACGAACTGCTCATAACAGTCATCTGATTTTGATCTTGACTAAACTGGTCACACTCTGTTGTTTATTCATTGAGACGAACCCACCCATAAGTATCATTTGTTTGTGAATCGGACCACAATGGTCACATTGAATGTTGTTTTTGCATGCAGTCTGCTAGTAGAAAGTAGTATTAGAAAGATATTTCTTGTCATTCTTTTGTGATACAGTCTTTTTATCCCATCACATTCAAAACAGACTGCAAACAGACTCATTCACATGTCAAGTAATTTTTATTGCAGCGTTTGAGTAAAAATTATTTTAACAATCATTCATTATTTAAGGAGAACTCCAGCGCAAAATGAACCTTTGGTCTAATAACACATTGGTACCTAGTCAATCGTTCTCTGAGATTTGTTTTCATGATAATTGAATGTAAAGAGTTTTATCTCTAAAAACTGTTTAGCGTATAACACTAGTATATGGGGCATATAATAAGTAAAAAAAAAAAAAATCGCTAGTTAATACCACTAACAAGGCTCAAAATTGCTCTACACTAACACAGTAAAATAACCCTTTCACGCATAGTGGTCATTACAGTGGACAGCCATTTAAAAAGCATTTTCTTGAATTTGCAAGGGTTTTGATGGCAACGACGTATGCCAATCTCTTCAGTGGATCCTGGTTCATCATCCTATACATTGCAACCAAGTTGTAAGCCATTGTGTTTTGATATTTTCCCCTCCAAACCAAGATGGCCAATGGTCAGTCAGACATGCCAAGTCGCTCCGGAATATCCACCCATTCATTCTATCCTAGAAGACTCTTGTAGATAAAAATATATATATATATATATATATATATATATATATATATATATTGCAGCATCAAGCAATATCTTCGTTTTGTACGTAGGGACCCTCATTATGTTACTGTGTTACTGTGGAGCAATTTTGAGCCTTGTTAGTGGTATTAACTAGCTATTTCTTTTTACTTATTATATGCCCCCATATACTAACGTTAAACGTTTAGAGATAAAACTCTTTACAATCGATTATCATGAAAACAAATCTCAGAGAACGGTTGACAAGGTACCAAGGTTTTATTAGACCAAAGGTTCATTTTTCGCTTAATCATAAAAATTGTTATTACTGTATTCCCAGTCTAACAATTACACACACACATCCAAAAAACAAAATACCTTCTAGTCGATTACTATCATTGACTTAGTCGATTAATATCTTTGACTCTGAGTCTGGTAAGAAACAAGTGAGCAGCAGGATGAACAGAAATAGAAAGAGAATTCTGAGTTTGAACTCAAGGGAAGAAGCCGAAGAAAAAACACCTAAGAGAGAGTGTAAAAGAGAGAGGTGAGAGATCTCCTGTCTGGACAGCATGTATATATGCAGGCTTGAATTGGATCATGTCTGTGGTTCTGGTGTCAAGTGAGCAGGAGTCCTCTGCTGGGCAGTCTTCATGCCCTTGAGCTGCTGGGTTTCCTGTTTGCTGCCTGACAGGTCTCCCTAATCACAGTGTTGAGAGTTTTATTTTGATCATTTGCATGAAATTTTGACAGGCAATTGTGCTCTAGAACGGCCTGGTGGGCCCTAATACGTCTCAAAATACAGACCGTGTCAAGGTGACTCCTTATTCACCCTGGCATGTGAGCACCAAGTTTAAGTTTGCAAACCTACTGTATGTTTTATGCAGCTTACACATTTATACAGAGCCTTTTTAGAGAGTCTAGCATGGTATTGCCACATCACCTGAAGGCTTTTTGAGATGATAATATCCCCTCGACAAATCAAAAGTGATTCCCAAGAGCAGGTGACCTAATCAGAGAGTTTGCAAGGACATGTCTGGGTATAACACTCGTAATGCAGAAATGTCATCGGCAGCAATACAAGCATTTTCTGTAGGCTCATGTGACCCTAGTGTGACTAATGGCTCATTCCCATTGCTGCAGACAAAATCTGTCAAGCTTGAATGACATGTGTTTCCATGGGGAAATTGAGCCCTGGTCTGGGATCAGTTTTTCAATGTATTGTCTTTGACGTTATTGAGTAAAACTGATTGTAGAACAGAATATTGAAGATCTTCAAGGTCATGAGCTTTTAGAGAAGAGAAAGGAAGGTTTAGCGCTTTCATTCTGGAAGCATTTTCCTCTTCTGTGGATCATCCACTGTATTTTAGGCTGGATGAAAGGTTAAACATAAAATGGTTCTGAACGAATCCCAGAGAGGTTTGGAAATACCACCTGACATTTACCTCTATTGTACTCATCCTGGTGCACTTTCTTTTTCTTCCTGTCTCCTATCTCCATGGAATATTGTGTTCTAGCTCTTGTTTGGAATATGTTCTCTTTTCGTGTTCAGCTGATGGAAACAGTTTATAGGGCAACAGACACATCACCACTCTTCCCTTCTACCAAAAAATCCAGTGAAGTGGACAGCAGGCAGGATGGCTTTCCAAATTTCCTTTTCAGATGTGGAAATAGGGAAGGTTTGTTTCTGTTGGCCTACAACACCAAGTGCCTTTTGCCATCAGATAAAACTGACACTAAAAGACACTTCATGGGAGAGGACGAATTGTCATTGATCCACACATGACCCTTTTAACGCTCTTGCCCCACTGACTCGTAGATGCTTTAGATTCAGGTCTGAAGTATTTTGGATCTCGAGATACTTGCCTGGCAGAGTGGCAGAAACAAAGAGAAGCTACAAGATACAAATATTCTATACTTCTTAAACTAACAAAAATGCAACACGTTCACGCTATTCTCATTCAGAGATATGCATGCTTAACTGATGTTTATACCGTACCACTGTAGGTCATTCAGTCCCATTTACTAAAATACAAATTATGGGTGAGGGTTTAATCATTTAATTGCATGCTTTCACTCTCTGTGTACAGAATAGGCAATGAATATCAGTAGAATATTTTGGAAATGGTTTGAAAATATAATAATACATAATGCCACTGTGTGCTTTATGCCATTGTGTTTTACACCATGGGTTTTAAAACTGGGTTGTGGGGAGATTTTCTGTATGATACAACAATGTAAAAAAAATATGAGTACAGGAGGGATCAGTGAAATATGTATATTAGGGATGGGACGGTATGAAAATTTCATATCACGATTATAGTGTCCAAAATAATCGTGATTATCAATATTATTACGGTTTTGTTAAAAATGTATGAAAGTGCTCAAAAAGAACTGATGCTCACACTGAAAACATTTCAACAAGTTTTATAATTGAAAATCAACAAACAACAAATAAAACAAGCCTCTCTATGCAGTTTTTAAGCAAGATTCTATAGACCCTTTTACAGTTGGTAAACATGGTGACGTTTTTTTGTGGGCGGAGCTTAGGTGGAGGCAAAACGATCCGTCTGGCCGCTTCACTAACGCTAGTTAGCAAGGATTGTTAGCTTGTTTTTTAACAATGACTGGAGAAAATCCGATATTATCTTAATGTGTAAGCTCACTCACTGTCCAGGATTGTGATTGTTATTTCCAAAAGTTATTTTTAATAGTTTTTTGTAAAACCCAAAATGACCACACCTCAGATTTGGTCCTCTTAAAAGGCTGAAAAATCTCCTGAGCACGGTCACTGCCTTCCACCATTCCTTCTCGAATAGTAATTAAAAAAAATATTGCGTGCTGCGCGCCTGCGTCAGACTGGCCGACAGGATTCAGTTAGTTATTAAAATCACGATAATCAAACACGGTTTTAATGATAATTAAATTTTAAACGATAATACTAACCGTCAGTACATTTTATCACGGTTTATCGTGAAACCGGTTATCGTCCCATCCCTAATATATATATATATATATATATATATATATATATATATATACACTCACCGGCCACTTTATTAGGTACACCTGTCCAACTGCTCGTTAACACTTAATTTCTAAGCAGCCAATCACATGGCGGCAACTCAGTGCATTTAGGCATGTAGACATGGTCAAGACAATCTCCTGCAGTTCAAACCGAGCATCAGTATGGGGAAGAAAGGTGATTTGAGTGACTTTGAACGTGGCATGATTGTTGGTGCCAGAAGGGCTGGTCTGAGTATTTCAGAAACTGCTAATCTACTGGGATTTTCACGCACAACCATCTCTAGGGTTTACAGAGAATGGTCCGAAAAAGAAAAAACATCCAGTGAGCGGCAGTTCTGTGGGCGGAAATGCCTTGTTGATGCCAGAGGTCAGAGGAGAATGGCCAGACTGGTTCGAGCTGATAGAAGGGCAACAGTGACTCAAATAACCACCCGTTACAACCAAGGTGGGCAGAAGAGCATCTCTGAACGCACAGTACGTCGAACTTTGAGGCAGATGGGCTACAGCAGCAGAAGACCACACCGGGTGCCACTCCTTTCAGCTAAGAACAGGAAACTGAGGCTACAATTTGCACAAGCTCATCGAAATTGGACAATAGAAGATTGGAAAAACGTTGCCTGGTCTGATGAGTCTCGATTTCTGCTGCGACATTCGGATGGTAGGGTCAGAATTTGGCGTCTACAACATGAAAGCATGGATCCATCCTGCCTTGTATCAACGGTTCAGGCTGGTGGTGGTGGTGTCATGGTGTGGGGAATATTTTCTTGGCACTCTTTGGGCCCCTTGGTACCAATTGAGCATCGTTGCAACGCCACAGCCTACCTGAGTATTGTTGCTGACCATGTCCATCCCTTTATGACCACAATGTACTCAACTTCTGATGGCTACTTTCAGCAGGATAATGCGCCATGTCATAAAGCTGGAATCATCTCAGACTGGTTTCTTGAACATGACAATGAGTTCGCTGTACTCAAATGGCCTCCACAGTCACCAGATCTCAATCCAATAGAGCATCTTTGGCAGTGGCGCAAAAAGTGGGTATGCGCTATATGCGGCGCATAGGGGCGCAGCACAATGGGGGGCGCCAAAGCGATGGTAAAAAAAAATAAATAAATTATATAGGCTATATTGTATTTCTATATGTAGCTGCCGTTGTGCGTTTCTAAATCTAGAAAATCTAATTTCTGCATTCCTTCAATGTTATATAAAATTTTAGAGGACTAACAGCCAGGCTAGAGTAGGCGCCCTCATGGAGAAGGGGAGCGGGTAATATCGCGAGCGGGCGGGGGCGCCGTGAGCGCTGAGCGAGCAGGAGTTGTCGTCGAAAAAGATGGATAAAACAAAATGCTGTGGGGCTAAAAATAGAAAAAGAAAGAGAGAAAAGGAGATGGCATGTCAACTGATGGGACAGCAGCTAAATAACTGCATGCATTGCTGAAAGCCAACAGGTAGGATTTAAAATGTGACATCCAGGCATGGACATCGGGACTACCGGGAGATTCCCGCTGGGCCGACGTGCTTTTCAGCCAATACATTTCATCCTTTTTTAATTTATTTGTTTTAACGGCCCACAAAACTCATACATCGGCGGCCCATTTGTTTGTTGTTTGTTGTTTGTTTTGTTTTTTGCTTAATTGGCGGCGCTGTGCTGTAATGCATTGGTCAAAAAAAGTCAGCTTTAGTTTTTTTTTCTGACACACTGGCCCATGAAATGCGCTTATATCTTTCATGCGCTTATATCTTTCAAGTATAGAAATTAGTGCAAAACTAATTATGAAAGTTTCCTTTATTTTTCTGTGCATTTGTTTTACAATAGCCTTTATGGCTATTACTATCATGGGATTAATATTATAACTATTATGTAGGCCTAGTAGTGTAATGTAGACAGACACTAACTAAAAGAGGTTCAAATTTTTCTCTGTTTAATTTGCACCCTGAATATGGGTTGGAGCTTTTAATTTTGAACTCTCAAAGTGCACCAGACTGCTGAATTTAACATTACAGAACACAAAATTTTCTTACGGGGGAGCATGCCCCCGAACCCCCCTAGAGAAACAGAGGTCCACCTACCACAGTTTTACCTAAAATCCTGTGAGAAACACTGGTATTGGTAAACACTGGAGCTTATAGTTTTCTTTGGGGGGGTTCATCAAGGTGGAGTAGCTATAGTATAATTGTGTTAATAAACGACAATTTTGCACTTATTTTTTTCTGTTAGCTCTCATTTCTTCCTACTCACTTATTACACAGCACACTTACATTACATTTATTTTTCCTTTTTTTTTTTGGGGGGGGGGGGGGGGTGGGGGGCGCTAAAATTGTTGCTGCATACCCCTCTGAAACTGGGTAGTTGCGCCCCTGATCTTTGGGATGTGGTGGAACGGGAGATTCGCATCATGGATGTGCAGCCGACAAATCTGCGGCAACTGTGTGATGCCATCATGTCAATATGGACCAAACTCCCTGAGGAATGCTTCCAGCACCTTGTTGAATCTATGCCACGAAGAATTGAGGCAGTTCTGAAGGCAAAAGGGGGTCCAACCCGTTACTAGCATGGGGTACCTAATAAAGTGGCCGGTGAGTGTATATATATAGTCATTTTCTTAATGTGTTACTTAAAATTAAAATTTTAATCTAAAATTACACCAATATATTTAAATTCATTTGCTATGTCAATTGATTCATTTTTATTTCAAATATCTGCAGTTTGAGTCTGCCCCTTATTTTTACTTTCATTCAGTGAAGGGAAAGAAATCCTCTTTAACTTCTTTAATCACTGCCAGAACCTTCTTTGTATTGGGACCGAATCTCACTCTTCAACCCGTTTATAGCTAAAACAATTATGCTATTAACAGGGGTGGAGTATCAGTTTTTCTATTTGCATGTATTTTCTTCAGTTGCAGGTCATTGAGGTTTCTCGGCCACCATAGTTTTTACTGTTTTTATCAAATTAATTCAGCATTTGTGAGCACAAAAGACTTCATTCAAAAACATTAGAAAGTGAATGTTTTCTTTTAAATAGTAGTGTACATCTTAAATGTGGATATTGTTTGACTTCAATTAATAATCCCTTTACCGTATCAATGACTATTCGACCTAAATGGGTCTTTACTGTACAAATATCTACACTGCAGAAGTTGTCTTTATATTAAAGGTAGTGAGTGCCCATATGTACTATATGTCCACTTCTGATGTAAAGAGCCAAACTACTGGTTGTCCAGCTCCATGTTCCAGACAGCTTTGAGTGTCTCATTCCACCAAACTATTTGAGACCACTTTTAGAAAAACAGCACAACCAACACAGTCTCATGAAGATGCGTATCTATACCACGAGTGTCATTTCTCGTGGCATTTATACGCCAAAACTGTTTTTTTCGTGTATATGGTACGCACTAAAAAACCCTGGGTTAGGTTTAGGGGGGAGGGGGGTGGGGAGTTCGTGTGTATTATACGCAAAAAAGTGCGTATCATATTTACGCGAAAATCGCGTGCCATATACACGCAAAAACTGTTTTTGGCGTATAAATGTCACGAGAAATGACATTCGTGCCATAGATACGAACTTTCATGAGATCGGGCTGGCACAACACATTTGTCTGCACCTAACATCTAATTATGGAGTACCACCTCTACCCATGTGTTTGTGCATGAGTTCTTGAAAGAGGATTATCAAAAAGTCACTGATGAGACAAACAAAATGATTCAACACAGAGTGAGTCATCACTACTTTTTTTAAGGGATGCAAAAAGATGCCTTGAAGGATGAGGATAGCAGTGTGAGAAAAAGGGAAAAAATCATGAGAGAGACTGTAACTATATGCAGAGACTATATGCATAAATCACATCAAAATAAGATAAAATGGTGAAAATGCCTTCATCTGGGCCACAGAGATGAGAGGAGTTTGCTTTTTTTATGCTAACTTGTCTGTTCCTGGGTGGCTGCAGTCATTTGTGTGAAATGACTTTCGGTGAACGTTATTTCGAGAATAACACAAGTCAGCTCTGTTGCAACTTAAATATACAATATTTCCTATTATCAATCTTGAAAACAGTTGTGCTGCTTAATATTTTTGTGGAAACCATGATGAAAAAAGACCACATTTTCCAAAGTTTTCATGCTTGAAGAAGGAGGTTTGTGTGTTTGCTGTCGCAATGATGACAGTAGCGTACACAAAAGTAGTTGATGTCCCGTGCTTCATAGCGGTTAGCGATCACAGTAGGGATGGGACGGTATGAAAATTTCATATCACGATTATAGTGTCCAAAATAATCGTGATTATCAATATTATCACGGTTTTGTTAAAAATTTATGAAAGTGCTCAAAGAGAACTAATGCTCACACTGAAAACATTTCAACAAGTTTTATAATTGAAAATCAACAAACAACAAATAAAACAAGTCTCTCTTTGCAGTTTTTTAAGCAAGATTCTATTCTATGGCATTTGCTTCTTTATAATGCCCGTCGTCAATAGCAACGCATTATTACACAGCGCACTTTCATATCACAACGGACGCGCGCTCTTGTTTCATTCAAATACAACTTGCCGTCTTGCGTCTCCGGTTTTTCATTGTATTTCAGTTGATTTATTGTTCACAGAGTTTGATAATATTGGTGTGATGTGAGTATCTTGTCTGGACGATTGTTTTACAAAATGAATTCATAAACAGGTAAGATTTAAAACATTAGCTAATCTCATTATCAATTCAATATGTCCCTGTAATTATGTGGTAAAAATAAAATCGGTTTAATACGTGATGTATCTATACTTTACTATCCCTTAAAATATCACTCTTAATAATAGTCTTGTTTGAAGTTGTTCGTTCGTCTTTGGCTCAAATCCACTTGCTACAAACTTTTCTTCGCGGAAGCTTCACGTCTATTTCAAGTGAGTGACATAAAATGTTTCAACTCAAAACAACATTTCGTGCCCAATTGTTTCCCAGACGTAGTTTTGGTATTAAGGTCAAAGTTAACTTGCCTTGCGTTCAGGTGATGATCACACAAGACGACTCAGCAGATTTGAAGTGTTTCTATTGCAGTGACTTTTTGTTCGGCAGACAGGGTGACCATCCTCGATCAAGTTTCCCTCAGGACTTTTGTAAAACCCAAAATATGACCACACCTCAGATTTGGTCCTCTTAAAAGGCTGAAAAATCTCCTGAGCACGGTCACTGCGTTCCGCCATTCCTTCTCGAATAGTAATTAAAAAAACACTGCGTGCTGCGCGCCTGCGTCAGACTGGCCGACAGGATTCAGTGAGTCATTCAAATCGCGATAATCAAACACGGTTTTAATGATAATTAAATTTTGAACGATAATACTAACCGTCAGTACATTTTATCACGGTTTATCGTGAAACCGGTTATCGTCCCATCCCTAGATCACACTAATGGGGGGGGTCAATCGTGCTTGGGCATGGTTCACATGGTTCACACCTATAGTGTGAGTACACCCTTACTGACTTCAAACTATTGAATAGAAGTTTAATTATCTTTATCCTCTTTTCCCTTCTTTTTTTACATGGGCCGAAATATACAGGAGATTCGTTGCTAAAGCATAACGGAATGAAGTTCACAACGAAAGACAGAGACAACGATCATTCAGAGAACAACTGCGCTTCGTCCTACCATGGCGCCTGGTGGTACCGCAACTGCCACACCTCCAACCTGAATGGCCAATACCTGCGCGGACAGCATACCTCTTACGCCGATGGGATCGAGTGGTCGTCCTGGACCGGGTGGCAGTACTCGCTCAAATTCACAGAAATGAAGATTCGACCAACACGCGAAGAGCGAGAGAGCAAGTAAACGTGCAAAAAGTAATATTTAAATGTGAAGAAGTGAAAAAAAAAAATGTAAATAAATGTTTAAAAGACTTAAATATGGAATGTACAATGTGGAAAACAACAAGAACAGTTGTTGACATTGCTGATCTGGAAGAGAGCTTTCTGTGTTCCTGTTTATTAATTTGGCTCAAACGTCACACTGTTGTGTGGCTGTGCTGTAAGTCCTGCCCTTCATGTGACAATCTCTTCATCATCAGCCCTTGAAGTTTCTTCACACCCCAGCTGTCAGATCTCAGCTCACTCCTGCACTGACTCAACTACTCTTCAGTGTCATACTTCGGTTCTAATAAAAATGACACTGAATCAAGTGTACAATTGTGTTGCCACTGGTTAGAGGAATAACAAGTACAACAGTGAAATGTTGGAATGGTTCCCGATTACATTCTACGCCAAGACCAAATCTCTGCTAAGTGTTCATACTTGAAGAAGTGTGGAAGATGGGAGGGAAAATATAGAGAGAGGTGGTCTGGGAGGAGAGGAGTGCAAAGAATTCGGTGGCAGGCCATTAGCGAGCATATTGGCCACTTTGTCTGATCGCCATTGCCAAGTGATCATCAGCAAGGCTCTTTATCTCACACATAGGCAGATGGAGGCTGTTTGTGTGCGTGTGAATGAGATAAAAAGAAAATGTGATATTGTCCCGTCTTCTTTCCGAGCGTGTATTTCTGTTTCAGCATTCTCGAGGAATCTCTTTATCGGCCCGACGAGATCTGTCGAGTGTGTTTACTTGGCACTCACGCACACTTCATTTGTTCACGCATGGCTTCAGAACCCGTGTCAAAACCCTAATTTAAACAAGCCTCCCCTCCCTGCCGTCTTTTATGTGTGAACGCTAAAAAGTATATCAGCACATTCACTGCCGTCTCTCTCTTCAACTCTTTTTTTACAAAGGTCAGACATCTTAAACGTGAATAGTGTGCTCCTTTACCCCAGTCTTCTTCTCATTTGTTCTTTCTCTGCTCTACCCTCACTCCTTCAGTTTGTTTTCTTTGGTCCCCTGTGGAAGTGGAAAGGGTCAATGTGTCATTTAATACAATTACTCTGCTCATTTTTCTCTTTTCTTTGCTCTTTTCTGACTTTTCCATTTCCTCTGGCTTCTGTTCCACAATTCATCCCTTTCTCAACCTATTTTTTTTTTAAATAAAAAAATGAACATTATCATGATAATGACTGTACTTTGTACTTTGTTTAAATTGTGTAATTTTGAATTCAGAAAAGAAAGATTTACATTATTTAACATGATTAACGCACTAACAAAACTTTTGTTCCCTTGTATAAATACAAAATAAGTTTTCAGGCGGATTTGTGAATGAACTTGTGCAAATATGAACACTGATTCATTCATCTTGAATTTTGCGATTTTGATTTTTACTTTATAAATGTTCCAAGAGCTTTAAGATGTGTAGATTTCATGTACAATGTGTATGTTATAGAGACTTTTAGCGCATGTGAAATGTTTTCTTATGGGAAATTGATAAAAGCACACAAATGAAACAATGTACGGTAAAGATCCTCAAAATGGCCTGATAATGCCTGTAGTCATGTGACTGGGATTGAATGGCCTGTTGTGTGGGACTAAAGTCTTTTGAATGGACATGTTTTAAATTCTGGTCTGACAAAAGTGCAGTTAAAATCCATTAAATCTACAACAACGAATAATGAGCACATTACTCTGGAAAATATGTGGGAAGATGACTGTAAAAGCAACATTACAGGATGTTGTCAAGACTCTTCAATGGACATGAGTGAGTGCTTGCCATCATCTATGGAGACTCCTCGAAGTTTGCACCACTTTAATTACAAAGTTACCTCTGTCGGTTTGTTTTTCCGTTGTGCATTTTCAATTGTACAACTCTAAATCTCATTCTGTGGAATTACGTTGCAATCAGCCCCTTTTTTTCTGTCATCATTTGTTTCAAAGTTAACCATTGTGCCTGTTCAGCTGTCAATAACATTTCGGTGCCAGTGCATTGCCATGGTAATGATCCCCTGAGCAAAAGCTAAAAGACTGATGAAAGGAAATAGATGTTAAATGATGTAACAACAATGTCATGAAACTAAGTCAACAAAGGACAAGTAGTGCACCTATAACTTACTTGACAGATACAAATTTGAAATAATTTGTAATTGAGGGTCTCTATGAGAATGTGTGTGTGTCTGTGTGTGCGTATGTGAATGAAACAGAAAATATACTTTTAAAGAAGAAAAGGTATTTGTTACTTCTATGTATGACATTGGATCTTCATACTGTGTGCAAAAAAACAAACAAACAAAAAAAACAATAAATAACATATAAATAAACTGATTTCTGCAATGGCACTGCATGGATTTTAAGACAGATCGTCTTTTCTGTGCATCCGTACATTTCTTCATTTCCAGCAGGAAATCTTTCCATCGTCCTCTCCAGCTGTTTTTAATACTTACAGGGCATTTGCTCTTGACACATTACACTTTTCAGAGACACTCAGGATTTGTGATTGTTCCCTATCGACACATTTCCTCAAACTTTTGCTCTATAAATAAGTATAAAAAAAAAATGTCTGGCTGAATCGTTATGTGTGGTTTAAAGCAATTGGCAACTGCCAAAGAACATCCTGTTCCCATTTCCCAGCTTTAAAATGATGCGTGTTTCTGTGTGTGCATTGCTGGGTGTGTGTGTGTTTGTGTTTTGAGTGAGCTACTGTATAGTGAGAGATGGAGAAAGATGACTGCATGGCATGTGCAAATGGGAATGATAGAGAGCAGCACATGGAATTGCGTGTGAGTTCACTGCTGAATGTGTTGGTTCCATTTTTGCCGCTATAATGGCAGCTCCCCAGGGAAGACACCATTACAGATGAGCAATAAAACTGTAACCGCCTAATGGCCATCTTTCCTTAACAGCGCAAAGGAGGGTGACCTGGACCATCAAGTGCTTTATTAGCAAATTGGATAAAAGAAAAATATATTGAAATGCTTGTATTTTGCTTTTGTTTTTCCTCTATATTTTTTTATTAGTTTAGTTTAGGATATTTACAAAGACGACATTTACAAAGTAAAGTCTTGAGTGTCAACAGCACTGTTACCATTATTTGTTCCATTTAAATAAATGAACTATTACGTAGATCTAAAGAATTTTGATATTCTTTTAAGAAGTTATCTCTTCAAGAACAAGTTAAAGTCCCCTTTTTACCACTTTATGGTAGAGTACAGAATCAAAATCGTCCGACATCGTTGTTTTACCTTTTAATTCCTTTTTTGTAAACGGCGTTTGAGTTAGTTTTCACGTTCAACCTATGCGTTCAACTTGTAAACACTCTGACTCTAGTTCTGGCTACGTCGCCCGTGACCTTTTGAACGTAATTACGTATTACGTGACGTTGCAAACGCGCCTCACAATATATTACAAGGCTAGCATTTGTCCTTAGAAAAGTTACATTTTTGGAATAAGCTTTGAAATAACCGATCGTTTCACATGATAAGACCGTTATTCATCGTCTGGTGTCGTTTAAAGACATTTGAAGCTGCATCTGAAACTGTTATTAACACTATCTTTCGGACCTTGAACCATCCGGTTCCCATTGAAGTCCATTATATGGAGAAAAATCCTGGAATGTTTTCATCAAAAACCTAAATTTCTTTTCGACTGAGGAAAGAAAGACATGGACATCTTGGATGACATGGGGGTGAGTAAATTATCAGCAAAAGTTTTTTTCAAAAGTAAACTAATCCTTTAAGACAAACAATGTGCAAATACATGTCATCACCATTGCTGAGTATTTTCTACTTTAACTGCAGTAAAAAAAAGACTCAAAAACACGTTTTGAAATCTGGTATTTCTTACATCACAAAATACTTTGCAACCAATCACGTCAATGTGAGGATCTTATTTACATAAGAGCAGGGGAGTCTCGAGAGAAGGTTATTTTAAATCAAGATTACAAGGGCACATGAATAAAAAAAAAAAATAAGAATAATGGTTTGCATAGATCATTTATAATAAAAAAACGCAATATTGCATAAAAAAATATAATCGAAAATGGATATTTGTTGAAATATCATCATTTATTTTCAGCACTTCGGGGACCTTGAGCGAAAGGCTTGTAATGTCCAGCGTCAAATTGCTCATCAACTCTGTTTTTGGAAACAGAATTGTATCCCAGCATATATGTAAATCGAGATAAAAAAAATAAATAAAAAAGAGCTATATATTGTAGTTTAACTCCAGTTTTGGAGGTTGCGGGTGTGAAAGCTCCCATCTGATTGCTGCCTCGCTCTGGCATATGAATCTGTGATTTTGCTGTTGGGATGATGAGAGGAAGGGAAATGTCAAAGGAAAATTAAAGTGATTTTATTGCCTTGGCAGCTTCTTTTATGTCTTGCAGACATGTGCATGAGGGAACCTATTAGCATAACAATCAATGGCACCTTGTAGAGGGAGTTAGGAAGAGACAGATTTATTATTATTATTATTATTTTAGATTGAGTGTCGCCTTCATCCGCTTTGAATTTACCTGCTAGCTGTCTCTGTGGTAGAGGCAAATGAAGTCAATGGTGAGCACATTCAAAAAGGATGTTTGTCTGTGTACATTTTATGTATTAACCTCTCCCTCTACCTCTAATTGTCTCCCACTTTGACAAATTCTCATTTTCAGGGAAAAGACGACAGAAAGATTAGTAATTAGGCGTTGGTGAATTGAAATACCTTTAAAACAGTTCTACCTGAAAGACTCGGGAGAATAAATACTGTAACAATAAATACATTTATTGATAGCCCAGCAAGCAATTAAGTTATTTGGCGTAGGTCCCGTCCATAGCTCGCAATCCGAGGGTCCGGACTCTGCATTTCCTGCCTGAAGACGAAGGCAGGGGTGCAGCCGACCCCCTGGGAGGTATAGGAAGGGAGCATCCCGGTGGTGGTGGGGAGGATGTAAGGGAAGGAACCATCTTGGAGGTGGTGGAGAAGATGGAGGTCAATGAAAGCGTCAGCATCTGCGAACTCAAACATGTGTTAGGTACCGGTCTTTTCAACCCGATCTCACGACCAAGTCGTACTAATTCGACGAATGATTAAAAAGTGGCTAATTCGTAACAATTCATACGACCTCACTCGTACGAATTAATACGATTTTGCTAAATCGTACATATTTTACGAATTGGCCAATTCGTATGAATTCGTACGAATGACCTACCCCTTACCCCGCCCCTAAACCTAACCATCACGTGGGTTTAGACAAATCGTACGAATTAGTACGAGTGAGGTCGTACGAATTAGTACGAATTAGACACTTTTTAATCATGCGTCGAATTCGTACGAATTGGTCGTGAGATAGTGTTGGTCTTTTATACCGCAAGTATTAGACACGATTGGATAGATGAGAAGGTAATTAGTGACGCAACGATTGAGTCTTCCTGGCAGAACTTAACGCTCAAGCTTCCATTTACATTTGTTCGCTTAAGATGCATTTGCTACAATCTAGAGAACCCTCCGAAGAAAGCTCAAAAAGGACGTTTACTCATGAATGTGCTTAGTTATATTCATTATATTCATTCAATGGGAATTATCATTATAAATGTATAGTTATGTTTCTAAGACCCACTTCTCCCCTCCTAGTCTTTCTTTTTTCTCCTCAGAACTCCATATTCACTTGTTTTTGTTTTTCCAGGTTTGTCAGAATTATTAGTTTGATTAAGTACAGCCAATAATGAATACACTGCATGATTTGAGCCATTTCAAATATTTATAATAATTTATTGGAATGATTAACAAATATTTGTTCACACATTCAAATGATTAATATCAAACTGTTAATAAAAATACAATGCTGATCCATGTAAATATAATAGATTAAAAAAAAAATTGCTTCGCTGGGTTTAAACAGCTTCCAGAATTAAGGATAAACACGTTTTAAGAATACTTTTATTCAGGAATGATGCATTAAATTGATAGAAAGTGGCCGTAAAGACATGTTACAAAAGTTTTTTTTCAAAGTTTTTATGTTACAAAAGATCTCTATTTCAAATAAATGTTGTTCTTTTGAACTTTATATTCATCAAAGTAGCCTGAAAATCATGGTTTCAGTAAACAGCACAACTGCTCTCAAGATTTATAATAAAGATTATATATATATATATATATATATATATATATATATATATATATATGAAGAGTTCAGATGCAAAAGCCTCTAAGTGCCATTTGAAATTTTCTTCTAAAATGATCATTTTTATCAAGCTTGTATATTTAAGTTCAGTAATTTCATTTAAATGGCAATGAAGATCACATATTAATTGCCATTTAAGTGAAATTACTTAACTTAAATATACAAGCTTGATAAAAAAATGACCATTCTAGAAAAAAATTTCAAATGGCATTTAGAGGCTTTTGCATCTGAACTCTTCATATAGACTGTAAAAAATGAATTTTTGGTTAAGTAAATACTAGTGAAAAAACCCAATGTAATTTACTTGAAAAAGTTAGTTCAGGCAAGAATTTAAAAAACTAAGTAAATTCCATATCAGTACTTATTTCAAGCGAGTATAAATGAAAGTGTAATATCAACTCAATAAAATTAAGTAAAAATTACTCAACTTTTCTGATACTGGGGTTCCCATCATGCACTGGACCTTGAATAATTAATGAGGTTCATTTTTCACTGGTTTCCAGCTGTATTTACACTGTTTTATCATTGATTTTTGTTTTCAGTATTAGTAAATTGCCATTTTGTGACATTTCGAGTAAATTTTTTGCTTAAAACGACACATTCAAACACAAAAACGATCCATCAAATGTTACCACCATTGTGTATTGTATACCAAGTATTGAGGTGTTTGCATTCACATAAGGCTTAAAGTCTGACATGATATATAAATTACTTAGATGATCTAAGTAAAGAACATACTATAAATGACTAATAAAATTCAAGATAATTGTTTTAGTGAAATGTAATACAAAGGCAAAGGAAATCGGTATTAATCAACCTTTTACAAGCCGAGTTAAAATTACTTATTTTTTGTAAAGTTTACTTAATTCCATGCACATTCCAAGTAAATTTAACTTAAAGATTTCTAATTAAAGCTACTGATAAATTTGTTTAGGTTTTTACTTGGCAAATCTTTGTAAATTTACTAGCATTTTCTGAGTGAGATCGTTTAGCAAGGTTTTTTCAAGTAAATCCTACTCCAAATTGTTTACAGTGTATATATATATATATATAAAGAAATTAGTCTTGCGCAACATATCAATATCACAAGTGACTCTGATCCTGTGACTCTGTGGATTGGAGTATTGATACTGAAACATCAGCTTTGCCATCACAGGAATAAATTACATTTTAAAATATATTCAAATAGAAACTGCTATTTCAAATTGTAATAATATTTCACAATATTATTGTTGATTAACTTAAATTTATATATATATATATATATATATATATATTTCAAAAACAAAACCTTACCCACCCCAATCATTTTAATGTTCTGAGTTCTGATGTCTGTTAAATAATCAGTACTTATTACCTTTGGAAAAGCAATTGTGGCCGGTAAGAGTGGAACCGACCAAGTGGAAGAAGTGTGGTCAGACCATTTGCAGTTTATACAAATGTCTGACAACATTCCTGGAGGACTCTTTAGGCATGAACAGTGAATTCAGATTAGGTGCAATGGGTTTTAGGCGTTTGTTCCGTTGTTTGTTGATTCCTGGAGAATAATATCATTAAGGACAAAAAAAAAAAGATGATTGAAAAGATGATTGAAGTGAGCTCTTGGGTTTTAGAAACTAAATGTCCTTAGTTCCTGTATTCTTAACTTTGTGAGTGTATCTACTGTATTTGTGCAAACACGCACAGCAACTTTTTGACTCTTTAATCGTGCTCGCTGTAGTTGTGAGACTGTTTATTCTGAGTGTCAGCGATTGCATGTGTTTTATGCTATTTAGAGCGTTGCCACCCACTGGCAGCTCTCATGCTGGTGGAGAGAACCAAAAGCTGTCATTACCACTCCAGTGAGCATGTCTTGTCCATCTTTAACCCTTTTATGCCTCAGTGAACCAGAACCATTACAACAACAGCCCTACAGGGAGAGATAAGGTTTTTTTTTATGGTATATGTTTGTTTCTATGATTGACAAAACAGAATTCAGGTTGTTGTATTGTGTAATGGTTAAATGAATGTAACAAGAAGGCTGATGATTTGATCCACAGTGACTAGTCCATGAGCAATAACCATTGTGCCCTTGAGCAAGATGCTTAACCTCAGGTAGCTTCCAATGGGACTGTCTCAGTAATAAGTGAACTGTAAGTCACTTTGGATAAAAGTGTATGCTATTGCTAAATTACTCGCATTATAAAAACTACTCAACCACTGTATAAAGTCAAAGGCTTTTTATCATTAGTACAGTGGTAGTACTGTAGTATAGATTATTGTTTAACATATTTGTTTTTTAGTTTAATTTTGCACTTTATTTTCAAAGCAGATTTCATTTTGGGATCAAATTTACTAAAAAAAAATGTATGATCACGACATGACAAAATATTGACTGGATATTTTCATCTAAAGCGAACTAAAATTTAAAAAAAGTGTAATAATGAATATTGTTTCACACAAATAAGAATATTTAAATCAGTACAGATTTATCTGCATGTGGCATCAAATGCTGTCATGTGATTTTCTGCATCAGGTACAACAGTTTGAGAAAAAAAAAATCGCACATAAAGATGTCTAAGACTTCACCGTCCTTGCACTTTTTAGAGAAAAGAAGTGTATATAGATTTGTGTGTGTGCGTGTGACACGACTGCTATTTGAGCACCCGTCTCCAGCTGTCACGGCCGGGTTTGATGTTCCTGGGGTGACATCCCCCCTTCATCTCCCCTGTCACAATCCCATCTCTCTCACTTGCTTGCGCTCACTTCGTTTTCCTTTAACGAGAGGAATGTGTCCATCACAACTTTTTCCAATCCTCTTTCCTCCTTTCTTTTCATCACCCCACTGATCCGCCTTTCATGTCATTAGCTGAACATTCGCTGTGTGAATGTGAAAATATGCAGACCTGTTAATAAGCGGATGTGTGTGACACACAGACCAAGTGTAGGATTACATGCATTTGAACAGCATTTTTAATAATAGCTCACACAACTATTATTATTATTATTATTGGGCTGTATTGTAGCCTAGTGAACTGGGGTGGTAATTGAAAGGTTGTAGGTTCAAACTCATCAAGGGGGCGTGAACAGGGCACTTAACCCAAAATTAATTCAGAAAGATGGCATGTAATTAGTAGTGGCGTCTCTACACTGGGGCAGATGGTCTAATGGTTAATGTATTGCATATGGTTATCAGTTCATTTGAACAAATGTGTGCAAACTATAGGCTATACAGCAGATAATTTACCATTTAAAAGTTTTGGGAAATATTTTGAAAAAAGTCTCTTATGGTCACCAAGACTGCATTCATTTGATAAAATACAATAAATACTGTAATATTGTGAAATATTTTTACAAGTCAATATAATGATTTTAAACTGCAATTTATTTCTGTGATGGTAAAGCTGATTTTCAGCATCATTACTCCAGTCTTCAGTGTCACACGATCCTTCAGAAATACTTTCTAAGGCTGATTTGGTGCTCAAGAATAATTGCTTCATTAAATATATGGATATAATTAATCGTAAGAATGAGGAAACAAAATTTCTGTCATTTATTTCTTTACATTTCAAAAGTTTCTTCCTTCTTCTTCTCATTCATGTCCTTACCAATAGCAGATAAACAATGAATTGGGAAATGTTGGTCAAATATTTCTCTAGCCTCATATTTTTAAATATGAAGCTGTTACTGACTGTCTATTGATTTATTTAAATGTATTTTAATTAAGAGTATTGTGCATGTAAACATTGTAAAGTGATTCATATGAAAGAAAAGGAATACAACTGTTAAATAAAATACAGTACCATGAGTAGAGACAGGTGATATTCTCAATAGGAATATCATTGCCAAGTTTGCACAAATAAACAGTCAACTGCAGTTTCTAGTGAATTTCACTGGTGAGTCATTTAAATGCATTTGCATTGTGATTGTTGTTATACTTTTGTTCATGAGTAATGAGGTAATATGAGTCACTTTTGGCCAATGTCAATGTTTAATACAACTTAATATGAAATAGCTATAGACCATTTCACAAGACGTAAACAACACTGGTCCTGAAGCACTTCCTGTTTCAGTTTGTAACTGTTTTTTTTATTTCACATGTAAAGAAAACATCTTAAAGATGTTTGTTTAACTTTGTGATGCAGTTTTATGTGTTCTGTTGGTTGTATTTTATCCCAGCTCTTATGTAGTGTTAAAAAAACTGAAACAGGAAGTGCTTCTGGACCAGTGTTGATTACATCTTGTGAAATGGTCTATAGTGTTATTTGTGCAGGAATATGAGTTAGTCAACTGATCTATTATACTAGAAATAAAAAGCCGGAGATGCCACTGGTCATATTTGCTTTGGTTAAAAGCACCAGCTAAATGACTAAATAGTAAGCTAAATACTCATTCATTCTTTCTGCTCTGTTGGCTGCCCTCCATCCCTCTGTATTACTCTCTTGAATGCTCTAAATCTCATTCATTCTGTTACATGTTTATGTGTGTCAGTTTCTGAGGTCCTGAAGGATGTGAGCTAAAATGCTGGAACATTGTAGGCTTTTCACAGTTGGTAGAGGAAGAACTGAAGAGTGAAGCGAGCCTGCCTCATGACCAGCACAGCGACGGCAGCTACAAATGGAAAGTGAATGAAAACAAAGAGGAAAGGTTAGTGCGCCTGTTCATTCATCTTCGTGAGCTTGTGATGTGTAATGCCGGCATGGGTGCTTGACTGCATGATTGATTGCAGTCAGGTTTTGATCGTACAGAAGTGTTGGGGAAGTTACATTTAAAAAGTAGTGTAACTTGTTACTTCTTTAAAAAGGTAATCCGTTACTTAGTTACCTCATATGGAAAGTAACTTTTTACATTACTCGTTACTTTTACGTTACTTTTATGTTGCTTGACTTTTGGCAGAACCCAATAATCTGTTCCTAATTGTGTAGGCCTATATAAATTTCTACTATGCATAATGCCATATATAATGTCATAAATGCATTTATCAAAATTGTAAATATTTATGAAGAAAATAATAAAGATATTTATTCTTATATTCTTTTTTGCCAAAAAGAATATAAGAGGATACAAGAGGATAAAGACTGAGATTGCGAGATTGAGAGAGAGAGAGAGAGAGAGAGAGAGAGAAAGGGAGAAAGGGAGAAAGGGAGGAAATGTAAGAGGGTAGGAAAGAAGGGAGGAAATGTAAGAGGGTAGTTAGAAACGGGAGTCAAGGAGATAAAGAAATTCAGCACCACAGGGACCAATGGTCTCTTTTGTTTGTCAGAAAGACCAAGAGAAAGAGTCCTTGTGTTTGAGATTATATGTCTTCAAAAACATATATCTATATCAACATTCATTTCATTATTTATTAAGAAAATGACTATTGATGTAGACTCCTCAGTCACTTTGAGGCAAAATGAGTTCCTTGTCTCCGTGGACCCAGAGTTATTGACTGAAGTGTGTGTTTCAGAGGATGATATTATTCTTATAGGTTTGCTTAGTGTTAATGGTGTTTGCAGAGCTTTAGGCCCTCAAAAGCACATGGGATTTCGGTTTATTGAGGTGCTGTGTTAAATCAACACAATTTCTTGAATGGAGACAATTTGTGGCGTTTGTGTGTTTGTAAATTGCAAAATGTTGACTCAGTGAAGATTAAAAAAATGGTTGCACTTTATAAAAGCTACACAGATTAGACAAGTTACACAGGTTGGTTTTCACTTCAAGCAAAATACCTAAAAATATCACATTATGTAAATATATATAAACGTTTTTGAAAGAAGTCTCTTATGCTTAACAAGACTGCTATTCGTTCAAAAATATAGTAAAAACAGTAATATTGTGAAATATTACAATTTAAAATAACTGTTTTTATTCTAATATATTTGAATTGTTTTCAGGATTCTTTGATAAATAGAAAGTTCAAAAGAACATAATTTATTTGAAATCGAAATCTTTTGTAAAAACAAATGATTGTCACTTTTCATCAATGTAATGCATCCTTGCTCAACAAAAGTATTAATTCACAAAAAAAAATTAACAGACTCTTTGTCAACTAAAATATATACAGGAACAGCAAATTTTAAGATTGCAGATTTGTTTGCTGATTTCACTTTGCCGTAAAGTGGCAATCACCACTTTACGCACAGCTAATGATAAAATTATTCCTTTTTGGCCAAATATGTTTATGCCATCCAGGGCAGATGGGAGTTTTACCAAGGGGGTAAAACTCGGGGGGACACGGAGGCATAAAGTCAAGGGAGAAGCCCATAGGTGTCCCCTGCTGCTAGTGCTAGCTCATGGACAGCTACTGTAATACTCACAATTTCCAGCTCTGCAAGATTCAGAAGGGAATGATTCAGATTCCCACAGCTACTAGAAGACGTAAGACTGTCAGACAGGTTGCTCACATCACAACTACGTTATCAAGCTCTGAGCCTGCGCAGTGTGCTTGGCAAGCAGGAAGTGTGTGCTTCTTAGGCCCTGTTTACACAAAGGAAAAATGCAGATACAGTATTTCCCTGCGGTTTGGCCTCTCGTTTACACGAAAACCCTGTTTTTAATCACAGAAAACGATTATTTCTAAAAACTCCGGCCAAAGTGGAGATTTCTGAAAACGCCGGTTATGTGTTATCGTGTCAACTGGGAGAAACAGCGTTTTAGGTTCTCTCTTATTGATTCTGAGGATTCTGATTGGCTTGCATGGCTTTATCCTTCTCCCTACACTGCCACCCATAGGTTTGGCATTGATATGATGGCGCTCGATGGCGTATTTATGCGGGTGTGTGCACGATGTTGTTATTGAAAACGGAGAGTGAGCTAGCTACACCAGAGTTAGCTATTTATTCTCTCCCTCCCTCTCCGTCTCTTTCTCTTGTGGGGTTTTGGCAGACAGCTCTCTCTCTCTCAGATATGAGCATGAACATTCACTTATTCGGATGAACACCACTGTTCTTCACGAACACATACAATCACAGTTTGTCTTCAGGCTCTGGTGAAGAAAAAAATTTCAATTATTGTGAAAAAATATGGCAATGTGCATATAACAGGTTTCGAAGAAATACATAACACTATGGAATAGGCAAGGCAAGGCAAGGCAAGTTTATTTATATAGCACTTTTCATACACAGTGGCAATTCAAAGTGCGTTACATGGAAGAAATTAAAATAATCAAAAGAAATCAGAATAATTAAAAAATAAAAATAAAATACAGTAAATAATTAAAACAATTTAGAATCAAAAATAAAATGAAGTACAGTAACAGTCGGACAAACAAGCGAAACTGTTATGAGTGTCTGACAGTCATTGGCTCAAAAATTATACAATGTGTTGAAAAAATGAAAGTGAGTGTGTGTGTGTGTGTGTGTGTGTGTTTGTTTGAAAGTCTATGCTCACTTTGACTTATTTGATCAAAATATAGTAAAAACTGTAATATTGTGAAATATTGTTACAATAAAACACCTGCTTTAGATTTTTTAACATCAAAAATATCATAACTGTTAAATATTTATCAATTTAAAGTGTTCTATGCAAATATGTCGAATAACAGAAAATATTAGGGATTATAGCGCACATTCTTTTGAATCCGAGTATGGAGGAACCCTGGCAAAAGATCTTTTTGACCTTTTAGGCAGTGAATTGAAACTACACACAATTGAAAGGCTTCAGCTATCACAGTGAAAGTGTTTCAGATTATTATTTTATTTTTTACTTGTATATATTTTTTATTATTTTTATTTTTTTTATTCAAGCGGTTCTGCAGAGCTGAATGAATAACACAGTCTCATCCCAAAAAGTCATATAACTGACGTCTTGGGACGTTTTTTGACCATACGTCAATATCCGCCTTTTTAGGGCCCCCTTAAACGTCGGTAGATGGCGATCCCGGGCCGTCATACAACTGACGCTTTACCTTTAACGTCAGTTAGGTGACGGGTTAGGTTTAGGGTTAAGTTTAGGTCTGGGGTAGAGTTAGGATCCCATAACCTCATCTACCGACGTTTAAGGGGGCCCTAAAAAGGCGAATATTGACGTATGGTCAAAAGACGTCCCAAAACGTCAGTTATATGACGTCTTGGGATGAGACCGGGTTGGAATGAAAAAATACTGGCAATAGACATCTCTTCACACACAAAAGCATCACAAAAGCATTTCATCAACACATGAATCTTCCTTCAAGAGCCTAACCCTCACCCAATTCTCTTGTAGCAAATATGTGACAAAAATACACAAGCCAGCAGACCTTCCTGCCCATTTCCTTCATAAATGTGCCTTGTACACAGTTTTTGCTTTCTTTCTGCATTACCCTTTTACCCAGTATCACCCTTGCAGAAGGTTAAATAGCATTACAGCTGAAGTGTAAACTGATTGGGTTTGAAATAATGGGCATGACAAACAGGGTTACAGAAAATATATTTTAAAAAGAGGGGGTTAGGGTTATTAATCTGGAGCCAAGTATGAGTGATTTTCAGCCAAAACAACATCTCAGACTCAATTCAGCAGCACATAAGCTTTGAAAGACTCATGTTGTGCAACAATTACAAAGTAATTGATTGTTTTGGTTGTGATCATCTGCTAAAGTTTCTTTAAATTCATTCATTCAGTTCCAAAATCATAGCCATTTAAAGCTCCATGAAATCATGTTTTATTGTATTAGTAAGCTGAGCAGAGCAGAGTAAATTATGTTTTAATACGTATTTTTTTGTGTCAATCAATTTCTGCATTACACTTACACAGAGCTTATGGATGTTCTTTGCTAATTACCTTTTTTGTATGTAAGATGGCATATTATCCATTTACTAATATGCATCCTTGAGAATAACCCATGTTTATAAATCACATTAGGCTAGCATACATGGTTTTAGTATGTTTTAAATACCAAGCTAATGTGATTATGCGGCACCTTCAATAATATTGAGAGCAAAAATGGACAATTATAATCAAATGGAGAGCTACAAGACCATATCTGAAACTGGATTTAATGCTGCTGCATACAGATTTTATGTAGCACTGCTAATCATGTTTAACAACCAGATAAAAGTGACATTTTTTTAGACAGGCTTTTAGATATATTACTAATACCTATTTTTATGGTATTAGAAGTAACACCGAGTATTGTGTGTCTGTGCTAATCTAATCATTGAGTTGTTCAGTTAGATTGTGACCGGTGGTCTGTGAAGTTAGGCTATTTTGAAAATTGATAGTCAAGTCACAGCACACACATTGTATTCCCCAAATAGACTGTCCTGAATGTCGCCCGATGGAAATGCATGACAAATAGCATGGGATATTTTTTTGCTAGAATCAAACTATTTCTTTGACTTTATGCACTTTTATGTCCCAGGGGTTGGTTTTTATTACAACATATTTCAATAAGTTTCTTTTTCTTTTTCATGTCCTTTATGTGTATATTGTAATATTATGTGGCTTTGTCCCAAACCTAGACTTTTAATCTTTAACTGTGAAAATCTACTATAAATTAATGTATTGTTGACAGATTTAAACCATCATTTTGTCATGCTATTACTGAAGAACGAAGACACCAGGTAAAATGACAATGATTTATTTAACAAAGAAAAGCAACTCCAAAATACTAGCCCCATGGGATTCGTGACGGGGCCGGTACAGGACGAACTTGATGGGATCAGCTGTGTCTTACTGTAGAATGCTTGGGAATAGTGTAGATCGGTACAGGAGAGACACAGGGTGAACAGGAATCTTCAGAAAAGTCACCTCACTGACACTGCAGAGGAGATACAAACAGGACGTTAGACTATTGCATAAACTACTTGAAGCAGATCAATATCTGGAACTAGACCATGAAATCAGCAAGTCACAGGTATCGGAAAGACGAGACTGGACACTGAATGAAGGATGTCTGTGTGGTTTATAAACAGTGTGTGTCAAGGTGAGTGGTGATGAAGAGCAGGTGAGAGAGATTAGACTACTGGTGATGATGATGAGTTGACAGAGTTTATTTAATGATCCATAGGGCCAAACATGGGGCCTAACCAAGTTATTATTTTTTTTTTTTTTTACAATACTGACGATTCAAAGCTTATTTTCCTGCAATTTTTTGGAAGGATTTCTGTTTTCCTGACTCACCAGTACTTTTTAAGGTATATTTTTGGGCTTTTATACTTTTATTTTGGCAGGACAGTATGATACAGGCAGAAAGCAGAGAACAGGATCATAAAAGAACCTTGTGTCGGGACTCAAACTCAGGTTGTCTGAGGCACACCATATGTCAGAGCGCTGCCCACAAGGCTATGGCTCTGACAGTTTAGCACTATTTTTAACAGGGAAACTTTGATAACAATGAACACAAATGTTCTAATATTAAATGTGTCAGAAATTAGTCATAAATCCACCATCCATGAAAATAATAAAGGCGCACATGTCATTCATGTCGTAAATGATTAATACATATATAAATTATAATGTTAAATATAGTCATGCAGTAAATCACAGATCACAGCTCTATACCGACAACATTTCTCACAGCAATCTTCAAGCTAACCCACTATAATTTTACAAATACTGTCACGGAATGTATTATATAATGTTGTTTCTTTAGGGAAGAATGTAGTTGTTAGACATAAACATGTTTATTTATAAACATAGCGCCTATTTCAAAATTAATTTAGACATTTTCGGTGATTTGAACTCTAGGCCGTTAGTGGCTGTTAAGCGCTCATGTACCCTTCGAGAAAAGCTTTTATAGTGGTTAAACATGGGATAGGCCTATATAATAATAATTTGGGGTTTATCAAATGATAAATATTCGTCTTATTAATCTTTTAGCCAACTTGTTCCATTTTTCTAAAGGCAAAGTTAAGTTTCTTAACTTTAGATTTTACTTAAATACTTTATTTAGTTTAAATACTGTTCTAATTGTGCTTACTTTGACTGAATTGCTTGTTTGTGTTTATTTTCTATTGTAAAAAGCATGTTATTGGATTTATTTTATATAAATGTAGTTCCAAATGTATGTTCCTAAACAATCAGTTGTTAATTATCATTACGAGCATAAGCAGCATTGTGTCGTCCCAGCAAAATTTCTGGATCCCTCCTCCTCCCATCTCCTCCTCTATCTCTGTTATCTTCCTCTGCACAATACTGTTATAGGGGGGGTTTGTTTAATAGTCCTTTGAGAAGAGCAAGCCAAGTTTGTTTACCACTGAATGGGCAGGCAAACTATTGAAATAATATGCCTTGTTTGGTATTGAGAAAGGTTTGTTAGTGATTGTGATTTTAACTTCAGTGAAAGTATTATTTCATTAGATGAGTAAATTATGAGTCAGTAGCAGACTTTTATATTGAAAGGGACTGAAACAAGGTGGTGTGCTCGACTAGAAGCGGCACTGCCAACCCGATCTCACGGGAATTCGTACGAATTTTACGAGGTGGCTAATTCGTAACAATTTGTACGACCTCACTCGTACGAATTAGTACGATTTAGCTAAATCGTACATATTTTATGAATTAGCCAATTCGTATGAATTCGTACAAATGACCTACCCCTGACCCCGCCCCTAAACATAACCGTCACGTGGGTTTAGACAAATCGTACAAATTTGTACGAGTGAGGTCGTATGAATTAGTACGTATTAGCCACTTTTGAATCACTCGTACGAATTCGTACGAATTGGTCGTGAGATAGGGTAGAAACAGATTGCTGTGTAACATCAACATACAGCAGGAACGATTAGAGAGCAGACGCCCTCGAGGTTTGATGTCATACACCGATCGTTCTGCACAGCGTGTATTAAAGTCGAACACACCCATTATGAAACCGATAAATACATTGACTAGCGCTGTCAACCGGTAAAAGAATACTAAGACAAAGAATCGCTTTCCTCAGTGGACATTCAAACTGTTTTTTTTTTATTTATTATTATGAACATAAGATTTGCAACATCAAAGCAATGTTAACTTTTTGCAATGTTCAGTGAAGTCCTAAATCTATCTGGCCCGTGTGAGTGGAGATAAGAGGACACACCAGCCCTCACTTTCATTTCAGTGCTGAACTGGTTGCTAATTGATTCTCTCCACAATGTTTGTGCTCTACTTAAAGATGCTGCTCACGCAAACACATATTCACACACACGTACATGTTGTTTATCTTTATCATCATTAGCATCATATCTTTATTTGTTATTTGACCCCTGCGGTGACCAACAAGACAACGCAAACACACCACACACCGCTAAGAAATGAAGACATCACACCTTTTTTGCATGCAAACGCACGCCGACAGTGTTCTTGTGTATAACAGAAGGCTCACTTTGGTTTGAGAGTAGAATGTGTGGTGATCGTGTGACTTAGCTAAGGGTTTTTAATAAAGCTTGCCAGGCGGCAATACGCCTCTGGAATTAGGAATATGGGATTTTGGATATTCAGCTGTCTGATACACCCTTGCGCACACACACACTTCTATTCACTAAGAGCGGGAAGAATTTTTCGTTTCCGTTGTTTGTCGTCCCCAATCTGCATTTTGGTGGATAAAACTGGCATCCAATGAGATAATGTAAACTCAGATGTACGTGTTCTCACTTTTATTTACACACAATGAAAAATATGAAATGAAATATTGCACTGTGCTGTCCAGAGAAAGAGGAACAACAGCCGTCAAAAGACAGGAAAAATAAAATATGCGAAAATAAAAGGGGAGATAAAAGGACAAAAGTGTGTGCGCCTGAAGACTGTGCTTAAACCTCCCATGTCTCTAAATGAATCCATCAGCAAAGTCATTAACAATCATTACCACCGTAATTAAATATACCAGTCAGAGATTTGATTGAGTCCCACATCTCATAATTACTTTTCAGCTTCAGAACTGTATTCGAGCAGGAGCAGCTGAGATGTATGGAGACACAGCTAATTGAACTAATTATGCAATTATGCAAGGAGACTGAACTTCCACTGGAACTGGACTGGACGGGAGTTTTCAGAAGGAGAGGAGAAGAGAGGACACTTAATGACACAGTGGACAGAGATTGACAGGAACAAAAGTGGGTGGAGCATGTGCTCATTTTGTTTAAGTCTCCCTCACAAAAAAGTTTATTCAAGTGTGCTAATTAATATAATTACCTTAAACTAAAAAAATAAGAACCTCTAAGAAATGTCTTTAAGACTATACACTCAAGTATACTTGACTTATAGACGCTTTCATCAGACGCGTTGCCATGGTGATGAGCTGGCCCAAAGTTAACTTCCATTCTGTTCGTTTATTAGTGTTTACTGGATAATATGGCATTGACTACAAATGCAGTGGAAGTTAAGGTGATGAGCAGGTTGTTGAGCTGTGGGGTGCAACCTGACCTAGGGAGCAAACGCAATTTTTAAAAATAAAAATGTCAAGGTTTCCTATGAGGGAGACGGCGGAATTAAAAATAGCCTATGTTTATCTGAGTGATAACCGGTACAGTGTTTCCCATACATTTATTAGTGACAGCCCACCACATTATCAGCGCTGACCGCCACATATTGATTTCCGTGTTTTTAACAATTTAAGATGGGAAAAGTTGTAATTGACTGCAGAGTTGCGTGCAGCGCATATTCGCATGCTCTCTTTCTCTATCTCTCTCTCGCAAACACATTGACAGCGGACCAGTCTGTGTATTGAATGGTTAGTATCATAAACAGCGCTGCACAGATCCATCCAACATGCTGTCAATGTGGAGACTCACCTTAAAAAAAGGTTAGCAAGCATATAAAAAGCCTAGATAATAAGGAGCTATGTTAACCTTATCAAACCCCGCCGTCGCGCTCGCCACAGTTTTTTTTTAACACTGCGGTAACTCAGACTCGTCGGTAGAAAAACATCTTGTCTCCAATTTTTGTTCAACGGGTCTGGTAGTGTCACATTTCAGTTTGGCCAGGTAACATTTATTTTCTTTGACTGGCAAGAATTACCAGCTACTAGGTTATTTACTTGTTATGGATTGTCTCTGCAAGTCTGCCAAATTAATGCACATGCGCAGTACCGTTTGTTTATGTTGTCACTGCTGAAAGCGTCTATATACTAACAGAAAAGTCTAAGGGGCAGAGGGTAAATCAGCATGAGAGCACAATTTCAAAACACCTTACAAAAATGTATTCAAGTGTGCTAATTAGTATACTTATTTTAATCTAAAAATAAGAATGCATACTTTCAGTCTACTTTTAAAGAAATATCTTTAAAATTACACTCGTAAAATTGACTTAAACTGGCAGAAAAGTCTAAGGTCCATACTAAACAAGGCAAGTTAGCATGAGAGCACAATTTCAAAACAGCACTTATTTGGAGTGGAAAGTGGAAAGTTCTGCGCATGATCTACTGACGACTCGCAAATTAAAGAACACAGACTCAGTCAGATCATTTCCATAATGACCAACGCAATCTACCAGGTAGCATCTGGTTTAAGATGTGCTTTTTTGGGGTGGTAAATGATGGCGCAAACACCAGTACATTGACGAGTGCAAACCGTAGTAAATCACCTTGTGTGATTCATTTAAATACTCTCCTCCCATACATTTTGCACCTGAAAGGGAAACTACTTCAAATGCATAGGACCTATGCAATAAGGTCAGCCGCAAAAATAACTGTCTACACCTTTTCAGCGTTTCCTGACCTGACAGTCATTTTTTAATGTCAAAAGAGGGTTTGCACTGGCGCAAGCTGTTGGTAAATCTGGCCTTAAGTATACCCTCACCGGCCACTTTATTAGGTACCCCATGCTAGTAACGGGTTGGACCCCCTTTTGCCTTCAGAACTGCCTCAATTCTTCGTGGCATAGATTCAACAAGGTGCTGGAAGCATTCCTCAGGGAGTTTGGTCCATATTGACATGATGGCATCACACAGTTGCCGCAGATTTGTCGGCTGCACATCCATGATGCGAATCTCCCGTTCCACCACATCCCAAAGATGCTCTATTGGATTGAGATCTGGTGACTGTGGAGGCCATTTGAGTACAGCGAACTCATTGTCATGTTCAAGAAACCAGTCTGAGATGATTCCAGCTTTATGACATGGCGCATTATCCTGCTGAAAGTAGCCATCAGAAGTTGGGTACATTGTGGTCATAAAGGGATGGACATGGTCAGCAACAATACTCAGGTAGGCTGTGGCGTTGCAACGATGCTCAATTGGTACCAAGGGGCCCAAAGAGTGCCAAGAAAATATTCCCCACACCATGACACCACCACCACCAGCCTGAACCGTTGTTACAAGACAGGATGGATCCATGCTTTCATGTTGTAGACGCCAAATTCTGACCCTACCCTCCGAATGTCGCAGCAGAAATCGAGACTCATCAGACCAGGCAACGTTTTTCCAATCTTCTATTGTCCAATTTCGATGAGCTTGTGCAAATTGTAGCCTCAGTTTCCTGTTCTTAGCTGAAAGGAGTGGCACCCGGTGTGGTCTTCTGCTGCTGTAGCCCATCTGCCTCAAAGTTCGACGTACTGTGCGTTCAGAGATGCTCTTCTGCCCACCTTGGTTGTAACGGGTGGTTATTTGAGTCACTGTTGCCCTTCTATCAGCTCGAACCAGTCTGGCCATTCTCCTCTGACCTCTGGCATCAACAGGGCATTTCCGCCCACAGAACTGCCGCTCACTGGATGTTTTTTCTTTTTCGGACCATTCTCTGTAAACCCTAGAGATGGTTGTGCGTGAAAATCCCAGTAGATTAGCAGTTTCTGAAATACTCAGACCAGCCCTTCTGGCACCAACAATCATGCCACGTTCAAAGTCACTCAAATCACCTTTCTTCCCCATACTGATGCTCGGTTTGAACTGCAGGAGATTGTCTTGACCATGTCTACAAGCCTAAATGCACTGAGTTGCCGCCATGTGATTGGCTGCTTAGAAATTAAGTGTTAACGAGCAGTTGGACAGGTGTACCTAATAAAGTGGCCGGTGAGTGTATTTGGTCTGTACATATACTGAATCTCAGACAGCTTGTCACTCCTTCCTCCCGGATTTCGTACCAGTGCAGCAAGGTTAGATGTGGGAAGAAAGAGGCGGGAACTAGAAAACTTTTAAAGATTTTTAATAAAAATAAATAAACAAATACAAAATGAAAATAAAATAAATATGGCAGCCTCTCACGGACCAGTACCGTCACACATAATAATAACACAAAACATCAAATAAACTGGTCCAGCCCTGGCCTCTCTCGTCCTTCCCTGTGATCAGTCACCGATCTCCCTCAGCCTCATCCTCAATCCTGAATCAATATTACTCTGTACAATATTCCAGCCCATTCTCACTCCCAAGGCGTCACCTAACTGATGCTTTGGGAAGCATTTTGACCATGCTTCAATATCTGACGCTTTAGGCGCCCTTTAGCGTCAGTTAGATGACGCACTAGGATCGCGTGTAACCCTACCCCCACCCCAGACCTAAACCTAACCGCGTCATCTACCTGACGCTTTCCTTTAGCGTCAGTTAGATGACGCCATAGGATCGCGTCATGTAACTGACGCTAAAGGGCGCCTAAAACGTCAAATATTGAAGCATGGTCAAAGGTGACGCCTTGGGGTGAGAATGCGTCAGCTTCATATATAAAAGGCCATTTTTTCATGGTATATAGAGGAGTTCACAAGATCACGCTAATGTTTTTTTATAGAAAAAAAAGTTTGAAGAAAAGGGGAAAAAAATAAAATTAAAAATATTTTTTAGGCTGCTAAAATAATAACAATGGTATACTTATGGCCAGTAGCTAAACGGAAATGAATTTTGGGCAGAGAACGAAATAAAAGCACTAAAACAAATGAAACTAAAAATAAAGCAGAGAATGGGCAAGAGAAAATCAATATGATCCTTCCTCACCAGAAATGGTTGTGGTCATGATCCAATTTGTCCAGCGCTGAGCTTTACCAGTTGATGCGTGTTTGCTTTCGACCTCTTTCAAAAACAAACAGCTGTTTTAGCTCTGTGTCTGTTATTGATCAGTTTGCTTTTGACCTCACACTTTTTCTTCTTTGTATGTGATTTCTGTTTGGTGCATGACAGGATAATTTAAGATAATTATAATGAAGATATTTGGATTCAAACTATTTTAAACCATTTACATTTGTAAGTATGTTTAATGTGTTTTGTTGGTTATCCATTCAATTCAAGAATAAGATAAGGTTATATTGTGACATTTTCACACTGACTTGATAACGAGAGAGAATGTCACACCAGCTGAAATCTTGCCCTCCTCTGTCTGTGGGTCTGTCAACTCACCGATTAAGCATTGAGGAAGGGTGACAAATTAAACAACTGCCTCTGAAATTTCCCTGTCAAGTGTTGCACCACCCGATTTTGGCAGCAAATCAACTTCAAGCTCGCTGAAATAAGAGCAGGAGCACAGTGTAAACAAAAACAGTTGTCATAGGCTGAATTAGGACACAGTTTGTGGAGTACCTTTTCCCTGTGAATATGTTTGATGTGTATTTGTCCCTTCAGGGCTTGCCATTGAAAGTGCTGTATGTATTTGTCTGCTTCTGTGAGAAAGATGTTCTCTCAGTAAAAGCAGACTGTTCCTTTCTTAGACATTAAGCTTAGGCAAACACTTGGTTTCCATGCATCACAATCTGTGTCTTGCCGCTGCGTTTTCGTGCCTTTGAGTTTGCAGAAGAAAAATGGCTTGTCAGTTTTTCAGTGTAAATCAGAAGTGAGAAAGAGCTTGCACTGGTCACTGCTAAAAGGGTGTGAGAGCACGGACCACCGACTGCCACTAATAAATTCCAGCCTGCTACCATTAACAAGAATTGAGGCACTGCTATTAAAAAAAATAATATAAAAAAAAATCTAGTTGAAAAAAAAAAAAAAAAAAAAAAAAAAAAAAAAAAAAAACAGTTGAGATGAATGGGAAAAAAATGTTATAATTATCCTGAATTGACCCTTATAAAATATACGAAAATAAGGTAACATTTTAGAATATGGTTCCTTCGTTAATGAATAACTACACAAGAACCAATGAGTAACACAATATTAACAATCTAGTAACTATTATTAACTAACAAAAAACTCTGACTAACAAACTAGTAAGTAATAGCGCACTGATAAAAGTAGCTAATCAAAAACTACCTATTATTTGTTTAATGCTTCCCAGAGAAATACTGCAAAAGTTTCATAATTCATGCAAAACTAATCAATAACCAATGCAGGATAAATGACTAGCACAACATTAACATTTTAACTGCTACTGTAACACAAGGTTGTTTACATTATCAATATGTAAGAATATGATGCAGACTTATGATTTGGGAAAGCTGTTAATAATTGGCCTATGGTGTCTATTTATCAACTGAATAATTTTAAAGAAATTTATTTTTTATGTATGGACTTATCCGATGTCCCAAAAAGTCAGAGTGTTCCTTTAACGAACAAGCACATGCAGCAGCCATTGGGGTGATAATGCGTTGGAAGTATGCTATTTGGGACAGGGCCTATGAGTGACACACCCTATGAGTCAATGAATTCATTTAAAAATACGGTATTGTTTTGAATGAAATGAAGCTGAAACAGACAATGCAACTGGCAATATTGTGTCTAAAATGTAGTTACTCCATATTATCTATTTGTTTATTGAACTGTTTAAGCATTGACAAAATTGGGCCTGCAATAACCGCTCTGAAACATCTTTTGGATACTTCTTCCAAACTAGCGAAAGATGGTTCTGAATCTGTTCGTCCTGCCTTTCCATTGTCTTTCCCTTTCTTCTAGAGATTTTTACAAACTTGGGGATATTTTGCTGACTGTACAATTCATTGAAAAAAAAATCGTCACCAGACACAGACACAGTTCAACAGACACACATTCAGTTCATCAACTTATCAACTCTCTGAATTGTGTAGAGACACTACATTTAGTCCAAGTCCATATCTATAAAATGATATAGTAAATGAGTAGATACAGTCCATCTACAGAGGTGACAAGGTTGCAGTTATTGTGTGTGAGTGAAATAATGATAGATTAATTACAACAGTTAATAGAGGCAGTAATTAAGGCAACAGCAGGATGTGGATGTGTGTGCATTGATTTATGACCCGTGCTTGAGGGGTTGTTCTCCAGCGGCAGCATGAGTGTATGCATGTGTGTGTTTCTGTGTCTTTGTGTGTCACTATATCAAATTTATGACTCATACATCAGATCCTATCCTTCCCTTTGTTGGTGTCATAAAACAGCTTATAAATATGGTCACAGTGTAGCTGATCCATAACTCACTTTTTCCCCTCAGTGGAGATCTGGGTCTAGAGAGAGACGAGTTTACACTGTTGATGTTTTTAGTGTGTGTGCATCTCAGAAGCAGAAAGTTTAAATGTCTTAACCCCCAGCTCTTAGTTTCAGAGTCACACTTGTTATCTTCCCGGTCATAAGTAACCGGACACCTAAAAATGAAACTTTCTCCATCCGAGTAAAAACAATGCAATTTATTTTTGTTCAGTAATATTTTTTCTTTTTAATTTTGTATTTTGAGAGAATTATTTGATGTTACTAATATTGATTCAATATGTATGGTCCATTTTTGCCATTGAAAATAATCCAAAATATTTTCTTAATTATTGCAGTATTTCAGATTAATATAGAGACCTGGGGTCTCCTTTATAAAACTGTGCATAGGATCCTTACTTAAAGTGTATGTGTGCCCGAAAGCCAAAAATGATGTATGCCAAAAAAATATTCAGATTTATAAAACCGTGCGTACGCCAGAACCTGCGCAGAATTCACTTAAATTCCAGTCAGCGGGAGACTTTGCGCATGTGCGTCTCCTCCCTTAAATAACCATATATGGACCTTACAACACCTAGTTTAAATATGCAATTTCTCAATCTTTTCCACTGGCCAAATATGATGAATGGCATAC
Source organism: Pimephales promelas (assembly GCF_016745375.1). The sequence continues at coordinate 17,432,059 of NW_024121876.1, read as the reverse complement.
TTAATCTAAATGTTTATATCAGAAGTAAAACATACTTTAAATCATTCTTTCATTTATTTAAAATGTTATGGAGAACATGCACTGTATTTTTGTATTTTTTAGGATGATTAGGATTTACTTTTTTACTTCATCTGCTGTTAGATTATAGGATATATGTGCGTCAGTTTCACTAAACAGGGCATGCGCTTGCTGGCGCACACATTTAAGCAGGGATGGATATTGGCTTCAAGTGATTGGCTTGGTGAGTGAAATTATATTTGTAGGCTTTTATCTTTCTGTAGCCTGTAGGCCAAAAAGACATTTAACTCCTGCTCACCATCGGTGTCGCCAGCTCCCTTTGTCTTCAGAATGTGTGTACGCACGGCTCAAAGTTCGCTTAAAGGTGCGCACATTCTCCCGTCAAGTTTGTTTTTTATAGATCACAACCTTTGCGTTGAAACTGGCGTAGTGCGTTTCCAGCCCCGTTTTGTGTATACGCACACTATATAAATGAGACCCCAGGCCTTTTAATTTAAGTCAGATTAGCGCCATCTGTTGAAATAAAATAAAACAAAACATGTCATTTCATGGTGTAACCACTAGATGCCTGAATAGCTCTCTATTTGAGAGCTTGTGAATACTTGTTTTTGGACAAAATTACTTACTTTTAAGATGTGGATTTCAATGTAATTTATTTTTAAATTCTCAAATAATACTTTTTGCCATGGTTTATAAAAAAAAAAAAATTGATGTACACGTTTATGCATTATTACTACAGTCAAACCTGAATAAAGAGAAAGCATTTGGTTACAGGTAACATTACAACATGTGTATGGGTGAGTCTGTCTGTTTTGAAACTGTGTTTTTGTCAATTTCCCTTTCATTTCCTATGGTCGGTCATTTTTGACCGAAGAGCACAAGTGCGACTATTTTTCTGCTCAGATCATGACCTCAATTGTTTCATGTGTTCACATACCTAATGCCATAAAAGTCACCAAGTTTCGTATCATTTGCGATGACGCTGTGATTTTTAACATTTCAAAACAGAATTCTTTTCTGATCAGAAATGACCGAAGAGCACCTGAGGAGAAATTTACATTTATAACTAAATGGTAAAAATGTTGCTTGCATTGCTTCCAATGAGGATGTGACTTGACTGGTGTCTTTTACTCCAGCTTACAATAGTTCTAGTGCAGATATATTTTGCCCACAAAAGTAGAAAATAATGGCTATAAAAAGCATCTGATCTAACTAACTTAATGAATACTTTCAAATATTGGTTGATTTGCTTTTTTTTTTTTTCTTCTTCATAAGTTTCCTTCAGTTCTCAACGTTTATGTATCATGAATAATGTTTCACTCAGGCTTTCTCTCCCTCATTAGCTCAGCAACATCTGTGTGTTTTTAGAACACAGAGGATCTCTTGAGAAAAGCTCTGAGGACACACCAGGCTAATCGGCCCACAGATGCCTTCTTATTTCTGCACATCACAAAGACCACAGCAGGGCTCCAGACAACCAAAATATGCGACATAAATTTGTGACAAAAATAACAATGTGCAAAAATATTCAAATTGGAATAGCTTTGAGAGTGTCCGTGTGCGGTTTTATCTGATATCTCATTATCTGGCAAACACTCACTAGAGTGGAACAACGAACACAGAGCAATCCATGTCTGATCCTCCAAAAATATACTCTTAAACACTTTTCCTGTGGCATGATGTGTTTTAATGTTTTAACTACATGATTTCTTAGGTTGCTTAGATTCCTTTTGCAAAGGTAGACTTGCATTTTTTAGCCCAGCCATATTTATTTGAACCCGAATACATGGAAACACCAGATAAAACGTCATCAGCGTCTTACGTACTCAGTGTCATGCAGACTGACAACAGAACCGGAAGAGAATAAATTCCGATGCTGAATAAATTCGTAGTTTTTGTTATTATTTTGATGCTTCAAAAATTTTTAATAACCACTGATGTCACATGGACTACTTGATGATGTCTTTATTTCCTTTCTCTACAAGGACAGTATGTATACATATTCAATGGAGGGACAGAAAACTCTCAGACTAAATCTAAAATATCTCAAACTGTGTTCTTAAGATAAACAATGTTCATATATATATATATATATATATATATATATATATATATATATATGAATGTATTGTGTATAATTATTACAATCAGGCAGTAATAGTCAAACTCACAATTGAATGTATAAATTACTTTCAAATGTGTTTCTTTTACATAATTATTATATTTTGTGTAATAATAATACACAATATAATATATCGTGTATAATTATTATACACTATCAGGCAGTAATAGTCAAACTCACACGTGAGTGTCAGTGTCAGTGTTTTCAGAGATCTCAGCAAATTTACTTTGAAATGAATATTATATGTGAGATGCTTTGGCTAATGACCAGGATGATGCATTTTTCATCAATGTGATGAAATAACACATTTTCAGACAAAAAAAGCCATTACTCTACAGTCAGAAATAATCTGAATTCTTGCATCATACTGCACTCAGTTACATTAACTTCTTTATTACATTTTCAATCTGTATAGAAGATAAACCCGTGCAAGTTATTTCTTCCTTTTTTAGTCACTAAGTTGTGAATGGTACAAAACAATCTCTATTTTTTTTTTTTTTTTTTTTGTGGGTGCATATTTATTGGACTGTGGTCAGAAGGGTTTGTTTACTGTCTGACTGTTATTTGTAAAATGTGTTATAGAAATACAGCCAAATCATTTTGGTAACAGCAGATGTCATTGGTGTCATTTTAGGAGATTGTGTGAATATGTGTGCAGCATATGTGCAGACAACCCGGTCTCATCCCAAGACGTCATATAACTGACGTTTTGGGACGTCTTTTGACCATACGTCAATATTCGCCTTTTTAGGGCCCCCTTAAACGTCGGTAGATGAGGTTATGGGATCCTAACTCTACCCCATACCTAAACCTAACCCTAAACCTAACCCGTCACCTAACTGACGTTAAAGGTAAAGCGTCAGTTGTATGACGGCCCGGGATCGCCATCTACCGACGTTTAAGGGGGCCCTAAAAAGGCGGATATTGACGTATGGTCAAAATACGCCCCAAGACGTCAGTTATATGACTTTTTGGGATGAGACTGTGTTAGTGCAGAAATGTGTTTAGAACAGTTTGACAGATGTGTGAAGTCGTGTAATTGCTCACTGCAGATGTAGAGACCTTGTAAATGGCATAATAAAGCCTTTTGCACACATACACAGCCACATTTAGATTATTTGGGTGACATACATTTTTTTTTAAATGAAATATTAGGTCTCCAGAGGCTAATTGTGAATCTACCTTTCTTTCTCTCACCTTCTAGTCAGCTTAAATTGGAGACTCATATGTGTGTAAGGGAGAGAGAGAGAAAAAAAGGAAATGAGTGTTTGATAGTATGAAAGCAGTCCTACAGATGGAGCCTAAATAAAGCCCTATTAGTCTAAATTAGTCCATCACACATCTGCACTCCGGGGAGGCTGATTTGTTTTACATTGCTGGGCTCCTTTCGGTGTCAAGCGGATCTTGACAGTACATTTATTAGATGATAACCTTTATCTAACCAAGAGGTATGTTAGCCTACAAGACCTATTAGCCTAGTTAGTATGAAAACACCATTTTTAAAAGATGGCTGGATATGACAGATGGATTAAATGACTGATCGAATTTTACACTGCTATCATTGAGATCATTCTCACCTAATCAATCACTGTCTGGTTTGGGGCCACGTCTGCCCACACCAAGGACAAGCCATGGCCATTATTAAATCTGTAGAGCGCATTATGGGTTTCACCTGCCTACTCTCAACAACCTCAGGGCAAGGAAGAGTGTAAGGAGGTCCAAAGCCCAGCTGTCCTCCCCCACACCAACCATCTCCTTTTTCAAGCTCTTCCCTCAGGTCAGTAAGGAAAAAGACTTGCAAACTGATCCTTTTACATCAACAATTGAAGAGTGACTCAGATATTCTCCTTTAATGTTGACATTACCAATGCCCAGCTAATGTGTGAAAATAAATATTCTGCATATTGATTAGCTCTATTTGTCGTGTTTTGTACTGTTCTAAGGCCATTGTGTGGTTGTTTCCCCACCATCATAACTATATTCCAACATGTAAACATGGCTGTGTGATATTAAGATTACTGTGAGGTAGAATGATGGATGGACACAGGTCCGAGAGTCCTCCAAACAGACAGACATCTGAGATGATCAAAGAGATGAAAAGACATTTATTTATTAAATTTATGGGACATTACAGCACAGGGAATGCATTACTTTTACCAGTGCTGCAGCAGTACAGCTGCTTCAGCTTTATGGCCTTTGTAGTACTTCATATATATGCATGTTATTTACCTGTTTTTCAGCTCCATCTAGAGGTGTCCTCCATTCATTCATATTATTAAGAAGATCTATAATATCTAAAGACAGCTATTCTTTAGCCGTTAGCTGTAAATGCGACGTCATAACAGCACTGATTGGCTGACAAGTGCACAGTCCCAAACCCTTCACTAGTGACTACTGAGTGTGAGTGATGTCAAAGTCAATAAACAGGCAAAAAATGTAAATCCAAACAAAGCTCTAGGTACCGGGAGATTTTAACTAATTTGCGGTCATCAGGGAGCCGCTATCAATCTGTGGGAGACTCCCGGAAGACTTGGGATGTCTGATATTTACACAACTAACACATATCAAATCTGCCGCCTTTTCAAACAGTACCATATTTTCCGCTGTTGCAAACCTCAACTGTGCACATGCGTCAGTGGAACCAGAAGATAGGCTTAAATGTTTCCGAAGCAGATGATTGGCTTTCCAGCGGGAGGGGCAGGGCATGTGCATACAACCACCATCTTTGGTGTTACAGGTTTTCCCTATATAGTTGTAATAAGGATTGAGGAAGTGGCATGTCTCTATATAAATAGTCTCTGGTACAAATGGCTGTTCGCAAAGACCCACCCACTTTAGTTACCGTTGCTATGTCTGTCAAGCCAAGGTGTTCTTACATGTTCCTTGTCATGTTCTCGCGCAGTAAAAAATACATCGCCGAGCAAAGCGGACACTGATAACGCAGTGATAGAAAAGACAGAGCAGGTTACTCTTGATCTGAAACAAAGTCTCAACTTTTAAATGTTGGCATATTTTAAAGAAATTGAAACAATAAATTCCGTTTTGTGGCTTTTTAATTTGTCTTGACAGATCGCTGTAGCACCTCAGTCAAAGCTGCACATGAACCGATCATCTCTTTCTTCTAGTTAATTTATAGCATCATCAAAAATACATGAATAGCATCATCAAACAAACAAACGCAGCAGGAATGTTCTTTCAACCACAGAAAGACACCGTTTTCAAGTTCAAGTCCACAAACATTAATCTGTTACCTCTCTTGGTATTAAATGTATAACCTACTTGCTATCTATTTTGGTTATGAATATTTGGTTGTGTATATATCACCTATATATATAAGAGACTATATATCACCTATATATATATATATAAGAGACTTTGCAAAGATACTGTTTGCACCAAGTATAGTAAGTAACAAATATCATCTTGACTAAGTAGTGAAAATAATAGTTTCTATTCAAACAAAGTGTAAATGGAAGTAATATGCTGTTTGTGCAGTACTAAATAATATCTGAGCAACAGTGGGTGGAGTTAATGAAAATAGCCTTTGCAACAACCTTTGATATTTGCAAAGTAAACAGGCATTGCCATTGTTATTGTTGGGGTCTACATTTATAATGGTTACTTTTTACAAGTCCAGAAAACTATTATGTAGGCATAATGACACCTAAAATAAACACTAAATTCCAACGCATTCTTACCCCAAGGCGTCACCTTTGACCATGCTTCAATATTTGACGTTTTAGGCGCCCTTTAGCGTCACTTACATGACGCGATCCTACGGCGTCATTAAGCGTCAGTTAGAGGACGCGGTTAGGTTTAGGTGTGGGGTGGGGGTAGGGTACACGCGATCCTAGGGCGTCATCTAACTGACGCTAAAGGGCGCCTAAAGCGTCAGATATTGAAGCATGTCCAAATGCTTCCCAAGACGTCAGTTAAGTGATGCCTTGGGAGTGAGAATGGGCTGTAAATTCTACTTGATTTGTAGATCAATGAGGATTCAAGAAAGTAAAATGCCTTTGTTCGGCTTGTGCATCTGCGTTGGTAGGTCTAAATGAAAGTGAACAGAGAGCACATGCTCAATCAGTGGCCACATAAATCACACTTACACCTACATGTGCTGTACATCCTAGCCTTCTTCAATTCTTCATTTAATCAATTTTGAGGGTGGCATGGTTGTTGTTGCCAGACGGGCTGGTCTGAGTATTTCATAATCTGCTCAGTTACCGGGATTTTCATACACAACCATTTCTAGGGTTTACAAAGAATGATGTGAAAAGGGATAAAAATCCAGTATGCGGCAGTCCTGTGGGTGAAAATGCTTTGCTGATGCTAGAGGTCAGAGGAGAATGGGAAGACTGATTCAAGCTGATAGAAGAGCAACTTAGCCTGAAATAACCACTCGTTACAAACAATGTATGCAGCAAAGCATTTGTGAAGCCACAACACGCACAACCTTGAGGCGGATGGGCTACAACAGCAGTAGACCCCACCGGGTACCACTTATCTCCACTACAGGAAAAAGAGGCTACAATTTGCAAGAGCTCACCAAAATTGGACAGTTGAAGACTGGAAAAATGTTGCGTAGTCTGATGAGTCTCGATTTCTGTTTTGAGTCTCGATTTCCGTTTGAGTCAGAATTTGGCGTAAACAGAATGAGAACATGGATCCATCATGCCTTGTTACCCAACGCATTCTCACCCCAAGGCGTCACCTTTGACCATGCTTCAATATTTGACGTTTTAGGCGCCCTTTAGCGTCACTTACATGACGCGATCCTACGGCGTCATCTAACTGACGCTAAAGGAAAGCGTCAGTTAGAGGACGCGGTTAGGTTTAGGTGTGGGTAGGGCGTCATCTAACTGACGCTAAAGGGCGCCTAAAGCGTCAGATATTGAAGCATGTCCAAATGCTTCCCAAGGCGTCAGTTAAGTGACGCCTTGGGAGTGAGAATGGGCTGTGTTACCACTGTGCAGGCTGGTGGTGGTGGTGGTGGTGGTGGTGGTGTAAGTGTAAGACATGTTTTCTTGGCACATTTTAGGCCCCTTAGTGCCAATTGGGCATCGTTTAAATGCCACGGCCTACCTGAGCATTGTTTCAGACCATGTCCATCCCTTTATGGCCACCATCTATTCATCCTCTGATTGGTACTTCCAGCAGGATAATGCACCATGTCACAAAGCTCGAATCATTTCAAATTGGTTTCTTGAACATGACATTGAGTTCACTGTAAAATGGCCCCCACAGTCACCAGATCTCAACCCAATAGAGCATCTTTGGGATGTGGTGGAACGGGAGCTTCGTGCCCTGGATGTGCATCCCACAAATCTTCATCAACTGCAAGATGCTGTCCCATCAATATGGGCCAACATTCTAAAGAATGCTTTGAGCACCCTCTTGAATCACTGCCACGTACAGGTAGAATTAATGCATTTCTGAAGGCGAAAGGGGGTTGAACACAGTATTAATAAGGTGTTCCTAATAATCCTTTAGGTGAGTGTATATGAGAGGGATAGAATAGAATGAACTCTGGTCTCCTATGAACAGGATCGGTGAGTAAGAGAAAATTAAGCACGGGGGGCGAATGGCGAAAGCCTGCATGGCAATTCTATATAGGCTTGGCCACGCCCTCTCGGTGGGCTCTGATACTGGGCTAGCTCATTGGTCGCACGTTAGAGTCGCTCGTGACATTGGATGTGCAGTTTCTGGAGCACAGCTTATAAGCAGGCCAGATGCTCAATGTGCTAGCTGTGCAGCTGCAAATGCGTTTTGCATATAGGCTTCAGTAAATAGAGGAAAAGGAGTTTCCCCCACTGCGTGACCACTGCACGGTCAATACGAAGTGACCGTTCGAAAGGGAACTAAATATTCCTTCTCTGTCAGAATCTACTTTTTGAACAACAATTTGCATGTCAATGTACTTACAAGTGGATTTAATGGCTGAACTTGACTCATCTTTTTGTTCTTAAATACCTAGAAATGTATTTAAGCTCTTCACAGCAAACAAGCAAGCAGGGGATGTGGTTAGTGTCATTCAGCCGGATGATGAGACAATAAACATTCACGCCCTCTCCTGCTGTGTTCACAGTGCATTTTGGGTAACTCCCACAATGCATCTATGAGAGGGCAGCTGCTTCTAGTAGTTCTTCTAGTAGCAAACAGATGGTTTCGATTGCCTCTATCAGTTGTACTTGGGTGGAAAAGGTAAAGTAGGCGCTTATCAAGCGAACAGTGATCATGTGTTGAACTGTACGCCTACACATATTTACTTCCTACTGTTCACTAGACTCACTCAGAGGCATATCTATGCACAGCATTCCTTCGTCTCTGTAGTTGATCACATCACAAGGACCTGATGGTCCTCTCAGAGTGATGTCACACATGCTGTTACATTACCATATTTGCAATCTACAACATTCTTCATTGTGCTAATGGAGTTTGAATGTGATATACAAAATATCTAAGGTCTGGACCCAGATCACAGGAACTCTGTAGATTTGTTCTCATTTATTTGAGTTTTTTATAGTATTTTATTCAACATTATTTCCAGTCCTTGCATTTGGAAGAATGCTGGCATTGTATATCTGACATTTATATTATTAAAAGGTATATGGAACCCGAATGTATAATCCACTTTCACACATGAGAGCTGTTAAATAAAAAAGGCCAGATTACCTTTCCCAGTGTATTATATAAAATGACAGTGTGTATGTCTGCTGTTCACACATGCAACTGCCTTTCCTCTCTGTTGCATACAGAGAAGCTTTTTTTCAATTCTAATGTCTGTCCAATTTGAAAACATTTCTTGCACAAAGCCAAAAATCATGATTTTTGTCTCCCGCGTCACAGGCTTACAACTAAATGGCATGGAGTAATTGCTGCAGCTCTTCAGAGCTTGATTGACTCAATCTCTTTGACAGTAGACCTCTTAAGTCAAATCATCCCGATGTTGTACGTGCTCAAACTGTAAATCTTAGAGCACACATTTAGCAAAAATACAGAACAATACAACAAATGTTAATTTACTTAAAAACCGTTGGACCTGACGCACGAGTCCTGACCTCTAAACTGAAAAATGCTGTTAAATTTAAAGCGATTGTTTGTCAAAAATTAAGTTTTATTAACAAAGTTTTGGAGGAGCACGTTCAAATGATCTACCCAATCAGCATGAGAGGATGTCTATATATATATATATATATATATATATATATATATAGCTGACTCACCTATGTTCCTCGACAGTCTTTTCTGTATCCCTTCTCCACTCAGATTCCTCACTTTTGGCTAGTTCCTATCCCAGCCAGGGAAATGGGAGAATACTCTGGGATCGGGGCACATTCCAAGCTCAGAGCCTCCCTGGGAGGGTCGGCGCAAAAAGGAGGCGTGTTTTGGCCTAAACATTCCCTAGTGCTATTTTGCAGTTCCAGAAAACAATTCTGCCACTGACCAGAAAAAAACCTAGTCTAAAGTCAGTGGTGTGTTGCGCATTGTTCATGATTCTATTTAAGTTGGAGAATGCTCTGATTGGTTTATTTCACCTTACGCCCAAACCACACCTATAATGAAGCTATTTCAGACCAACCCCTAATAAACTTGCATCAGGCGCAAGAGTCATTTATTCCACCAGTAAAATAGGCCTAGCAACATCGCCCAGACCAACAAAGTTACTTGGGCTTTGCGCTTGATATTTGCGTTTCAGATCATTAAAATATAGCCTTTTTGGGGTTTTTGTACATTAAATATGGTTTTGGACCTTATTGACTTAAATTGTATGAAAAGAAAAACAATCTTCATCTTTTTTTTTTTTTGAGTGGAACACAGAAGAAAGAAATGTTTTTACATTTAGACATACGGGTGAGTAAATGATGATGAAAATTATTTAAAAATAATATTTAATAAAAACTAAAAAGTGAACTATCCCTTAAGGAAAAGGCTGTATGTGTTATATTGTTTGTCAAGGTTAACTCTTTGTTAACTTGCCTTTGGTGCTACCCATTATAGCTGTTTGTACTTTGTTAGAACATGTTAGACTTTGTTATTTTGATAATTTTGTTGTTTTTGACTTTCATTTGGACCCCAGAGACTAAAGTCTGGATGGTGTAATTGAATTTGTCCCTGGGGCATTTTAATCCCACAAAAAAATTGTTCTGGAAGTCCATCAGGGGAGAAACACACACTAGAGATCTCCATTGCTCCCATTTTGCCCATCAGCAGACAAAAAATGCCCTGCAGAAAAATGTGGAAAATAAATGCTTTGATGTTGAAGGTTTATTTGTGCCTGAGAGAGTGGGGTTGTTTTAACAGAGAACTAAAAAAAGGAGTGTACATATGTGATGCCAAATAGGAAATAAATTGAACACATGTAAACATGTCCAGGTCTGCTGGTAAACTAAAAGATTTATGGTGAATACATTGGTGTACATCCACACGTGCATTTAAGATTACAGATGAGATGAGCAGATGAGCATTTGATACAAACATTGGTGTGCATCCACACATACATTTAAAATTACAGATGAGATGAGCAGATGAGCATTTGATACAAACACAATACATATTTTTCCCACATAAATTGCCCATAAGAATATTAAAATCACACCCTTAGATGTCACAAAAAATTATCTTTTTCCTAATGCTCTCATACAGTATTTGTCCAAAAAACCTAAAACTACACTCCCTTCCAATATCTATCTGAATTCATCACTGCTCTCTGGATCATTGTGTGTGTGTGTTGGAGGTTTTAGTACTGAATAAATATTTAACATGGTAGGTAAAGTAGGTAAAGCAAGTGAGAATGTGTGATAGAGAGAGAGCAATGGAATCGGAGGATAGAGGGGTATTGGGCTGCAGAGTCTCAGAAGGGAAAAGAAACCTGTGCTACAGCAGCAGTGAGAACACACTTGTTTGATCTCCTTGTCTCCTTTTATTTCCATGTCTTCTCTTTGTTTCATTCTGTTTGTCTTTTTTTCAGAAGTGAGAGAGGAATGATTTCCATTACACTAGAGTAGATGTTAAAAACTTCATGCTGATTTGTACTCGGCTTTCGCCAAGACTAGAGTAACATATGCTTCCCCATCCATTTACGCTTCTTTCCATATGGTGATGTGAATCTCCTTCTGTCCGGCGTTAACGGCTGCAGTGTACTTAATGTTGCCAGAATGTTGCCAGCTTACAGTATCTTTTACAGTATCTCTGCCCTTTGTAAGAGATTGAGTACCTCTTCTGACTTTGTTCTGTTCTTTTCCATTGCTTCCTCAGCTGTCTCCTTTCTCTAACTAACCCTTTTCTGCTGCCGTGTAGACATTCCTGGAGTAGTTTGTACTTGTTCCTTCCTTTTATCCACACCAAACCTCTCACTTCCATATGATGTCTCTGTATTTATCCAGCTTATTTTCAACTGTACCAGGTAATCTTTCCAATTCAAAGCATAGATCTGTGTTTACCGTGTCCCATGCAGGTTTCTCACAAGCTCTTGGCCATCTAACTCCAGGCCTATGCCCGTTGAGGTTCTTTTCCTCTTTTCTGTCGCTTGATTTCATCAACTGACTTGACTGATTTCGTACTGGTCAATGCGAAGCCCTTGTCCCATCTCCCTCAAGCGTTTCATTTTCCCGGAAACTCAAAGTAAGACTTAAGGAAATGAGCAAGGGAACATTCTTGAAATAAGATCTGCACAAAAATACTAGCATGAGCAAACAGACAATCTCAGACATGATTTGAGACCAAGCACCAGACGTGGAGTCCTATCAATGTCTTAAGAGACATCAGACTATTAAACACTTCTATACTCTACCATGTGGGGATTTATCAGTTTTAAACTATACTTTTTGTCAATTTATTTGAAGAAATAACTTTAAAGGAGTGCTCAATGATTTTTTACCTTCTGTAATATCAGTTGGCTTCGGGACAGCCATCTATACCTCGTAGTTCAGGACCCGCTGCAGCTGAGGCGAGTAGGAGACTGAAATCGTGGGGCTCGCAGGTAGAGCTTGCTGACACGTTTGAGAAAGGTATGAATATCTGTCATGCGTTGGCGGCTGGCGAAAGCTCCGCCACCTTTCATGCAATTCCGAGTTGTGGGCTCTCTTTGAGCTTCCTTGGAGTTGCCCTGAGTATAGAATGTAGATAGACCTCCTCAAATCTTAAAGAGTAAGCATATTGAAGCCTCCATTCTCTGAGCTGGACTTCAGAGTTGTATGCTCCTTTCTGAGCCTCCCTTGGTGCATCTGGGTTGGGAGTGCATTTAACCATTGTTTATTCGCTCCCCTGAACTTTATCTATTATATTAGTGTCAAGTTGTCAGGACTTCTTTGGGTCTCCCTGACAGACATAGGACATAGCTAGGCCTCCTTTCTGTAGAGAGTTGTTTATTTAAAGTCCTCCGTCTTCCGAGCTCAGCCTGGGGCTAAGTTGTTAGGCTCTCTGTGAGCTACCTTGATCACTGTTAGCTTTATTTCAGTGTTTTAAGGCCTCCTTGAGCCTCCTTACTATATATACTCAGCGTGGGGAGTTGTTATGTCTACTCTAATTTCCTAATAGTGCTGCTGAGGCTTCCACTCCTGGAGCTCAGCTAGGCAGTAGGATAGTATGCTAGGTCGGCTGACCTCAGTGTGGAGTGTTTCTAGGCTTACTCTCATTTTGAGAGTTGTTTTATTGAGGCCTCTACTCTGCAGAGCTTCACAGGACAGTTAGACTGAGTTATAGCTCTGTTATACCCCACTCAGTGGAACTCTTTGGATAACACTGGGAAAGCGTGACTTTCTTTTCGAATACATGTAGGGCCCACTTTCAAGAAAGATTAATGTTCCCACCGGTGAAATGCCCCTTTAAGCTCGCAGCCACTCGCTGATCGCACCGTCACCCCAACACTGAAGAGAGAGTCTTGAAGGAGTCACTAACACAGTAGTAGTCTTGTAAATTCAGAAGACAAAAAGAAGCTCGGCTCTGAACTGAAAGACAGTGTGTACTTGTGCCCGCTGCTTATTTAGAACCACGCTGCAGGGCGGGGCCTGTGACACGATTAACGCACGCCAACATTCATTGGCTCAGACACTCGAAGATGACAGGGCTCCCTGAAGTGATCCCAATTACATCATCACATCGACGTTACGTCGAACATGACCGGCAGATAGGGATCTAAACCAACCCCTGCACTGTGAAAAAAAAATGCATTGAGAATTTAATAATAATAATTGTAATACACAATGTCTTAATTTCTTTTCAGACATTAAGCTTTCATTTTGAGATGAAGCTTCTCTTTTGACGACAGCAGATGTATAAACGATTCACTTTCACTTAAAAATTTGTAAAGATTTTTTTCTGCATTTTGCTTTTTTAAATGCACATTATAGTGCATGTATATTAAGTGAAAAAAACCCAGAGTGCCTGAGGAGATGAAGCTTGTGTGGAGCCGATCCATGCCTGAATCAAATTGCTATACTTTAAAACTCAGCAATTTGCAACATGTTTAAAACATGAAGCAGGCAGTAAGCACTATTGCATTGCTCCGGGGTGTAAAAAGGAGATTGACAGTCGTAAAGCAAAAGAAAAAGGGAACAATACTGCTTCGCTTCCTGATACACATTCAGACAGTCCCACTGCCTCAAGATTTCCACAGTTACACTTGGCTGTACAAAATGATGCAAACATGACTGTCAGAAATTATTATCCAAAGTCCCTTACAAGGATCTATAGTCTTTGGTTTATCTCACTGATCTGTATAATGGATCAATGGTTTATCTCTATTAGCCAACAATAATATATAATAATTCTGCCTTCATGTGTAAACGTTAAATCGGAGTTTCCTAGACATGAATACCCTATCAAGCCATTTACCTCTGGGAAGCTTGGGGATAATTTTGATAGCCAATTAAATTCCAAAGTTGGACATATCATAAACTTTAAAGAAGCCAAACAGGAGAACGATATCAGGTCAGAAAATACAGAATTATGTCTAATTACAGAAAAATCTAACACAGTCTCATCCCAAAAAGTCATATAACTGGCGTCTTGGGACGTCTTTTGACCATACGTCAATATCCGCCTTGTTAGGGCCCCCTTAAACGTCGGTAGATGGCGATTCCGGGCCGTCATACAACTGACGCTTTACCTTTAACGTCAGTTAGGTGACGGGTTAGGTTTAGGGTTAGGTTTAGGTCTGGGGTAGAGTTAGGATCCCATAACCTCATCTACCGACGTTTAAGGGGGCCCTAAAAAGGCGAATATTGACGTATTGTTAAAAAGACGTCCCAAAACGTCAGTTATATGACGTCTTGGGATGAGACCGGGTTGAAAAATCACATGCCAGCAAAAATGTATTGATTCACTCTTTATGTTCGTGAATTCATGTCTCTATTTCTCCTGAAGTAATCTGTTCTTTTTACATGCCATTCTCTTAGTCATATAAAGCAAAGAAAGCTGGAGATTCTCTGAATTCCCACTAAATTTTCCATCATATTTTGTATGAAGACAGCATTTGGGATCTAGTGGGGTCGGTTTACCGAGAATGTTACTGTTATTTGATGACAGAATCTGCTTTAATTCCAGCTATATAAATATTAACAGTCATTTCCACATAATCATATTATATATGTTAAAATCTGCATGAAACAGAAGTTGCAAAAGTCTTTTCTTTCCATAGAAATGGCTTTTTGTACAAAAAAATAAAAATAAAATGAAATGTAGACTTGATTTTGCCCATGGGGAATTGATTGGATCATTGGGGTTTGCCATTGCTGTGATCTCATGTAAGTGACAGGTTGTGCTCCAGTAAACGTATCAACAGAGAAGAGAAGAGATGTCACTGCAAGAGGGAGGGGAAGTTGCTTTTATTCAAGATTACAAGGGCACATGAATTAGCACATGAAATGCATGGTAATTATTTCATGGTGACTTTGATTTGTCCTCTGAATTTCCAGAATACCTGTGTTGCCCTCTGCATTTGTGTATAGGTGCATTCATGAAACATCTCTGGAAGCCATGCAAGACTTGACTTTCTCATTATTGATGTACTTGAATCCAATTTTCCAATGTTCCTTTGCACCCCCTCTTTTTTATCAGATTCCTCTTCAAGAGTATGGTTACCTGGGCTTGTCATTACTCGCTTAACCGTTAACCTAGCTTCCACTGCTATCCCTCATTAACATTGATTTTTCTCCCAAACACGGAAGGAGTGTGGTCCGGCTCACAACACCGCTCATTCATCTCTTTCTCGCAAACACACACTCATTTGTCATTTATCAGCTCTTTTTCTGTGCACTTGTCTCTTAGGGAAATGTATGCCTTGTTGCAAACATGAGAATCATTTACCTTTGTTTTTCTCATTCTTGCACATTTTGGATTCAAACACACATACTCACATGTTTGTTTCACTATATTAGTGAGGACACAGCATAGACTTCCATTGATTTTATATCAGATTACAGTTCCCTTTCGAGGGAACTCTCGCTGCCTTGGAAATCAACACATTGGGTAATGCCTTTGGCGTGATTGTCTGAAGTCAACTATTCAATCTTGATTGGCATAGCCTAATCACGTCACTTGTGACGTTGCATGTGACAGCGATGTGGAAGCTATAAAGGACTCCTTTAGTACTACTGATAGTAGCATCAGCTTTTGGTCTTCAGCAAGCTTTTTGTGTCAACCTGTTTGTCTTATTTGGTACTGTCTGTCACTCTGAAATATATATATATATATATATATATATTATGGCGAACGATAAGGAGAAACTATTCAGTCAGTGTGCGTCCCCTTATCCGTGTTATATATATGGCAGTGGCCATATTAAATGTTGAATGGCAATTTAATAAGCAGGAAGCAACTAAGAAAAATAAAATGAATGAGCACTTCCTGCAGACCCAGTCACAATCTTTGTGTTAGATTATTTCCCTTTTCACTGATCTCCATTCTAACATATCAAGATCATAGGAAAATCCATGTTCATCTTAATTATTTCCCCCCATGTATATATCTATTAGGGAATCTAATAAGAATGGTTAGGAGGTGCTTGGGTAAAGGAATATTTTGCGAAATATTTTATCCCAGACATTTCGTCACTCCTGATAGCTCAGACACTTCCTTCCAAATCTTGTACATCGATTTTGTCAGGGAAATATATGGCGGTGGGTCAAGCCAGTGCATGCCTACACACGATGGGATTTTTAAAGGCATACCAGATGATCACTGGGAGATGATAACTGGGAGGTCTTACTCGACAATATTACTGAATTTAGTAGAGTGGCTGACTTATCTCTCCGTATTATTAAAGGGGTGGCCCATGCCATTGGCCGTTCTATGGCAGCACTAGTCAAGTCAAGTCAAGTCACATTTATTTATATAGCGCTTTTCACAATACAGATTGTATCAAAGCAGCTTCACACTGATAACATGAAAGTAGCACAACACAGATCAACAACATTGCTAAACACTAAATAATCCCAACTGAGCAAGCTCAAAGCAAGCCAAAAGCAAGGCGACAGTGGCAAGGAACCAAAACTCCATCAGATTGGATGGAGAAAAAACCTTGGGAGAACCCAGGCTCAGTCGGGGGCCAGTTCTCCTCTGGCTTACATTCATATTGTTTAAATATAAATATTAAATATAAATATTGTTTATGAATAAAACGGCGCCATAACATATCGCAGGCGTTGAGTCGTCTCTTCACAGGCGTTGAGTCGTCTCATCACAGGCGTTGGGGCATCCGAAATCCCCGTGAGAGGCTGGACACAAAACTGGACCTGACGAACGCCATTTTTCTCGGGACAAGCGTCCCGAGATAACAGCAGAAAGGCACTAGTCATCTCAGAGAGACATTTATGGTTAAATCGCAATCAGATATCCCCAGTTGTCAGTCCAGGTCTCATGGGGTTGTTGCCAGGGGGCAGCCTCATGGGACAGCCGCCAGCTCCTCATAATTTTTTGAGAAGGTTGCCTCTCGAAGGTTACCTCCCCTAATAGGCCATGGGCTGGTAGGACTTAGAAGTATCTAGATATGTATCAAGGCTGGGAGCTAGACATCCCCTTCTTACACCAAATCTAATGATAATCCAGGTTGGATCAGCTTTCTCATTCCTATCGCCATGAGTGTGCCATATGCTTCACTCCAGGGCGTATTCTCTGAGTGTGGCGCTTTGGGCATTTTGTTCCCGATTTCCGATGATGTGTCGATTTCCGACGCAGCGAGAGTTCCCTCGAAAGGGAACGTCTCGGGCTACGACTGTAACCCTCCCTCGGCCACACTGTTCATGCTCCTGAGAACAACTTGCTTCGACCAATCAGAAGCTGATGCTACTATGATCCGGCGTCCTTTATAGCTTACGCATCACCGTCACATGCAACGTCACGAGGCTACGCCAATCACGATTGAATAGTTGACTTCAGACGCTCATGCCGAAGGCATTCCCCAATGTGTCGATTTCCGACACAGCGTAGGGTTACAGTCGTAACCCGAGACGTTTTTCAAATAGCTTACACACACATTCTAGGGAGAGAAAAAAAAATCACTTTTATTGTCTAAGCAATTTGAAAAAAACGGTAATACTATTTTCTATCTTCAAACCCTACCGATGACAAATATAAAAAAAACTGTGGATAAGGGTCAAATGTGCTTTAACTTTTCCTCCCAAGCATAACTGACAGAGACAGTCACAACCATCTGGTGTTTCCAAACTACTAGAAGTAGATGGGAGTTACCCAGAATGCACTGTGGACTGAGTAGGAGAAGTGCTTAGAGAAGAACAGAGAGAAAGACAAATGAGGGTGCCAGGGCAAAGAGGAAAATGGCATGATGGAGATGTAGTAGGAATATAATCAAGACTGATGCAATCATTACTGTTGGCATTGTTGGAAATCACAGTGCACAAATACTCCAGTAAACATGCTGAAAGGCGGCATGATTCACATGGATGGTGAGTTCAGGAGAATGTAGGTGTCTGTGCTCAAAGCAGACTCAGGGCTAACAAACAAACTAAATCCTCTGCTCAAGTGCCAGCCTTCTCTTCTTCGCCCAGCACTGGCCTCGTCAATCCCTCCCTTTTTTCCTTTCTGCATGCTAAACAGCCTCAGGTTAATTGTCCCTGGAGTGGGTTTTCAGCTGTTCATTTATAATGCAGAAAGGCTTTGCCAGGAACTGATAACCTTTACAACAGTACAGAGAGCGGGAAGAAAGAGAGAGCGAAAGAGCCAGAGCAGGAGGAGGAATAAACGAATACAGAGGGAGAAGAAAACAACAGAAGAAGCAAATCCAAAAATGAGGAAGCCAAAAGAATTGTGTGAGGGTTGAAAGGGTTGAAATGAACAAAGAGACTATATTAGTATGTGGAAAGTGTGTGGATCTTAACATGAACAGGAAACTATAATGAGTCTAAGTGATTAAACAAAGGTGTGTGTGTGTGTGTGTGTGCGTGTGTGTGTTTCAGGTATGTGGGGACAAAATATCTCCTCAAAGATGGTAATATCCAAAATTATTATCCTTGAGGGGAATTTTTTTGGTCACTGAGGAAATCAGCTTATAAATCATTCTAACGTTGCGCTCACACCAGATGTGAACAGAGTGTCTGGCGCAAGTATTTCAATGTTAATGGTCGTTACATAGTCAACGCATCGGTTGACTACCGCCATTATGCGTCGATGCGTAGCCAAATGTGTCGTCCTATTTTTTGATAGCGTTCTTTTGTAGTATGACTAACAAATGAGACATCCAAAAGACTTCCCCAGACTCCACGTGCTCTACTTCTATTGGATAGACGCGTTATGTGCAATGGATTAATTTGCAGGATGCTTTGCACGCGCATTAAAGCCGCGTGACATCCCCCATAAGAATAAAGTGGAGCACAGCGCAACAGAAGTGTCGCTACGGACAAGTGAATCCACACCGTTAGTCAATGCAAAGACGTGTTACGCGCGTAAAAAAATCCTCTGCTGCGCGAATGAGGCATAGAGCATGGCACGGTAGGCGTGAATGGCACGGATTGAGCATCTGGTGAGTTACGTGCAAATGATTTTAGTGCTTTTTGTGCATTCATACACAATAGGTTTTTTTCGGTTTCTGAGTTGGGTGTATACGTTTCCAAATCTAACTTTATTTTGCCTTAATCACTTGTCTTGTTGGCTCAAACATAGCACCGTTTTGAAACATGTCAGCCATTCCTAGCAACTGTTAGCTAGGCTTAAACTATGTAATACACAGCAGGGTTAGTTGTAGCACAGTGTTACTACTAAGCCGCCAAGTGTGCAATGATAATCAAATGAAAACAGGGAGACACACAACTTTTCAGGTTTGAGTATTTATTTAACTTTGTTGGACTTTCACAAACAATGTTGGAATTTAAAATGTTTAAAATGTAGTTTACTATGTATTGATCACTTGTTTATTTATTTAAAAATATGGTTTTTAATGCAATAAACCCTTTAAATTTGGATTTTAAGCTCATTTTAAGCTCATTACTGTTGTTATTATGATTAATAATAATAATTTTACATTTGGCTGCCACACTCAAATCTAATTCAATTGCAATTACAATATTTTATGATTTTATCTATTATTATTTATTGCAAAAAACCCTTTTCTATGTCTCTATCCATGAAATTGATCCATAAATTACAATTAACCCCACATTTGTGGTAAGTTGTAACATTTGTACTTCTGTCGCTTTCAGTGCAACAGTACAGACATGGTAGGTACAGTGTTGTGTGAACACTCATCAAAATACAAAATACTCCATTTGTCCATTATTTAGTTCTAAAGAAACACGACAATGGATAAAAGGCTCCATTACTTTGTATCTTACGTTTTGGTCCATAGAAGCCGTTTTTGTAAAAATAGGCTAACGATTGTGTCATAACCACGGGACTCTCTGTCGCACAGTAGAGAAATTACTATATACTGTAGATATAAGGAAAAGCTCGTTGGCAATCTTTTACTTTCTATGAGGCAATTTGGTGGACATGGAGGCATAAAGCCAACGGAGATGCCCATCAATAGAATGTCCATAAAAGCAATGGGACAAACTATTCCAACAACAGATTTGTCTCAGATTTCAATTCAGATTTGTCTTGGCAAAGCCACTAGAAGGTCAGACCGGTTGCTCACGTCACATCTATGTCTGTGTCTTCAAGCTCAGATTGAGCCTGCACAGTACACTCAGCCATCAGGAAGTGAGTGCTTCTAGTGGGCTTCAATTTTCTCTATTGAAATGTATAGGGTCGCTGGACTTGCGTCCTTGGTAGTTCGGACTTGCCAAGTTCGACTCAGGAGAACGAAGAACAAGAGGACGCAAGTCCGGTTCTTCTGCAAATGGAACAGAGCGTTCTTGATCGCGTCACTCAGCACGTTCTGACAACTCCGGTTATCACTTTATGTATATTTTGGGCAACAATAAAATGAAATACGCTACAACTCTGGCACTTTTCGACAACAATAAAACTAAATATGTTATAAAACACCACTTTGCCTCTTTTCATTTAAAAAAAAAAAAATCTTAAACATATTAGTCTAATGGCCAGGTGGTGTAGGCAACGCGTACATTATTTTCACTGCATATTTATAACAAAATGAACATAATCTTTACGTTTTCATTTTAAAAATATGAAACATTATTGATTTTTATTTACATTTAACAAACAGAGGCAGGGTTGTGTCATTTTATTTTATTGTACATATGAAGAATGTTTAAAAAAAATAGAGAGAGAGCGAGAGAGAGAGAGAGAGAGAGAGAGAGAGAGAGAGAGAGAGAGAGAGAGAGAGAGAGAGAGAGAGAGAGAGAGAGAGAGAGAGAGGAAAGGCTGTTCCAGGCGGGTGCAGAGCGCTGAGACCCGGTGAAAGACTGGTCCTCAAAACTCCGAAAACGTCAGATAAAATTTTTAAATAGGCAGTATCTTTATAAATAAACCACAGATTTGAGATTTAAACAAACACATTCTCACCTGAAACACTCTTAAAATTACATTTCATGACACAAAACAGTAGTATTTTGATATTACACGATTTTCTACACGATCTATTGACGCTTGCTGGGTGGTGCAAGATGCATTCTGGGATACCTGGCTATCTCAAGTCCACACAAGTCATCTCTCGATGCATCCTTGGTAAACGGGGCGGATCAAGAACATATAATCCGGGAAATTGAACTGGACTTGGCCACATGTGAACTTTGAATTGGAACAGTACTTGGGCGGTGACTGATGACGTTTCACAAGTCCACAAGAACATATTGAGAAACGGTTCGTGTCTCATATTGACACTAAAGGGTGCCATGAGCGTTGGATGTATACGCATTGTCAAAAGCATCACTATATGACGCCCTAGGATGAGCTAGACATTGTGTTTGTGAGTGGAATCAACAAAAAGAACCAAGAGAAGCTGAGATGTGTACTGCTGCCAGGTGGAGAGAGTGTGGATTGAAGACTACTTGAAAGCTTAGGAGTGAGGTGGGATTGCTTAGGTTTGCAAAAAGACAGAAATGAAAATATCTGCTCAGCTTCTGTTCAGCTTCTTTATTTCACTGATGCAGCCCACACATGTTCCTGCATAGGTTATGCAGTATTTGAAAGAGAAATCTGTAGCCATGTAAATGGCCTACACAGTCGATTTAAGCGAAACAATTAATGATCGACAGTGTATATATATAAATATGTAAAGCTATGTGGGCATTTTGAACTGCTATGTTCTACTATTTCCAGTATAGAGTCCCAGTGAACCACAGGGCTGTCTGCACCAGGGAGCAGTGTGCTCAACTGGGGCTGGAGATGATGAATGTGGCCCTCGCACCACTGGAGGAAGCCTCCATGTGTTTCAAGCTCCATAATACACCTACTCATTCATCTCTCTCCCATCCAGCACAACATTCCCATATGCTCTCGGTAATTACGGCCTGTGTTTTCTCTCTGACGGCCAGTGGAGGGAGGAACACTCTGTGGATGCATCTGTGAAGGTGCATATAAACGGTCTCCTCAAGCTCTTTGAGTGAGTAGCAGCAGCAGTCTTTACCTCATTTAATTTCTTTATTTAGTCTAATAATCTCAATCTCATTACAAGGCTCTTTGTGAATTTAAAAGGCTTGATTGGACAAGTTTAAAAAGGAATGAGTAAATCTGAAAGTCAAACCATTTTTCTTCTTTCTCTTCCACCCTGAAAACACGCCGCAGGAGTGGCTGCTGAGCCCGGTTAAGTCTCTTAGCACCTCACCCTCATGCTGAGAGACAAGACAGATCAAAAACCCTTCTCTCTGCGCTGTCTCTCTATCTCATCCCCTCCCTTCATCCATGTCTCTTTCCTTTTTTCCACCTCTGTTATTTCTTCTCCACTTATTCCAATTCTCTCTTTTAATATATATATTTTTTTCATCCCTCTCAGTCAATCCTTTCCTATTTTGGTCATTTACTTTCATGTCGCAGTTTGAGAGACTGACTCAAAGATTCTTTCTGGAGTGTGTGAAGGGAGGGGAGGTGTAAACGAAAAAAGGATGATGGATTGCTTTGTTTTGTGAACCCAAGCATGCCTCATCCCTCCACCCCTGATATGCAGTGCTCCTTTTTGCAGTTTCTTGAGTGGACTAATTATTAAAAAATGCAAAACCAATCAAATTTAGACAAGGCGTTTTTGTAATTAATTTAACCCTTTCTTCTGTAATTTTTTTTTTTTTCTTTTTCAGTTTGGTGTAATTCCATTTACTGACACCAAGTTTATTTTCCTGGGAGTTGTTTAAGGAAGATTACCCTTTTTTTGTGGGCACATGGTGCCATCTAGTGTTTGAGGGATGGAACCAACCTGCAGGACTATAATTAATTAAGGATTTCTGTTTTTCGTCACATTCCAATTAAATCCTGTATTTTAGACCCTTTGTTAAATAATTAATGTTAAGAACAAGGTACCTCATAAGTTTTTTTATTATTTTGACATTTGTTTTAGGTAAAAAATCTAAATTTGCAAAATATATTATTATTTACTCACTTAAAACAGCTTGGTTAAAAATTTCCCAACAGATAACGCAATTGTGGGTTGATATACAGTACATCGACCTATTTTTAGATTTTAGATTTTATCCCAATGTATTGGATAACTAATTTGTTTTCGACAAGGTGTTGCTTTAAGCATTCTAATATTATTAGTTTATTCATTTTATTTTATATTAATACTACACTGCTTATATGAATTTATCTGGGTTACCTTGCGTGTGCAGGCAAGCATCCGCATCTCACGCCAGTGAGCGAAGCAAAAGCTGGACCAATGTGTTAATCCTCGTCCTGGCTTTTAATTTGTCACTCTCCCCTTTTCTTTTTCATTTCCTCTGATAAAACCGTTGCCTTCTTCCTTGTAGCTGCTGTTCGGCATGACGAAAACATATGGACGGCAATCAAACGCGAGTTGAGCTCTAACGTTTGATTCTGAGGAAGTTGTGGGTGGTGGGGGAAGTGACGTATGCCGTAAAGCGGTCGAATTTTGTAGTTCTTTTTGTGCTCGGGTTCCTACCCGAAACCCGAAGTTACAAAGTGCAAGTAAAAGCGATACAGACATAACACAGTCTCATCCCAAAAAGTCATATAACTGACGTCTTGGGACGTCTTTTGACCATACGTCAATATCCGCCTTTTTAGGGCCCCCTTAAACGTCGGTAGATGGCGATCCCGGGCCGTCATACAACTGACGCTTTACCTTTAACGTCAGTTAGGTGACGGGTTAGGTTTAGGGTTAGGTTTAGGTCTGGGTTAGAGTTAGGATCCCATAACCTCATCTACCGACGTTTAAGGGGGCCCTAAAAAGGCGAAAATTGACGTATGGTCAAAAGACGTCCCAAAACGTCAGTTATATGACGTCTTGGGATGAGACCGGGTTGACAGACACCTTCAGGAGACAGCAGATATTGTAAGTCGATCTAGCATCTCAATGGATTTTGGTAATATATTATAAAGATTGAAGAGTTCCAGAGTGTGGCTTTAACTTAAAAAATAAGCAACCTGGTTGCCTTAATTTTAAGTTGACGAACTGGAAAAAGTGAGTTAATACAATAAAGGAGATTAATTTAATCGTCTGAAACTCAAAATAATAAGTTATCTGAAATAAATAAATTATTTAAGTTGATTTGACAAAAGAAAAAATGTTGTGATTACAAATCTTTAAAATACCTTTTTTACGTACCATATTTTTGCTTTTTTTTTTACAATGTTACATTCAACAAGAAATGGAAAACTCTCAAATGAATTCTTAGCTATAAAAATACATAAATACTATCTTGTTTGTTTTTGAATGTTACATGATGTGCTTTATACAAACATCTCCTATAAAGAATATCAATTTTGTCACACAATTTCTTCTACATTCATTGACCCCCAAAAGCATTGTGGAAACATTTGAAGCTGTAAATCTGATTAGATGAAAGAAGTAAGCAGCTGAAATGGGGTCAGTGAAATGAGGTCTGGATGTTGCATGCATCTGAAGTTTGACTATCTGCAAAAACAAAGATGTCAAATTTTCCGTGTAAAGAAAACTGCTTTTTAAGCGGGTTTTTCTTTTCTTTTTTTCCTGCTGGTTTGGTGGAGATGTTGTTTGCTACAATATGAACACTGCCAGTGCCCATATGGTTGTTAGGTAGGCCTGTATAACATTAGTCATCATATAAACTGCTCTCTTATAATTATTATATTATTATATTAGTTATTTTATATTAGAGTACCAGCACTCATATTTAATCATGTGTTATGGATAAACTACATGTATATTTATACAGTATAAACATTGGTGTCTTAATTTTACCACAGTGTTCTACAAAATTTGTAGATTATAAATCAAACAGCTTTTTGGAATACTTTATTTTAAATGGTAAATTGCGAAAATCTGATCAAACTGTTTTAGCATAATGATGGCTAAACTGTGTTATCTCTCATATCGCTCCATTGTTTATTTACATTTTTTTTTACATGTAGTTACAGTTGTTACATTTAGTCATTTAGCAGATGCCTTTGTCCAAAGTGACTTACAAATGAGGAGTGCAGCAAGCGAGTCATCATGAAGAGGCAAAAACAATGCAAGAAGTGCTCAAAATACAAAGTTCAGGCATTGCATAGAATAGCTACCATTAGCCAGACAAGGGAGGATTAATGGGGAAAAATGTATATATATATATATATATATATATATATATATACATTATATATATATATATATATATATATATATATATATACAATATATATATACATTTAATATGTTTAAGAATATATATATAACAAAATTATTTTATCAACATCAGTATTTCAAATATTTATTTGTTTGATAACCATAATTGTGGATAATTTATAGGTCTTGATTTTTTCAATGAAATTTGGGTTTATTTTGCTATATGTCCAGCTGACTGTACATTATCCTTCACCT
The DNA here is from genome assembly GCF_016745375.1 of Pimephales promelas. The sequence goes on along the minus strand of NW_024121876.1, from coordinate 17,406,557 downwards.
GAGTGTGCATTTTTACATCATTGTACACACTGAAGTCCGAGTTTGGGAATCGGATGCTCTTTTTCCGTTGGTTTCCTCCTTTGGGGATGTCCAGTGATGCATAACAAACTTCACTATGGACATCCTGTGGAAACATTTTTATTCTTTTTTTTTAATAGCATTGTTTTTAGTGGTATAATCATTTTGTGATTGTAAAACAGCTTCGTGTGGGTTCAGAACAATATTTCATATTATGTTTTTATTTTTAATTATTTAATTTTCAAAATTCATTATTTAGCTAATTGCACACTGTTCAAACTGTTTCAGACTCATATCGTAGCACTTTTCTGCATATGAGCTACAGTTTAAACATAAAAAATAAGTTTACCTCTTCTTGGCTCAACTGTCTTTGCATCTCAGAGCTGCTTTGATGAGGTTCAGACTCCTTTAGCACTGTAAATTACACATTCAAAAGGTCGTATCTCTAATAGGATTTTATTTTTAAAATTGTGATTCCCTTAAACATAGATGGTACAGCTATTAAGTTTAAAGCATACTGTTCTGACCTGTCTTGAGGCAGCAGCTGTATCCACAGACAAAAGCCAAAATGGCCGAGAGAAGAGAACATGCAGGACACAATGTTTGAAGTATCATCCAGCACTGCCAGCAGTCACAGACCGGCTCAGAAGGGCTTTCTAAGGAGAAGATTGATGAATAACTGATGAATGAAGAAGATTGATGAATTAATTAATGACCACAAGCAAGGTTAATGAATTAAGCTTAATATTAAGTTTTCATATAATTGTCCTCTGTTCATTTCACTCGTTGGTTGTTTTCTCTAAATTAAAATCTTTATTTATTTTATTATTATTTATTTATTTTAAAATAAAAAAATATTTTTATTTTAACATAAATAAATATTTTTAAAAAATATATATTTTATTTATTTTATAATTAAAATAAAATAAATATTTGGAAGATATCACTGAACATTTTTTTAACCACAGCAAAAGTAAAATTTTACTAAGTAAATTTTTCATCTCTGTTTTTATTATTATTATTATTATTTTATTTAACAGTTATTATATCATATCTTTAATGCTGATCTAACCAGCAGAAGACCCAGTTTGGCAAAGTGTAAGAGTGTAACACTGATAATGTGCCCCTATAACTACGCTATTCTATACGTTCATGAATTCTATTGAGAAACCATGAGAAAAATGTGAATAAAGACTGAGAGTCAATGTTCAGAAATTATTATTATAATTATTATGTATTGAACTATGCTGTATCTGTGTTTTGCGGTCTGTTCATTGTCAAACTCAAAAATTACAATTCTAAAAGTGTATACAACTGTATTAATGAAACAAAACCACATAATTAGACATGAATTAATCAAACTGAGAAAGTCAAAAAGTGTTCGGTTGTGCCCTGTTCTCTCCTACATCATTTATGGCAGTTTCAGAAACATCCACATTTTATAGTTCATCCATTCTCTGGAAATCGACTCATGACCATAGCATTGATAGCGCAATGTTACTGTTTGAACTAGAGCAATGCTTACTGTAAACATTTCTCAGAAGTGCAAGAGATGGAAATGATAAAAACCCTCTTAAAAAAGTAATTATAACGAAATCTAATATATTTAGGCATTTTAAGTGTTTTTAGGACTATACTTTTTCTTTTAGTAGTCTATATTTATTTATTTATTTATTTATTTATTATTTGCTTTAGTAATTATTCAGTGTTTTTCTTTTATATATATATATATATATATATATATATATATATATATATAATTTTACAGAATGTTTGCAGTTGGAAGCAAGCTTACCAGTCGAACCGTAAGTGAGATTTATAACATTTTTGGCAGCTTGGGACCATTCTTTCTCTGCCATTTTTCCATCCTCTTCAGTCATCTTGGTCTCTACCTTTGAGCAATAGTAGAGACCAAGGTCTGCTTCAGTGATGTTCTCGATCACTAAGTCATAGGATTTTGAAGTATTGTTCCAGGACAGAGAGAATCGAGGAATGGGTTCAAAAAGGCTCTTGTATGCAGAGATGGTCAGAGGTTGTTGGATTTGTGGAGACCAGATCTTGACCCATTGAATTTCCTGTCCTGTGATTAACTCACAGTCACAGTGTAGAGTAGCATTATCTCCAGGACTGACCACCACCTCCACCAGCTTTCCAGAGACCTTCCAATAAATGCAACTCAGTGCAACTACAGTATACATTCGAAAAGAAATACGGGGGTTACATAAATAATACACAGTCCTTAAATTGAGTGATTAAGAAAAGCACATCCACGGTTATTCAGAAAACAATATATGCTAAACATTAAGTATATATTTTACATAATAAAATATGTACAAGTACTGAAGCATTGAAGTACTGTGTGATAATTCCAGATTAGAAAGAGTCTATATGAAAACTCGTTTTTAGGAGTAAAAATTGATCATAAACTAAGCTGGAAACCTCACGTAAACTATATTAGTTCTAAATTGGCAGGGATAAATAAAGTGAGACATATATTGAATCGAGATACAATGTATAATTTATACTGCACGCTTTTTCTTCCTTATTTGCACTACTGTACAGAAGTGTGGGGCAATAATTTTAAAACCACCCTTAAGACAATATGCACAATACAGAAAAAGGCAATTAGAATAGTCTGTAATGTTGGTTATTGTGAGCATACAAATGATTTATTTTTAACTTTGCAAACTCTAAAATTTGAAGACATAGTGGATCTTAAGACTACACAAATTATGTACAAAGCTAAAAAGTACTTCCTAGTAATATTCAAAAATGGTTTAAGGAAAGAGATAGTAGATATAATTTAAGAAGGAGAGGAAATCTCTCCCAATCAATTGCACATACCACACTCAAAAGCATGTGCATATCTGTCAATGGGGCAAGGCTGAGGAATAATTCACCTGTAATAATTAAAGAAAGCAATAATATTGTGCAATTTAAAAGAAGGTTTAAAATGTTTATATTAGAAAAGTATGATTTAAGGTAGACTGGGACATATGTCTCATTTCCTCTTCAAGAGGATGATTTGAATTATTATACAGTCTGTTTCTTGCCATTCCATTAATATTCATATTATTGTCAGTATTACATTTTGGGTTTTTGGTTTATTTATTATTTTTGTTTTTCTTTGTCACGTTATAATTGTATTGCGTGACTTATTTTTAGATAAAATGTACTGCAAATGATGACGTTTTTTTTTTTTGTTTCTCAAAAAGGATGAATTATGATATTTTGTAAAGAGAAAACAGTAGCCGTTTCAAATCTAGATTTGTAAAAGGGGAAGGTAAATATAAGTTAGCTTCTTCCTTCTCCTATTTTTCTATATTCTTTTTCTTCTGAGATTTTGTTTTTATTATTTTTTGTTTAAATATGCTCTGTTATCAATGACCATGTTCTGAAGAGGAAAAGGAAATGAAAAGAAATAAATTATTCATTCATAATAAACATGAAATTTGAAGATAAATCACTTACTAAGTGCAGAGATAGAAAGCTTCATGTTGGTCACGTCTGAATGTCTGATGGTTCTTGAGGGTGAGGAGTGTGTAACTGCCAATGTGATTTTTGCCCCCATTGATTTCTGCACAGATAAATCTTTTACTGTAACTTTACACGGATTCTTAATTACATGTAGGCTTTTTGCCTACATGTAAACTTCTGTAGCTACATTTTTGCTAATGTAGCTTTTTTAAAATTGTGTTTGTTTAAAATGTATTAAAAAATTGAAATTCAAAAATCAAAAAATTAAAATGTAATTTTTTTTGTCACCCACAAACACATACAATATGAGGAAAATGTTTCAGTGTTTAAATGAAAACAATGCTATTTTTAGATAAAATGTCCTCAACACCCACCAGATTTTGCTTATATTTTCTGCCATAAGGGCTTATAAAGTGTCTTCATAAATTTATGATTGTACTTAAAATTTAGACCAGTGAAGACTGCATAAAGTTGTTAGCTTTAATTTATCAATATGAGGATGTAAACTTGGTTTGAATATGGAGGAAGTCGAGGGTGGAATTGGGTCAGTGGTTTGTCATACACAAAGGTTAAATATTTCCCATGTTTCTGTCTGACGCACAAACAAAAACAAAAAAAACAAACACCCCGATTGCTGATTTTTTTTATTTTTAATTATCAAATAAAACAGGCATCAGCAATTTAAAGGATTTGGTTCTCTTACGAGAGGTTCTCTCATACTGCGTAATATCTTACGCTAGGGGACTGGATCGATGTGTCCTACAAAGGGACCCCATACCTCTGTCTCAGCAGCATTCTCCGTGGTGGATGGTGCTAAAGACAGAGGATAACACTCTCTTCCTCCAGTAGAAGAAGCTGTATCGGCCAATCTTTGTCCGCCCTCTGTTGGACGGTGAGCTAAGATGGCGCTACATTCTAAAGCTTGCCGCACTACTTCCGCTATGCACAGCCGTGCTTATACCGCCACTACAGGCTGTATCGGCATTACTCTCGATGGCCGTACTGCAGATCTTCCAAGCCGACCTTCCCTGAAAACTGGATAAGGATGGACCGGAAGCTATCAGCGTGCCGGATTTGAGGAGCGCTACGCTACGGACCTGGCTCTTCGCTCCGTGAAATCTGCTGCACTGGCCATTATGTGCCTGTTTCCCATTGTGCAGGAACATGGCTTCTCTCGCCACCAATGGCTGATGTTATCTGAGATTCCGGGAAACGTAGCGCTCCGCGTTCCTTGACGCGCCCATCTCCCCAGCTGGCCTCTTTGGATCATCCGTGGGCCCCTGCAAAGTCTTTCTAGCCCTCCTAGGAAAACCTTCCACCAAAACCCTTTGCTCATTCAGTTCCAGAAAATGCAACTGTTACCGTGTATTTTGCAGTAAAAAAATCTGTAGTTCACAATTTTTGGCACCCCTAGAATATTTTGCGAGTAAAATACTTTTGAAGGATATTCCCAATTAATATTTACCTTTTTTTTAGCACATCAGGGTGACTAGGATCATGAAATTGTCCAGTCATGACTTCTTTCACAGGAGTTTAAATATGAGAAAACACAAATGCCAAATTCCTTTAATCATCTATCACAATGAGTAGCCTAAAGCAACTCTGTGTTTCTTTTGAAGTCATAACATCAGAATCTCTGAAGGAGAACATCGTAATTGGTTACCATTATGGAGATCAGTGTTTGCTTTAGTTGGGCTCTTGAGCCTTAAGTCATTTATTTTAGAACTTGTTCGGTTATTGTATTTCCACTTCTGTTACAGCCAAATGAACAAAGAGAAAAGGTGATTTGATGGTGCCCGCTGTTTAACATTGTCATCATTTCACAATCTTTTGACCTGAGTAGAGCCCAATTTCTGAGTTAAATTTACTTTATTGTTTATTGTTACAACACTGTCATTGAAAATCACAATATTCTTAACTTTTACAATGTAATCTAAATAATTTCTTGAAACTTCAAGAAATTGACATCAAGAATCAGCATGTGATTCGCAATAATGGTGACAATTTTAAAGCATTTTGCAGTGTATTCTGGATGCCACCAATAAATAATGCTGTTATGCACAATAATGCTGTAATGTAATGCAACAGAATCACAAAGCTGTTGCTAACAAATTAAACCAAATCATCTGAGTAAGTTTCATTTTTCAGATCACAGCATGATGTCAAAACATAACCAACAGTTGATTAACAATCAGATCACAGTTTTCTTTGTTCATTTGACTGTTATAAATCAATAACAGCAGACAAACAAAATTTAAAGTGAAAGTATATAAGAATATAGTTCTGATGTGAATCAAAAAATTGTTGAGATTCACAAAATTGAAAGTGACTGTAAGAAAATAGCTAAAGAATTGAAAATCCCCATTTTGACCATTAGGGCAATAATTAAGAAATTCCAATCAACTATGTTAGGAATCTGCCAGGAAGAAGATGTGTGTCTCTAGGCTATATTGCGTTAGTGGACAGTGAGGGTGAAAGTTTGAGTTGCTTCATGAAAGATCAAAAGGATAAACAATGCAGATTTATTTTTTACAGCTGGGTTTGATCATATTTACCAGGGGTGCCATCAATTTTGTATACAGTATGTACGTACTACCTATTCACCAGAGAGGGAAAACAATTATATATTGCTGATTAAACTAATATTATATATTGCTGATTAAACTACTTTTTACTATTATAGTTAAACAATTCATTGGCATTGTTTGTGAGTAATGTTAGGCCTACATCTGTGCTTTCGCCTAATGAAAAATATTTTCAAAACACAACATATTGCGACATCTAGAGGTTGTTGAAGACTCTGTATCCGCATGACTTCAACTGTGTCTGTATTATTTGTAATCCCCACTGTTATTATGGTGTTTAAATAATACAAAACAAGCAGGCCCAATCATTAACGCTTAGCGTAAGTTTGCTGAGTCTGTCAGGTGCACACGATGCATTTGCCCTTTTCAACAACGTCAGGGGAAAAAAAAAATCTAGGTTAGGCTACACAAAAAGTTAATTAATAACCACTGAGTAACTTATGATGTTAAAGCCCTATAAAGCCCTAAAGCTCATACAATGCACAACATATAAAATCGGGTTAACAAATATTAGCCTGACTTGTAGGGTTTGGGTTTTGGGGTTTTGTGAACATACTGACTAATATATTAATAAACAATCGAACAAGCATGACATTAATTGTAGAACAAAACAATTGTAACAGTCAGAAGCAGCACTTAAGGTGATTAGGTTTTCAATCCTCTTATGATGAGACCCGCGTGCTCCGCTCTTCATTGGAAGCCCCGGCGTATCCGGATACGAGCGTCACTCAATCAGCATCGAGCGCGACACGCAGCCGCTTTTAGGAAATGCCCAGAGACCCGTACTGCCCGACGCACTTTGATGTGTTGTAGTGAACCTGCTGAACACCCTGCGAGGCTGCGAACTGTTTTGCGCACAGACGCCGATACTTGACGGGCGATGTAACTTTTACCCTCGTCGAATAAATATGCAAGAGACCAAACCGGATTGCTTCTTCCAGCGAAATTCCAAGGGCATGTCTTCGGCTGTCACTCGATCGGGATTTGTGGTCTTTTGCGTGGTAAATCCAGTTTTATTTCTCTTGACACGTGACATTTAAGAGACTTTAGCAGAACGTGCTTGGCAAGTTGAACATGGCCAGATTGTTGACTGTTGACACTTTGCCTTTTAAAGTGGCGTACAGCCAAAACTTGTTGAATTGCCCAGTTTATAATTCATTGGAAAACTAGGCTATTAAATATCAGAAGCTCACGCAAAAAATTCTTAAAAGAAAAGTGCCTGATGTGAACTTTGTTTGAAAATGGGTTTCTGCTCCAATATCGCCATCATTTAGGCTACTACTATTTTGTGTGAGAGATTGTGTTAAGCTTTAGCGAAATGTAGGCTGTATATATTAAATCATAATGTAGGCTATAATACCAACTTCTGAATAGCAAGCCTGTTTCTCAAAGAGCTGAACAAGCATGCTACATGTTGTGGCAAATTATCTTGTCAGGGCATCGCGGGATAGTCCCTCACTGTTATTTCCACATCGATCACGATAATGCATGTAGGACCTCTGTGGCATTGAAAAATGCGTTTATTCAGCAGCCTAATTCTTCAAGATCAGCTGACGAGGGCCGTCCGATCCTCACAGTTGAAGTCGAGGATTGTTTCATCGCTTGCAAAGTTCTATATTGTTTCTGTTTGTGTCAAGTTACCACGTTATTTTTTTCTCGTTAGAGCCAAGTCTTTATTCAGAATCCGCATACTGAATATTCATTTAGGAATAAACAAAGAAATTAATTTTATTTACCTTCTGCTTTTTTATGGAAGTAGAAGTAGATGATCTTGCCAGTTATTATGCTGCAATTTTGCAACATTGTGATAATCAGTAATTTAATTTATAGGCTAGGCTACATTTTATCATTTATGTAAATTTTTTAAGGAAACCTTTCACAACATTTCTGAATTTCTGCCAGAACTCAGTGAGATAAAATATACTTTTGATCTCTTTATGAGTTGTGGATTAGAATGAAAGTTTATTTACTTACTTTTATTTAGATAAATTATTTATTTATTTTGCCCCATGTAATAAAAATTTAATGGGGGCCAATGTTGTATTCTTCTAAATTCTTCTAAAGCCTATCATCTTTTTTGTTCCGCAGAAGAACGTTATACAGGTCTGAAATAACATTAACTTGAGTAAATGATGATAGGATTTTCATTTTTGGGGTGAACTATCCATTTCTTTGATCGCTGTATTTTCTGTATTCTTTATGGTATTTGCATGACTCAAAATTCTAATAAATAGGCCTATTATGCATGAATGAGAATTGAGTTAATTTACTATCCCAAAAAAATAAGTAAATAAATAAATAAAAAGCAGTATAATAATGGCAAAAGCATATTTCCAAAAGAAAATAGTAGTTTTTTCCAATGACACTGATTACATATAGTCATATCAGGATTCGGAAAAATGTTTAACTTTAATTTTAAACATTAGTCTAACCCTTTCTCAGAGCAGCTCTTCAATGCATTCTCTTTTGCATTTTTACCTGGACAATAACATGAAAAGATTTACACACATTTTAGAAAAGCCATGGACATACATGATATTAGATTATTTTAGTACTGTACTCCATGTAACTGCATTAATGCTCTTTATTCTCTCTAAATGGTCCTTCTTTTTTGTGTACCTATCTATGTGTAGATTTTAGTCCTGACGCTTGCCCTATACCCTGTGCTGAAGACCCTGGGTGTTCATATTCATTCTGCCATCACAGGAGGCTTTGTGGCCGGATATCATTCTGTGCTGCTTCTCAACTGTCCTACTGAACAAACTGCTAGAGATATTGGCAGGTACAGTACACATGCGCAAACACAAACAAGGAAAGATATATTGAGCGTCAGAAACAGGGTTGTCCCGATGATAGTGACGTGTATCGACGATAGTCAGACATATTGCAGATGGCTGATGCCTTTGTTAATATCAAGACGATAAATGGCTCGGCTGTCCTATTAATGTATTAAATTATTATTATTAAAAGGCTAGCTTTATTATTAAATTAACATTAGGACTTATAATGAATTTTACTTCCTTACTTTAATATTGGGTCCCACTTTATATTAAGTGGCTTTAAGTACTATATACTTACATTGATATTAATCATTTGATACAATGGACTTATTGTGTACATACATGTTTTTACATTGTACTTATATTTTAAAAATACCAGCATGTAATTACAGCTATAATTACTTTATGTAATTACATTTGTAATTACACAGTTGACCCTCCCCTCACACCACCTACCCTTAAACCAACCCATACCACCACACCTGTCCCTAACCTCACCCGTATCACACCTCAATAGCAGCAAAAGTGTTTTACAATACAACAGGAACACAATAATAGATTGTACTTATTGTTCAATGTAAGTACATAGTACGTAAAGCCACTTAATATAAAGTGGGACCTAATATTGACATCAGCACATAACCACACATGTGACACCGACATGTGTGTATGAGAATTGAGGACCAAAGAAGATGTGTTCGCTTAGAAAGCCCGTCAACTTCGAGCATTAGAAAACGAGCCAATGGCAAAGAAATGCCATGGGTCAGCGGATTCTGCACAGCGCAACCCCACCCCACCCCGTGGGCATTTAAAGGGAGGAATCCCGTTTTGTCAAACAGCGACCCCTAGAGTCGCTGTGGAGTGCTTGTATTTAAAGTAGTACATCGTGATTAATTTGTCGTTTAATGAGATGTAATATATGTTGTTACGGTAGAGATCCACTTGTCCGACACGACAGTCGCGTGTTGTCGCAACGCCTCCCCACATTTGTACTTTGATGGGTGTTCCTCAAGTTTACCGCTATGGCCGTGGTTTTGAGCCAGCGGCCAGTCTAGAACAGAGGACCTGCGAGAGACTTCCCCCCATCTCCATATGCTCTACCTCTATTGGATAGTCGCGGCGCATTCAATGGAATTCATTTCCATAAAGATGGGCATCGGCCATCTTTTTGACGCGCAGCATTTTACCAAATGAAGCGCCGCCCTCCCGGGATGCTTTGCGGGCGCGTTAAAGTCGCCTGACGTCACCCATAGGAATAAAGCGGAGCACGGCACGACAGAAGTGCCGCGCGGACAAGTGGATCCGCACCGTTAGTGGTTAATGGTTCAGTGGCAGAACTTTTGCCAAGTGTGTCATCTGGGTTCTGGAATCCATACTAGTAGTATAGTTCATTTTCCTCATCAAAACCGATTTTTATTAGTGATTGTATATCAAGCAGGGACACTTTTTTTTTGTGCTTTAGGTTTTGTTAATTCACCATAACAAATATAAAGAGTCTCTCAGTCCCCGCAACGGATTGAAGCGCGCGTCAATGACTGTGCGCGTCACAACAGAATCCACTTAATCCGCGCCACTGATCGCAGTGGCAAGCACTTTGGTCACTTGATTTAAAAAACAACGCATTTCAGATCACCTCTTATTTAACAAACAAACGAAATGAATGCTCTTCTAGAGTTAACCGGATATGTTTTATTTGTTTATATTGGTACATCTGTGCCAGGTTGATGTTTCAATGGGGACATATCACACCCGCAAATTACACCTATGCTCGTGTCTGACTCCTCGCTCGGTCAGTCTGCCGTTTCCTCTTTCTCTGTTCCTCCGACAATGCTTTACTAGCTTTCTGCATCTTAATATGCATCCATGACAATAGTGTGACAAACTCCATCCCTCTCAACCTTGTTCCTGGATGGCGGTGTGTATGTGTGCAGTGCTGTAAAGAAATATGTTACATCGCAAGAGCTGATATCACGCGATACTTCCTGACGCTGAGGCCGGCGGCCCACCGGACCAAGTGAGATTTTTTCTGCTCACAGGCAACAGGGGAGGGGAGGGCGAGACGGCCACTATTCAACCCGATTTAACCATTTAACCAGACTATTTAACCATTTAAATAACTCTGAAGGTGTTCAGTTAAGCAAAATAAATGCATATAATCCATTTAAATACAATTACAATATGAAATTAAGTACAATATGCAGACATGTTTTTGCTTCGGAGCCAAGAAGTCCTCTTCACTCCTGCAGCCTATTCTCTGACTATCTACGCGAATCTTCTAGACAGCAGCTTCCAGTCGGTGTTGGTGTGATGGTGTGTTCCAGCGAGTTTCACATTTATGCCTGCTGAACTGTGTGTGTTTTTCTTCCTGGACAGGACCCTAGCGCCCTTTGGCATGTCGATTGCCTTGAGTTGTCTCGCTCTGCACCGCTTCCATGCGTTGCTCAAGAAACGTACGTACTAGTCCGATCAGACAAAACCGCAACAGTCGCGTATATCAATCGACAAGGTGGTCAACGCTCCCACCATATGTCACAACTCACTTGCCTCCACCTCATATGAAGTCAGAAGCATCTGAGGTCGCTTCGAGCCTTTGTATTCCGGGAACCCTCAACTGTGCAGCCAATAAGCTTTCATGTCTCAGCCTCTTCCTGGAGAATGGCGGCTCAATCCCCCCGTTGGTTCAGCTGATTTGGGATCAGTTCAGAGAACTTGCACAGACGCTGCACATGTGGCTCCTGGACAGGACAAGGCAGGTTTGAGAACCCAACCACCGTTGGTGGCTACCATCACTTCCGCTATAACATCGTCCATGAGACATGCCTACGCGTTGGAGTGGATCCTCTTCCTCAACTGGTGCTCTTCTCACAGATAAAACCCCAGGAAATGTCCGATCAGTGTCGTGCTTTCCTTCCTGCAAGATGGGTTGGAGCGAAGGCTGTCTCGCTCCACCCTGAAAGTCTATTTTGCCACTATCGCCGTATCACCTGCATATTGAGGGTAAGTCCGTGGGAAATCATGACCTGATCATCAGGTTCCTGAGAGGAGCGAGGAGACTGAATCCTCCTTGCCATTCTTTCATCCCCTCTTGAGACCTCTCAGCGGTTTTTAACTGCCCTGCAGAGTACTCCCCTTGAGCCTCTGCACTTAGTGAAGTTTAAGTTCCTGTCAGCTAAGACAGCGCTCCTGGTTGCATTCTCTGTTGATGTCAATGGCAGAGTCTATGCCTATGGCATAGGGTAGTAACGATTCACTCGTTTTCTCGATGCATTGATTCTAAATCCTGACGATGCATATGCATCGATCCTGAAACGTATTTTGAATCGTGAATCGTTTATTTACGTGAATAATCGATTTAAAAGGCTAAGAATTGAATTAATCGCGATTTTTATATGCATTCAGTGGTTTAAAATATATAAACACAACCTTAAATTGTTCCTGGTACAAGCTGCCTCACACATTGGCCGTCATAAGACATCCTCATTTTGATTGGTTTCATCCGCTCACACACCCCTGATTTCTCACGCTGAAGCCCGGTCGGTCAAATGCCTGAAAGATGAGTTTATCTTTCTACCTGTTGAGCTACAAGTGTGGTGATCAGCTAGTATTACGGCAAATTAGTTAAAATCTCCCGGAATCTAGAGCGAGCGTGCATACGAGACAGAGGTTGTGCTCCAAACAGCGTATCGCGTGTGCACACATGGCTGCATGCACGCGAGCTAGAGACCACCTTGCGTGTAAGGAGAGTCTTTCCATGTAATAAATGAATGAAAGCGTTTTATTTCATAGTGCCCACGCAATAGCATTGCAGCTTTATCAATGGCTTGAGCGGTTTGCCTCAAAACTATTGCTTTCTCGACAGAGAGCTCAGCTGGAGAGCTCAAACATGGACTGCTCAAAAATCTGTAGTTACATGATGTTGTGAATTAATCAGAATAGAAATGTGAATTTGTTATCTTTAATAATAACAGAAACAGTTTGACATTAATGGGGGTGTTCAGCTTTAAGATAATTCTACCAAAAATGCATCAGTGTATATGAGGAAGAAAAAAAAGAGAAAGAGATTGTTTTCATGTGCGAGCGCTGTATCTAATGATTCAAGTTCAGAAACTTCAGTAAACAGTTCAGTTTATTCAATTCAAGTCGTCAGTGGTCATTATTGCTGGTCAAGGAAGAAAATACACGACATTCTTTGGTGCCGAAAACCCGGGATAACTTGCAAGCAACATCCGAAATGGCGGAGCGACTTGAAAGACTACACAGAAAACGGAGAGCTGTGCGCGGTTCCACGACGAGACTTTTGCAAGATATAGAAACGGAGGTTAGCAAGGAAGATCCAGTCGTTGACAGATTATGTGAACTGTTAGCCATGTTATCTGCAAAAGAGGAAACGCTGCTGGAGTTAGATCACGAAATAGAGGAGCATACAGATGTGGAGGATCTTGAAAATGAAGTCATCGACGCTGAGGAGTATGGCCAGCGAGTCATCAGCGCGAAAGCCCGCGTGCGGCGCGTGATGCAGAGAGTTCGGGAAAACACTGATAGCAGGCCGCGTGATGCAGTACCAGCGCAGCGCGGACAAACAGTTAAGTTACCCAAGTTAATCATCAACAAGTTCAGCGGTGACATTAGCTTGTGGCAGGACTTTTGGAATCAGTTTGAGACGGCCATTCACAGAAATGACGCGCTAAGCAAAACAGAGAAGTTTAATTACTTAAAGACATATGTAGCCGGCGCTGCTTCAAAGGCTATAGTGGGACTGATGTTGACAGACAGCAATTACGATCACGCGATCGATCTGCTTCAGAACCGGTTCGGAAGAAAAGATCTGCTCATTAATGCGCACATGACCAAGTTGTTGAATCTCTGCCCAGTGAAGAAATCCTACGACGTGAGTGCTTTGAGACAACTTTATGATGAATGTGAAGTACAGATTCGTAGCTTAGAATCGCTGGGTATTGCATCAGAAGCATATGGCAGCTTGTTATGCCCTGTTCTGCTACAAATGATTCCGGAAGACATTGCACTTCAGTACAGTCGACAAAGAGGATCCAGTGATGAATGGAAAGTCTCAGAAGTTATGGAATTTCTGCAGAACGAGATTTTGAGCAGAGAAAGAACAATGCAACTGATTAAGTCAGGTAATTCCAAAGACAGCCAGCGCTATCACAAACCATTTAAAAAACCAGAGACATTAATTGAAATGAAGCAGAAAAAACATAACATGCCATCAGCTGCAGTGCTGCAAACCTCTAGTCAAAAAATACCAAACTGTATTTTCTGTGATAGCGCAGCGCACAAAACAGAACTGTGTACAGTAACTGAAATTGCTGCACGAAAAGCAAAATTGATGAAACTGGGACGATGCTTTGTTTGTCTTGGACAGAAGCATATAGCAAGATTCTGCAAAGCCAAAGTGTCCTGTACTGTGTGTGGTGGCAGGCATCATAGCACTGTGTGTGAGAAAGGAGAAACAACCACTTCAGACATCGACGATAAAGATGATGTAGTTTCTTCATTTGCTTCCCATTCTGTTAAAATGCAGTCCGATAAGCAGAACACGGTGCTCCTTCAGACTGTAAGAGCGTGGGCAGAAGGACCTGGTGGACGTAAAAGCATTCGCTGCTTACTGGACGGTGGCAGCCAGAGAAGTTTCATCAGCGAGAACACAGTGAGAGCTTTAAAATTACCTGTGATGAAGCAAGAAACGTTCACTCTTCATACCTTCGGATCCACAGCACCAGCAACATCCAGGCGCAACACAGTGAAGGTAACTCTGCAAAGCATCTGGAACAAAGATCAGAAAGTGGAAGTGGAAGCTCTCGAAACTCCACAAGTGTGCACTGCTGTGATGAAGATTCCAGGTGAGCACATCCAAGCAGAAATGAAACGAAAAGGCTTGCAGCTGGCAGACTATCAAGACCCAGGCACTTGTGATACAGAGTTGTCTCTCCTGATTGGTGCAGATTATTATTGGCATGTGGTGTCAGGCCAAGTGGAAAGAATCACAGATGCACTGGTGGCCGTTGAGAGTATTTTTGGATGGTCAGTGCAGGGACCAGTCACAATGTCCAGTGTTTCCGACGCAGCATGCATGCACATCCATATCGATGAAGACACACTGGTTTCAGAACGCTTGAAGGCCTTCTGGGAGACCGAATTCCTTGGCATTACCATGCAGCAGTCCAACAGCCCTGAAGAAGAGGATGCTCTTCGCATGTTTGAAAAAACTACTCAGTATAAGAACGGGCGATATGAAGTTGAGCTGCCATGGCGACCTGACAAACCAGAGCTCCCAGATAACTACAGAATCGCAAAGAAAAGATTTGAAGGACTGAAAAGGAGGTTGCGGTCAGATGTGGTAATGTATCACAGATATAATGAAGTGGTGAATGATTACCTTCAGCAGGGCATTGTCGAAGATGTTGTGGAGAATGGATCATCTTCAAACGCTGTAAAGTATTACATGCCTCATCATGCTGTTCTTCGAGAGGACAAGGTAACCACAAAGCTCAGAGTAGTATTTGATGCTTCATCACATGAAGTTGGGGTTCCATCATTAAATGACTGTCTACTTACTGGTCCTAACCTGAATCCAGATCTGCTTGGCATACTGATCAAATTCAGACTGAATGAGATTGCTTTTACTGCAGACATTGAAAAGGCTTTCTTGCAGATTTCTCTTGCTGAGACGGATAGAGATGCAGTGAGATTCCTATGGTTCACTGCACTGCCTCATGAAGACGCAGGTGAAAGGCTACGTGTACTGCGGATGACAAGAGTGGTGTTTGGAGTGTCCCCGAGCCCATTCCTCCTAGCGGCTACAGTAAGAAGGCATCTGAAGGAATATGAACACCAATTTCCTGAAGTAGTAAGGATCATCAGAGAATCACTTTATGTTGACGACTTAATCTCGAGTGCAAGTGATGTTGAGAATGCTTTCCACATAACTACTGGTGCAAAAGAGATTATGTCTGCAGCTGGAATGAATCTTTGCAAATGGACAACCAACTGTGCTGCATTGAAGGAAAAATGGAAGGAGACAATGAGTGAACCTGCTGAGGAGACAGAAACGCATGGATCAGTGCTGAAGGTACTAGGCTTGGTATGGAGAACTCAAACAGATGAATTTGTTTTTGACCTGACTGCACTGTTGGACGCTGTAGCGAAGAGAGAGAATACTAAAAGAAGTGTTCTAAAGCTATCTGCTCGCATATTCAACCCAATAGGGTTTCTGACTCCATTTACTGTGCGAGTAAAATGTATTTTCCAAGAGCTGTGGATACGAGGACTTGGCTGGGATGAGGAGCTGCCCTCGGATCTTGCACAAGAATGGCAAGGATGGTGAGCAGAGCTACCACAGATCCATCACATACACATTCCTCGTTGGTATGGATCAAAATGCATGCATAGACACAACGCACATCAACTCCATGTGTTCTGTGACGCAAGCGAGAAAGCTTATAGCACTGTTGCTTACCTGCTTCGAGTAGCTGATGATGGAACAAAAACAACATGCCTCGTTGCTTCAAAGTCCAGGGTAGCCCCATTTAAGAAGATCTCACTGCCCCGTCTTGAGCTGATGGGAGCAGTAATTGGAGCGAGACTCGGAAACAGTCTGTTAAAGCCTCTGAATATGGAGCTTCATCAAGTTCATATGTGGACGGATTCGATGATTGTGCTGCAGTGGATTCGCAGTCCAGCTCACAAATGGAAACAGTTTGTGGCAAACAGAGTGTCAGAAATTCAGCTTTTAACCAATCCTGAAATGTGGTCTCACTGTAGGAGCAAGTTCAATCCTGCAGACCTTCCCACCAGAGGTCTGACTGTAGCTAACCTGAAGGAAAGTGAGATTTGGTGGAACGGACCTTCATTTCTGACTACACTGAATCCGTTGGAAGAAAGTGAAGAAGAGACAAGTGATGAAATTGTGGTTAGTGAGTTAACACAAGATCAGCAGATTGTGGTGCAACTCAGCAGCGGTGAAAAACGAGAAAAGGAACCTGTTGTGGACTTAATGAAGTACAGTAAGCTAAAGCGAGTTCTGCGAGTTACTGCTTGGATTAAGCGGTTTGTGCATAATGCCAGTTCAAGCTCCAAGATGCGTGGTGAGTTGACTGCAGATGAAATGTTTGAAGCTGAAAAGTATTGGATAAAGTTGACACAAGAAAGAAGCTTCAGTCCTGAAATCAGTTCGCTGAAAGCTGGAAAGACACTGAACGCAGACTCAAAAATCAGAGATTTAAGACCTTTTCTGGACGAGGACGAATTGCTCTGTGTTGGAGGCAGACTCCAACAGTCAGACTTCAGCTACAGAGAGAAACATCCATGGATTTTGCCCAACAAAGACAGATATTGTGAGTTGCTGGTCCAGTACAACCATGAATTCATCATGCATTCTGGTTTGAGAGACACACTAGTGCAAACAAGAAGTAGATACTGGATTTTGAGAGCCAGACAAATCGTTAAAGGTGTTTTGTCAAAATGTACTGTGTAAGAGATTCAAAGTCAAGCCCGCACAGCAGGACACGGCTCCATTGCCAAGGGACAGAGTATCTGAGAAACCACCATTTGAAGTGACTGGCATAGACTTTGCAGGACCGCTGTATGTGAAGGGTGATCGTGCATTATGCAAGGCTTATGTTGCTCTGTTTACATGTGCTGTCACGAGAGCGGTGCATTTAGAACTGGTTTCAAGTCAGTCGACAGAGAGTTTCTTGTTAGCACTCAAGCGATTTATTTCCAGAAGAGGGTTGTATAAAGTCATCTATTTGGACAACGCCAAAACCTTTAAAAGAGCAAACCAAGACCTTAGTGAGCCGTGGAAAGCCATCAAAGATCCACAAATCCTGGAATACTTCTCAGGAAAAGGAATAACTTGGCGTTTCATTGTAGAACGAGCTGCCTGGTGGGGTGGATTTTGGGAAAGACTTGTAAGGTCTGTGAAAATGAGCATGAGTAAGGTGCTAGGAAAGGCATCGCTCACATTTGAAGAAATGTCTACGCTTCTTGCAGAAGTAGAAGCCGTACTGAATTCCAGACCTCTCACTTTTGTTCACAATGAGCTTGATGAGCCGCAGCCACTAACGCCAGCACATTTCTTAGTTGGTGAACGACTCACTTCACTACCTCCAAAACCATTTCCAGCCGACTATGATCATTCCACTGTGAGTAAGGGTGATATGACAAGAAGGTGGAGATACAGAAACCGACTCATGACCAACCTGTGGAATCGTTGGAGGAGGGATTATCTACTGGATCTGAAATCTGCACATTCCTGCAACACGCAGAAACCTACTCAGTTGAAAATGGGTGACGTTGTGCTCATAGGAGATGTCAATATGCCGAGACAAACCTGGAAATTGGGAAAGATTGAAGAGCTGTTTCCAGGCAGAGATGGCAAAGTTAGATCCTGTGCTTTGCGTACATCCACAGGGACTGTGTTGAAGAGACCCGTTCAATTGCTTTATGCATTAGAGATTTAAGTTGATGAACATTTGTTCATGGGGGGGAGGATGTTGTGAATTAATCAGAATAGAAATGTGAATTTGTTATCTTTAATAATAACAGAAACAGTTTGACATTAATGGGGGTGTTCAGCTTTAAGAGAATTCTACCAATAATGCATCAGTGTATATGAGGAAGAAAAAAAAGAGAAAGAGAAAGAGATTGTTTTCATGTGCGAGCGCTGTATCTAATGATTCAAGTTCAGAAACTTCAGTAAACAGTTCAGTTTATTCAATTCAAATCGTCAGTGGTCATTATTGCTGGTCAAGGAAGAAAATACACGACACATGAGAGCTATGGGACCGAGCGCAAGCAAAATCTAGTGAAAAGATGTTAACGAGTGCACTGAGAGGACGCAAAATGAAACTAATGAAAACGTCTCCATTAATTAGGGCCCGAGCACTAACAGTGCGAGGACCCTATTGAAACTGTTAGGGTTATTTTTTTTATTTTTAGGGCCCGAGCACTAACAGTGCGAGGACCCTATTGAAACTGTTAGGGTTATTTTTTAGGGCCCGAGCACTAACAGTGCGAGGACCCTATTGAAACTGTTAGGATTATTTATTTATTTTTTTTCTTTATTCTTTTTTCTGCAAAGTAAGCGCCATTTTCGGGGCCGCAACATGCTCAAAAACTCACCAAATTTGGCACGCATGTCAGGACTGGTGAAAAATTTCGTATTTTGTGGGTTTCACGGATGGGCGTGGCAAAATGGCACGCTAGCGCCACCTAGAAAATTGGAAAAAATTAGCCCCTCGTCCACGTTCAACCTACATGCACAGAATTTGGTGGGGACGTGTATCATATCAAGGCGCACAAAAAAGCCTCTAGAACCCATACCCTAAACTCGACAGGAAGTCCGCCATTTTGAATTTAGCGACCGATTTGGGACGATTTACACACTCCGTACTTTAACAAACTCCTCCTAGGGATTTAATCGGATCAACTTCAAATTTCTGCTGTACCTTCTAAAGGCATTGACGATGTAAAGTTGTGCTATCTGCGCGTTTTCGTCGATGGGCGCGTCCGTGGCGTCGATGATTCGCCATGAAACTGGAAGTTGTAGTAACTTGGCTGTAAATGCCCAGATCTGCACGAAATTTGACACATTTGACAAGAGTCCCGCCCTGAACAAATCTACATGCCGACATTCACCCTCAGTCATAGCGCCACCTAGTGGCAACAGGAAGTGACCTTTAACGAAGCAGCCCCCGCCGCACCTTTGAACGACATGTACGAAATTTCTGTGGTACATCTACCATGTCCACACGCACAGAAAAGTCTCTTGGAGCGATGCCCTAAACTCAACAGGAAGTGGGCCATTTCTATTTTTACCGCCATTTTTGGATGATGTACTCATTACGTACTTTAACGAACTCCTCCTAGGGATTTAGTCGGACCGACTTCACATTTCTGCTGTGCCTTCTAAAGGCATTGACGATGTAAAGTTGTGCTATCTGCGCGTTTTCGTTGATGGGCGTGTCCGTGGCGTTGATGATTCGCCATGAAACAGAAAGTTGTAGTAACTTGGCTGTAAATGCCCAGATCTGCACCAAATTTTACACATTTGACAAGAGTCCCGCCCTGAACAAACCTACATGGCGACATTCACCCACAGTCATCGCGCCACCTAGTGGCAACAGGAAGTGAGCTTTAATAAAGCAGCCCCCACCGCATCTTTGACCAACATGTACGAAATTTCTGTGGTACATCTACCATGTCCAGACGCACAGAAAAGTCTCTTGGAGCGATGCCCTAAACTCAACAGGAAGTTGGCCATTTCTAATTTTACCGCCATTTTGGGATGATTTACTCATTACGTACTTTAACGAACTCCTCCTAGGGATTTAGTCGGATCGACTTTAAATTTCTACTGTGCCTTCTAAAGGCATTGACGATGAAAAGTTGTGCTATCTGCGTGTTTCCGTCAATGGGCGTGTCCGTGGCGGCGATGATTCGCCATGAAAAAGGAAGTTGTAGTAACTTGGCTGTAAATGCCCAGATCTGCACGAAATTTTACACATTTGACA
Source organism: Pimephales promelas (assembly GCF_016745375.1). The sequence goes on along the minus strand of NW_024121876.1, from coordinate 17,386,163 downwards.
AGAGTCCTGCCCTGAACAAATCTACATGCTGACATTCATCCTAAGTCATAGCACCACCTGCTGGCAACAGGAAGTGACCTTTACCGAAGCAGCGAACCAAATTCACAGTCGCACCGGCTGAGCTGTAGAATATGCAACGCGGCCGTCTCACACCCCAACGCGCTACAGGTGCGAGGGCCCGCCCATCGCTGCTTGCAGCTTTAATTTTTTCTTTTTTCTTTTTTTTTTTTTTTTTTCTGCAAAGTAAGCGCCATTTTCGGGGCCACAACATGCTCAAAAACTCACCAAATTTGGCACGCATGTCAGGACTGGTGAAAAATTTCGTATTTTGTGGGTTTCGCGGATGGGCGTGGCAAAATGGCACGCTAGCGCCACCTAAAAAATTGGAAAAAATTAGCTCCTCGTTCACGTTCATCAACCTACACGCACGAAATTCGGTGAGGACGTGTATAATATCAAGATGCACAAAAAAGCCTCAAGAACCCATACCCTAAACTCGACAGGAAGTCCGCCATTTTGAATTTGGCAGCCATTTTGGGACGATTAACACACTCCGTACTTTAACGAACTCCTCCTAGGGATTTAGTCAGATCGACTTCAAATTTCTACTGTGCATTCTAAAGGCATTGATGATGTAAAGTCATGCTATCTGCACGTTTTCATCGATGGGCGTGTTCGTGGCGTCGATGATTCGCCATGAAACAGGAAGTTGTAGTAACTTGGCTGTAAATGCCAAGATCTGCACTAAATTTTACACATTTGACAAGAGTCCCGCCCTGAACAAATCTACATGCCGACATTCACCCACAGTCATAGCGCCACCTAGTGGCAACAGGAAGTGACCTTTAACGAAGCAGCATAGCAAATGCACAGCCGCACCGGCTGAGCTGCAGAAAATGCAACGCGGCCGCCTCAGACCCCGCAGCGATGGGCGGTGGGCGGGCCCTCGCACCTGTGGCGCGTGCCACAGCTCCACATTTTGATTGACAGCCGTCACAACCTACTGACTGTGTTTACTCCTTTCTTTTCAACCATTGGACGAGGTATACATGTAAGCACTGTTTGTTTGTGCTTGAACAAGATGGCGCCGGTGTTGGCTGGCCGTCTGTTGCCCTCTTTGACTTTGCCGTTGGCATGTGTTGTTTTTCTACTTATTTCCCTTATCATCACAAATTGTAACTCCATCCTGTTGTATGACCGCCAAACACTGCTTAACATTCGTAGTGTGGTTATGGACTCTATTAAAGGTGATGTTACTGGATATAGAGCGTTCCCATTGCCATTTCCAACCAACCTTCCAGTACACCTGTATAGGTGTCCTACGGACTTACCTAAAAAAAAAGCGCCAGAGGAGGCGCGGCAAACGGGGAGGCTTCGTTGTTCATCAAAGAGCTGTATCGGCTCGAGAGAATAGTGCAAGGTGCCAATTCTACTCGTTGGGAGGCCAGGTCCATGGACACGTTGCAGGATGGCGTTTTTCCGAGGCTCAGCTCCAGCAGCCTCGCGCGATCATCCCTGTTATTATTTCCACGCGTCATCAGAGGACGAAACATCGTCTCCACCGTGGCGGATCTAATCTCCGCGACCTTCGACCACTGTGCCGAGCAACGCAAGCGGTAAGTGACTCATCTGTACTGAAGATGGCCCTTGTCAACACACGGTCGCTGATAAACAAAACTTTCATTTTAAACGACCTTTTTACTGCACAAGCTCTGGACTTCCTTTGTGTCACGGAGACATGGATTAAACCTGGCGAATCAAGCTCGCTTGCTGAACTTTTACCACAGGATTGTAACTTTCTAAATACCCCGCGCTCATCTGGCCGCGGCGGGGGGCTTGCGACTGTCTTCAAAAACACTTTTCCGTGCCGATCCTTATACACAGACTCATATAACAGCTTTGAGGTGCAACTCTTTCAAATACTACTAGCTAACCCTGTCACTGTTGCTTTGTTATATCGTCCTCCTAAACATAATTCAGAATTTATTAATGAATTTGCTGCATTTCTGGGGGATATTGTTATTGCTCATGATAAAATACTACTGATTGGTGATTTTAATATTCATGTCTGTTGTACAACTTTAACTTTGTCCAGAGAGTTTTTAAATCTTATTGAGTCTTTTGACCTTGTTCAGTGGGTAACTGGCCCTACGCATCAACAAGGTCATACTTTGGACTTGATTTTAACCCATGGACTATCTGTTTCAGATATCACTATTAGAAATGCCAATTTTTCTGATCATATGCCTGTACTTTTCTCTGTTCCATATTCTGGTCAAACTCTAAACAATCAATCCATGGGGCGTATGTCTCGTAACTTTACAACACGTTCCAGTGAGGAGTTCAAGGTAGCATTTGGCGAGGTATGGAACTCTTCGGAAACAGAATCTACTCTACATAACTTGGATGCGGACGAACATCTCAGTTATTTTAACTCTACTTGTGCTTCCATCTTGAACAGTATTGCTCCATTAAAGCTTAAATTTCGTAAATCAGTACCAATTCCTTGGCTTAATGAATCAGTGCGCTCTCTCAGACAGGCCTGCCGACAGGCCGAGCGCAAGTGGAAAAAGGACAAATTACAGGTCTCTTATGAAATTATGAGAGATTCACTTTTTACGTTTCAGAGGGCAGCCAAAGCTGCTAAGAGTAAATATCTCTCTGATCTGATTAAGAAAAATAGGCATAACTCTCGTGTTCTCCACTATTGACTCTGTTCTAAATCCACCGGTTACTTTTTTCCCTAAGCCTTCTGTCTCGCTTTGTGAAAGTTTTGGAAACTTCTTCACAAACAAGGTTTTGGCTCAAATGGCTCAGACTGGATGCACACTGTTAGAGATTCCGTTATACTCCTCCACATGGTCTGAGTTTGAGCCACTCAACTTGCACTCCTGTAAGGAAATTGTGGACTGCCTTAAGCCCACTTCATGTCCACATGATATTGTTCCTTCACATTTCATCAAACAAACTATGGATGCAATTGGTCCAGGTCTATTATCAGTCATTAATAAATGCTTGTATATGGGCACTGTTCCAGTCTGCCTTAAACATGCTGCGATAACACCATATATAAAAAAACCTAATCTTGAACCTTCATCTCTTTCCAGTTTTCGACCCATTTCAAATCTTCCTTTTATATCAAAGATCATGGAGAAAGTTGTATTGGCTCAATTACAATCTTTCATGTTGAATAATTCTATCAATGAAGTTTTTCAATCAGGTTTTAAAGCACTACATAGCACTGAATCTGCTCTTTTAAGAGTCTTAAATGATATTTATCTCACCACTGATTCAGGAAAACAAATGGCTTTGGTCCTGCTAGACCTAAGTGCTGCTTTTGATTTAGTCGACCACAACATTCTTCTGTCACGCTTGGAGTCTTGTGAAGGACTTCGCGGTTCTGTTTTACAGTGGTTTCACTCTTACCTGTCAGATAGATGTTTTACTGTTCACTTGGGACATTACTCATCCACTAACAAGCACCTTGGTTGTGGTGTTCCTCAGGGTTCAATCCTTGGGCCTGTGTTGTTTTCTTTGTATCTGCTCCCTGTGGCTGCTATTTTTAAAAAACATGGTGCTTCTTTTCATCTATATGCCGATGATACACAGCTCTACCTGCCCTTGCAACGTAACAACAAATATACTCTTCAGCCGCTGCTAGATTGTCTAAATGAACTGAAGTCATGGCTTTCAAGTAATTTCTTAAACTTAAATGAAAATAAATCTGAGTTTATTATTTTCGGCCCCAAAGAAAACTGTGTTTTCGATTTTGACCAGGGTTGTCTCTCCCCTTATAACACAAAGTGTGCCAGAAATTTGGGCTTCCTTTTTGACTCCAGTTTAAACTTTGATAAACAGATCTCCTCGGTTGTCAAATCATGTTTTTATCAACTACGCCTTCTCAGTAAAGTGAAGCCCGTCTTATCCATGAACAACTGTTCATGCATTTATTACATCGAGGCTTGATTACTGTAATTCTCTGTATTATGTTATTTCTCAGGCTTCCATCTCACGTCTACAGTTGGTCCAAAATGCTGCCGCTAGACTACTTGAAGGGAAGCGAAAGTTTGACCACATAACACCTATCTTGGTCCAAAATGCTGCCGCTAGACTACTTGAAGGGAAGCGAAAGTTTGACCACATACAGTAACACCTATCTTAATGTCTTTGCACTGGCTCCCAGTAAAGTATAGGATTGAGTTTAAAATTTTATTATTTGTCTATAAAACTCAGAATAACTTGGCTCCTCAATATTTAACTGATCTTCTGACTCCATACACTCCTAGAAATCTGAGATCCTCTGACCTTGGCCATCTTACAGTCCCTAAAGTTAAACTCAAAAAACGTGGTGAGCGTGCTTTTGCTGCTGCTGGGCCGAAGCTGTGGAATAGCCTTCCTCCTGCAATTAGGCAAGCTCCATCTATCTGTACTTTTAAATCTCAACTCAAGACTCATCTATTCACCCTGGCTTTTAACACCCTGTAATCTGTCTTCCTGTTTTTTTCTGTTTTTCTTTTTATTATTATTATATATATATATATATATATATATATATATTTTTTTTTTTTTTTTTTTTTTTTTTTTTTCTTTCTTAGTGCCTTCTTGTCTCATTTTGTTTTAAGTTTGTATTGCAGTTTTATATCTGTGTCTCTTTTATTCCTTGTAAAGCACTTTGGTCAACCTCGGTTGTGTTTTAAATGTGCTCTATAAATAAATGATTGATTGATTGATTGATTTAAAGGTGCCATATGTAATAATTGATGTAAAAATATCCAAAAAATGAGCTACACACATCAAAAGAATGAGAAGAAATAAGTGCAATGATGTAATTAAAAACCTGATAAGTTATAGTGCTGCCGAGATATAAACCTAAATTAGCATGCTAAATTACTAGCCCCGGCCCGGCAGGTGTCGTAATACCAGTTTCGGCCATGGGAGGCGGTATGCGGGCGGGCAACATTACCACCGGCCAAAACTGCAATAGACGAGTAACTCGCATCTCGCGCGGCTTGTGTGTGTACTTGAACCTGATGTCAGTCGTGTGGAAATACAGCCCACTACTACATTTCAGTTCAGGGAAGAATTCGAAAAATGATTGGTTGACATTATGCATGAGGAATACATTTTGGTAAGTTGTAGCATACTGTATCTTTCAACAGTGTTCGTGTTCTTTTTCCATTAGCTAGTAGAGACGATTGGTTCATGTGCGCTAGGGATCTGTCGTGTAACATGTACAAGCGCCAAAACGGCATTTATTGTTTGAATTGCGTAATAAAATTGACAGAATCTGAGAGCTTAACTAACCTGCTTGCTAAGTGTTAATTGCATGTGTCTCACGGTGAATTCGTGACTCGAGTTGGCAGCTCTGAATGGCGCTAGGTTGATCAACATCAGCGAATGCTGTCTGTCAAATTAATTCAAACTAACAATAAAAGTGTAATATGAGAATCAGTCACACTTTGGCAATACTTTAAAAGCCTTTTTCAAAATATTGGCTACTTGGGTAGGTTTCTACAAATGCTATTTTTTTTTAATAATAATATAGTCATTAAAATTAAAAACAAACACGAACTAACATTAACAATGGACAAAATCCCCACTATCTGACCCCCTAAGGCCACTGTGTAGGTTAATTCAAACCCAGACAAAGACCCATATTGGGTGAAGCATTGAAATAATACTATAATGCATATACAAAATTAAGAATCGAATCGAATTTGGATGTGAATCGCATCGAATTGAATCGTTCTGAATTTGCACAAATCGTTCTTGAATCGAATCGAAAACCTATGAATCGTGAATCGAATCGCTGTCTACCCAAAGATTCACAGCCCTACTATGGCAGCTTTCGTGTTGGTTAGGTGCTGCTATATGTGCTTGGTTCCCCATTGGTGACCCCCACGTGAATTTCCACTGTAAGCCTCTCCGAGCATGTGTCTCTCCCACCTTCTCCATATGCAGCCCTTCTGGGTCATATGTGTATTCTGTAAGCCCCCAAGCCAACCCCCCCCCCCCCCCCCCCTTTTACATGTAGAGTTTGTATTTTTCGTTTCCTCTTTTTGAATGTGAAGATGTAAGACCGCAATCTGTGAAACAAACAGACACTCTACTTAATACCGATACCTCTTTATGGTTGTCAATGAACCTATATGTGTTTTTTTTTCCATTTCCTCTTTTTGAATATGAAGACGTTAGACCACAATCTGTGAAACAGACACACTACTTAGTACTGATTCTTCTTTGTGGTTGTCACTCACAGCATTGTCATATCCTTCAGGGTTCTCAAGTCTCACGCATTGGCCGTGGTATTTCATTCACCGGGTATTTCTCACGCTGAAAAGACAACGCCAACCAAGTTGTCCTGTAAGCTTTATATAACGTTGTATACGAGGCGCAGGCACACAAAGTGAAGTTTTCTGCCGCCAGCACGTATCTCTCGGACAGATTGCGTTTAATAGCCAACATAGACGCGCGAACACACGGAAGTTGACGGAACATTCTCATCGTTACTAGGTAACCAACAACATCGCGCGAACACAAGTCGTGATGGAGAAGGGAAGAAATCTTGTCTAACATTTTTAGGCTAGAACATTTAAGATATAGCCCATCGTGTACAATGTTATTGATGCAGTCAAAAACTCTACAACTACTTTGCAACCAGGCCAGAAGCTTTGGCTCAGTTTGGCTAGCTTACATTACCCGAATACATAAGGGAAATGTTAGTGCGTGGGTATGGGAAGGAATGAAGATGTGTTTCTTCATTTTATTTTAAATTATTTATTATACTGTATTAATAGTCTTTCTAGTTACATTAAGGCTACATGTATTAAAGCATAGTGCTCTGGGTAATATTTTATATTCTGTCAAAACATACATTAATTATTGCCACTGCATTTGTATTTTTCCAAGATATCAGGGAAAAAGCGAAAAGATATTTGTGTACACACGCACGCACACACACCTTAATATTCTAATATGTCCATTTGTTCACAATGTCCCACCACACAATAAATCATTATACCATTTCGACTAGACGCATTCAAAATGCAAAAAGATTTGTTTAAACTGAGATTTGTTTAAACTGTTTGGAGCAACTTGTTATATTTTTTGTATTTTTTTTACATTTTTATTAATATAACATTAAAGAGTAGGCTATATTTGATGTGATGAATTGCTCTGTCATTTATGAGATTTACCAATTGTTATAATTTCAATTTGTGCTGGTTAATTATGAACAATGGGTAAAATTGGGGGGCGGGGCTTCATTTGGGCTCCTCCCCTAACCACACGTGATCTCACTCCAATGTTTTATTTTTTAATAATTATAAAATATGCATCAACGCAACAGTGGTTAAGGAAGTTTAGTTAAAAGACATCTCTTCTTTTATTGAATGCCTGGATGACAAATCTGGTTCCAACCTAAGGACAAAGTCCTTCTTACCTGTTCTGTGATAAAGCTAGAGAATCACATTGTTTTGCAACAACAGGGACAATATATATATATATTTTTTTTTTGATATCATATGAATTTTGCTCCACTGCCTTTCACAAATCCTTTCCTGTGGCCTCATGGCATAGTGAAATGTCTATTGGGTGTGCACTTCTGAATCTTGCTGGAAGTGGTAAGTTACTGTATCTGGGAATTTTTTGCCTGCTGTTTTAGGAACACTATGCATTTGGACATTCTGCATATTGTTATTGTATGTTGCTGGAGTTACAGCCTAATAGCATTGCATTCTGAAAGCTTCCTTTGTTTTTCAAAATGCATCATTATATGCACCCATATTTCCATTGACATTAATTTGTTTTCTATGTGATTAACAGTGATAAACTTGGAAACCTAAAAATGACACTTTATGATAAACAAGGTTGCAATTGCAAACCCCTGTTCTAAAGACTATATTGTTGTTTATTATCAAAATAATATTGAATGTACTGTAGCTATAAAATGTAGTATTATGCACTACTGAGCATGTTTACATACACACCAATATGCTGATTACTCCCAAAAGTCAGCTTATTGAATTAACCCATTAGTTACATCATAAATAACCCAGCAACTCAAACCGCTGTAATGATCAACATACAAAACAAAAGGTGTGTTTGACATCGGCTGCGGCTGGATGTAAACGATCGGCGAGTAGCCGCGTGCAGGCGGGGAGGAGCTGCAAACTGAGACGTGAAGTTGGACACTTTTTGGTTCCCGTAGAGACCGCTCACGTGGTGTTTGCATACTTTACCACAGCTGAAGTGAAATAAATGCAATATTTGCCAAATACACAGATATATTATACACTTTTTTTAATTCAATACTTTACTGTTTCATCTGTTTGAACTAGAATAAAGTTCAAAATAAGCCTATATCAATGAAGTGGAGACGTTTTTTTAATCCGAGCTTGTGCAGCCGCTCTTGGGAAGCTGTACTGGCTGAGTCCTCCGGCTACTCTCGAATCGCTCTCACGGTACTGTGATAGCATATGTTACAGTCATGTGGACTCAGTGCTGCATTCAATTCGAACAAAATTTCTAACCGGCATGCAGTGCTTCAAGTCAGCCGCCGATCGTTCTGCGCAGAGCTGCATGAAGTCAAACAAGCCTAAAGACTTGACTAAGCATAACGTGACATGACACAACTTGACTTGACAAACTAACACTCACCACACAGTGGTTACATGAACAATACTTGACCAAGACACATGGAAAACACAAGGGCTTAAATACACACCTCTGAACATGATTAGACAATTGAATAATGACAACATGACACAAAAGAATAGGGAAGCACATGGCAGATGGCACATGGCACTTGTTAAGACAGGAAACATGAAACATGAACCGAAAAACAAAACTAGTATCATGAAACATGAACATGAAATAAAACTCAAAACTATTCATGACAGATCCCCCCTCTATGGGCAGGCCCATACGCCCAAACAAAACAAGACACAAAAACACACCAAGAGTCCAGGAGGGCGATCTTGGTTGAGGGAAGGACAGGCCCGTGAAGGGAGATTAGACTTGGAGAGTGGAGCTTGGGCGGTGCCGGCAGTTCAGGAAGCCAGGGCACCTGGCAGGCAGGACATGAAAAGGCTCAGGCTCGGTAGGCAGGACGTGAAAAGAATCAGTCAAATAATAGTCCTCTGCCTCCCCCACTGTGAAAATTGAACCACATACAAACAAAATAAAGTCAATATACTGACATAGCATACAAAGGTGTTCTGCAGAGGGCATTAGTTAGCATTAGCAAGATCATGGTCCAATCCATAACGAAAACACGTTTTTTTCTTTAATCGTGTCCCAGGGCAGATAATCCATGAAATCCTTGACATAATCCTCAATAACTCTTTCCGCTTGATGAAGTTGAAGCAAACAAGCTGCTTGGTTCATGGTGGGTCAAGTATTCTATTACGAAATCCATTATTTACGTCCAAACATGATCAAAATACAAAACAAAGACTCAACACCGACACGACAGACACAGTGGATACACAAACAATACTTGGCACAGACACATGGCAAAGACAAAGACTAATCACTAAACAAGAAACAGATGTGAACATGATTAGAAAATTAGCTAATGATAACTTGTCACAAAAGACTAGGGAAGCACATGGCAGGATCACATGAAACATTAACCAAAAACCAAAACTAGTAACATGAAACAAAACTTAAACTAGACATGACACACACTTAAGCTGCAGTAGGGAGCTTTGAGAAAACATTGACTTAGCCTGAAAATTTGAACAAACATAACTTACAGGTCCCACCCCCTTGCTCTCGGGTGTGCTACAGCCCTCCCTCCAAAGCTTGTACCCCACAGTGGAGCCTGCCACGAACACGCAGGCTAGTAAGCAGAGCCACTGATGACGGCAGATAAACAGTTGTGGCATATTCACTAGTAGAGATGAAACATCAACAATATTTACGTTGACCAACACCTGCCCATACTTTTACTACAAACTTGGTCCTCAAATCATTACGTATTTTGCAATACATGTAATGTAACTTCATAACGTTGCACCCTTTCTATAAGTTATAAATAGCTAGTTAGAATATAATGGTAACCAACATAACATTATATATATATAATAGCCTAATTAAAGTAATTAGTCTAGCGACGTAGACCTAATGCTAGATAAGGTTTGCTATTACATTTGTAATGGGATTCAGTTGTAATGGGAAAAAGGAGGCGGGAACTGGTGAGTATTAAACATTTTTAATAATAAATAAATAAATACAAAATTAAAGTATAAGCCAGCAGCCCCTCACGGACAACACACAAAGTGGAACATAAAATCACAATGTAAAATCAGGTCTTCTAAGTATAAAAAATTATACTTCTGCGTCAAACTCACAGCGTCGCTACGTCTTACACTGACATGCTCCTCTCCAAAAATGTAACAAGGCATCAATTCTACGCGGACGCAAGTGATATGATTGGTCTGCTAGAACCACTCCCCTGGTTTCACATGCTCCCTCTGCATGTGTAATTGCACGTCAACGCGGACAACAACGCAGAAGTATAAATGAAAACCAACGTGTAGTCTATAGCGTAGAGGCTCCGGCGTAGGTCCAACACAGAAGTTCCATACTTTCCTGTTATATAGACCATTTCACAAGATGTAAACAACACTGGTCCAGAAGCACTTCCTGTTTCAGTTTTTTAACACTACATAAAAGCTGGGATAAAATACAACCAACAGAACATTTAAAACTGAATCAAAAAGTTAAACAAACATCTTTAAGATGTTTTCTTTACATGTGAAATAAAGAAAACAGTTACAAACTGAAACAGGAAGTGCTTCTGGACCAGTGTTGTTTACTTCTTGTGAAATGGTCTATATAACACACATGCCCACTTCAATAAGCACACAGAGCTGGGTTTATGTGTTTACATAACGGAATTGGACGAAATTGACCATAAAGGGAAACGGGTGAACGCGTTTACATAATATGCACTGTCTGTCACAGTGTCTGGTTGGTGTATCCCTGGAGTTCCTCTTCCCCACGGTGTCATCCTGTTCATGAACTGCATTCCCCACAATCCTTGTCTGTACCAATCACTGTTCATTGCACTCAGCTGTTCCCCATCATCATTGTACCCAGCAGTTCCTTTTTTTATTCATTGTGAGTTCTTGTTAAATACCCTGTTTGTTTAGTGTTTATTACGGAGTTCGTTATTTGTCACACCACTTCGGAGTTCTGTGTTTTTGCCTGTTTTCGTCTTGTTTTCGTGTATGGATTGCTTATATGGATTTTGACCCTTGCCTGGAATGCTTGTGAGTACTGATTACCCTTTAAATAAACACTGCTTTTGGATCGATCCTTGTTCCTGTGTGTGGTATCGTGACAGTCTTAAGTATAATCGTATTAAGAATGTAATAAAGCATGGGCAAATAAAATTTAGATTTTTGGGGAGTGCACAAGGTCTGGAGTATGGAATGATGGGCCCTGTCCCAATATCCGCACTTGTGCCCCTCAATGCGCGTTCTCGCTAAGGGGTGCAAGACCGTAGGGTGTCCCAATCCTCTAATAGTGTTCTCCAGGGGTGATCAAAAGGGCACTTAATGCACCCTTTTCGTAAGTGCGCATCAGACCTCACTTTGCTGTGGGATATTACCCAGAATCCTTGTTGGGGAGAACGGTTGCTATGGTGCTGTTCGGGAGCGGAAACTCCGAAGATAAACGATGCCGGTGTGGTGAAGAATTTTTCAAAAATATTTGTGTTATTGGGTCACGAAATGTAGTTTTAAGAGTTTTTCAGTCGAGAATATAGTTGTTTAAAGCTCAAATCTGTGGTTTATTTATAAAAATAGCGCCTATTTTAAAAAATTGATCTGACGTTCGGAGTTCCAGGTGATCACAGGGCGGCGGGTGCTCAGCGCTCATGTACCCCGCCTGCAACAGCCTTGCCCCGGCTAGTCATTCTTGCGTTTCCCGCGGGCTCTGTGTCTAGTGGTTAAACATGAGCTATAAATCGGCTTGTGTACATCAGACGGGCGATCTTTGGTCTCATTATTCTATGATTTGTTCCCTGGAAAATCGTTTTGGCTGAGGGGAAAAGTGAAGTTTCATAACTATATATTTAGGCTATTTAACTGTAACGTTGAAACGTATGTTTGACTGAATCTTTTAACTTCTTGCCTTATTTGTTGACTTACTGTATATAGCTTCTTATACTTATACTACTTATACTTTTTAAGCTTATACTTTAATAATGGCTATTCTTGGTCAATAAAATAAAAAGAGACAAGGTTGTGTCATTTTATTTTATACAGCCTATATGTTAGACTATTTTAATCTATAGCCTATACAAAATATATCACCAACACGTCATGTTTTTTTTTTTTCTCATTTTTTTTTTCATGTATGGGAATTTCATATATCAATTTCCATAATAACAATTAACATTGCATTTCGAATCTCTGTGAATATGGTAAGGCAGTATAAACTCAGGTAAACCTCAATCACATTTTATCTTAGCCAAAAACTGTTTTAATATTAATAGCATTAACAGAAAGGTTGCTGGCTAAGAGTTAAAAAAAAAAAAAGTAGCTTTTTGAGGTGTGCAAAACTGTCCCAATTCTGCTCTTCACAGCTTCGGGCCCTTGCGCTCTTTCTCCGCTAAGTGCACTTTCAACAAGTGTCCACTTCGAGGAAGGCCTTAGGGCTCAAGTGAGTATTGGGACAGGGCCATGCTTTGCCAATGTTGTAGTAGGTAGTATGAGGTCATGGCATGAGCATTAGGAAAGGGGAAAGGCAGCAGGGATGTTTTCAGTTGGTTAGGCAATGACAGCACAATCAAGGGCCTAAACTAAACACTAAAAGCCAAATAATGAGATGGAAAACACAAATCTACCATAGTCCGCTAGAACACAGATTCTAGCACACATTTCTGAGCTAACACCCAAAATCAAACTAAAAGATTGAAAGCTACTGTATCTTTTTATGATAAATATTGCTATAGTCTTAGGTTAGTAGTTAGTAGCTCTGCATTCATTCTGAATGATTATGTATGCATGCGTACTGTTTGGAAAACTGTCCTAATTTAATTTATTTCTGCATTGCTGCTATACATCTTCCATGTCTATAATATTTTATCCTTTACATATTCTCTTTGTCTCTCTTCTTTCTGTTAGGAGCATCATGGAGAAAAGGCTGGCAGCATGTGTGAATATATTTCCTCGCACTACCACTATGTAAGACCAGCGAGTTTAAACACAACATACAGAGATATATTTTAAAAGTTAAAGGTTGTATCAGGGATTTAAGGCCCAAACATAAATTATCACATTCATCTAATCTTTCGTAATGATCCGCTAGCTGCCCCCCATAAGCCGGCTGTCAAAAAAACGTGTCTCTGTGCTAGGCAGCCTAGGCGCTGAGATATGCACACAATGCAATTGGTTTCACCAACCACTCAAAACCAAAATAAATAGTGCTCCAACCAATCACTGACATTTCCATCATATTTTACTTTCTAATAATTACTACCTAAATTATTTAAACTAATTTAGATTTACAAGATTAAGTATTAAATTTACACATTTATGAAATGTCATCATTCCTCTAAAATGTCAATTGTTCATTAATTTCAGGTACTACTGGAAAGGAGATATTCGGGATGCCACAGAAATTCTTCTGGTGTGTTGCTATATTTATTCAAACTTCAGATTTATCATTCAAATCAAATAGTTTTATATTTTAAATATGTTAATATGTTTTTAATGTAACGTTATAAAGTGTATGCACGTGTTGCATACTGTATTAATAATGGTTAAGGTTAGTAGTTAGTAGCTCTGCATTCATTCTGAGTGACTATGCATGCATGCATACTGTTTGGCCAACCTTCCTAATTTTATTTATTTCGGCATTGCTGCTATACATCTTTCATGTCTGTAATATTTTAGACTGTATATTGTATCTTATAATGGTGATGCAATTTTAAACATGTTGTTACCTATAAACATGTTATTTATACTAAATTTGTCATTTATTTAACAGCTTGTGAGGACAAGAACATCTCTGGTCCAGAGACTTGTGGCTTACCTAAAGCAAGTACTTTTTTTGTCAACATTGTTTAAACTTCTTCATTTTGACCTAAGATATTTGCACATTAGTCATGATAAACATGTAAACAGACACAAATGGTTAAATGTTTGAATATTTCAATTCATTATAGGCGATGTACAGTAGCTTGTGGTGTTATTCACAATATATAGAGATGCTTCAATCATCAAATCAGCATTATCAGGTCAGACACCAATTGGCTGATATATCAAACATGTTGAGCAAAGTGAATTGAGGCTTTCTAGATTCGTATAGGAGTTTCTATGTCATCAGACCATCTCGGTCTGAGGAAAAGTCTTCTTCCTTTGTGGTACCTGTAAGCTGGCCAAAATACATGTACATAACATACTAGTTACCTCATATATTTGAGTGACACTTGTTGAAGTCTATTGAGTTCTGGATTATTCTGGAAATTGTCATCATGAGGAATAGTCAGGGCATATCCATTAATAGGTTAGAATGTTTTCAAAATAAATAAATATGTAAGGTTTTTTTTTTTTTTTTACGTTTTTAAAGCAGCACTAAGTAACTTTTTCAACCTTTATAATATTTTTTCCAAAACCCTCGAGATGGTACATCAACTTACAATCAGGGGCGTAGCCAGTTTTGTGCCAGGGCGGCACTGGCCCACCCACATTACTCACTGGCCCGCCCTGAACAGTTTGATAAAAATAAATTTTTAGTTTATTTTTATTTTTTTATTCAAATGTATTTAAGAAAATATATTAATATATGCCTGTTTTATTGTTGACTGCTGTGTGTGTTTAATTCGTTTCCCGAATAAAATGTAACTGTCGAAGCAAGTTATAGAAAGCTACCCTCCGGAACGTTGTAGGTTGCTATGGTTGCTGGGGGGTCCAACAGGAAAACTCATAGCAGAAGAAGAAGGCTAGTCAGGTGCTGGCGGCGGCCGCTTCTTGCTCCCTCTCTCCCGGTCAGCCTGACGCGGGTTTACCTGCCGATCTAACTGCGATATTATTATTTTAGCTTACTTTATTTTCGGATGAACTGTCTTTGCACTGCTGACTAGCCAAAATCATTGCCTACACTGGTCTGTCCTGCCTTTACTGAGCTCTGTTGGTTGAACATGATGATTTGCTGAATATAAAGCAAAATATTTTTTTTCTATGAAAAACTGTAGGCCCACTCACATTTTCACTGGCCCACCCAAAATACAATTTCTGCCTACGCCACTGCTTAGGCCTACAGGTCTACCATAGCCTAACAGTAGCTGTGTCCCAATGTGAAGGCTGCGTACTTCGAAGGCTGTAGACTCCGAAGGAGGCAGCCTATTTGGCCTTCGAAGGACGCTTCATGTAGCCTTTGTGGGATTTCCTAATTGCGCAACCAGGTGTTCCCTATTACTGCTCCTGGCGCCAAGCAACGGAGCGAGAGAACAGCTGCCACCCTGATCATTCATTTAATGAAACTGAGTAAACAGCTATGGAGACAGGCTATTGTCATTTTGTTGTTTTATATTTTACTGGAAATTTTATGTTTTATATTTTCCTGTCTTTAAATGAGGGGCAATATATATAAAGTCACATAATTTCAATTCACATAACCACTAAAAAAATATTTCGAGTCATGTATTTTCGGCTCAAGAGTTGGCCAGAGCTGGTTTAATGCTAGAGGCTGCGTCCTGAATAGCCAGATTACACTGTAAACTGTTCAAATATTGGGTGTTAACCTACGTAAATATTGTAATGAAATAGCCCAAAAAATAATAATGATAAAACATAGGCACATATATAGCCTATAGCCTATTCAAATGTTAATCGTACCTTGATGCGATTTTGTAGGGTTTTCTTTTTAGTGTCTAAATGGACCATGGTGAATATATTTATACAGGCTGTCAATCCTATTTGAATATTTTAAACCAGTTGGATATAAAAAGTCCAGTGCAAACGTCGTTACTCCCGCTCGTCGTCGTCAGCTGTCAGTCACAGTTGCTAGGCGACAAGAACAATCCTCCGCAGGCTAGACCGGTCCGAGCGCTTCAGGTGCGCACTTTGTAATGGGACGAAGTTGAAGTTAGCAACAATTTGTTAATATTGTGACAATGGACCAACAATTTGTTACTTTAATTTTTAAAATAACCAGTGGTAGTCTGGGAGAATGTAAGGGACTTCATACTGCGATCATGTACAAATGTGAAGTAGCCTACTTTTTTCCCCCAGCAAGTTAAACCAAGAGGGTTTTGTCGGAGGACAGTAGAAAGAGAAAAAGGGAGAGTGGCAAGATTAAAGGCTGGGCGAGGATCAATATTGGTCCAGCATTAGTGGCACCAGCCACTCATCCATAGTGTACGCCAAAATGAGCGAACGAGTGATTTTTTTTTTTTTTTTTTTTTTTTATACTAATATTTTTTTAAAAACATGAATTCGTAATACTACTCCATGACATAACTAAGTCCCCCGACTCCGGTCCGGTGCATCAATTTTCCCCCGCCTAGCAAATGTGAAGTATGTCAGAAACAGAGCGTGCTCGCGATCAGTTTACTGTTGACAATGTGTTGTATAACGTAGCTTCGCCCCTCGCCGTATCCAATGTAGACTACATTGCTTTCTTTTGAGGGCGCTTAACACACTCAAGCATCCCCGTAGAGCCGGGGCAGGCCTTCGCGCCAGACGTGAAAGTATACTGATTACTGAGTTTGGTAGGGGCTACATTCTTGCAAGTAAATAATACATGATTAGACAGACAAAATAATCGGTCAGGATAACTATGTCTTCAAGTTGATAGTCATGTTTGTTATTTACTTTTCTGGTGAAAGTGTCTTGCCTCAGGGCAGGCTATAATCCAAATCGATTTTTTCAAATTTGCAGATTCATCTATGGTAGCTTGATATTATAATATTGACGATATGGCTATTCTCTGCGACACAAACATTGAAATGAATTAGCATATCCTTATGTAAAACCGTAGCCAATAGGCTAACGTTACTATAAAGACGCTGGCTTGTAAACGTGAGCTACGCGATCTTTTGATGTTTGAAAAAAATAAAGCCCATGAAACTAAATTCATGTGACATGCTGAAATATATGCCAATGTACCTGGGATGAAGACATATGCAGCGCTGGCAGCCTGCCCAAGATTTGAGAACTTCCTTCTGCAGAGTTTGGGAGTCTCCTTGTCAAGAAATGCACGTGTGTATAGCTTAGTGTAACCATGATAGATTTTACGACAGTAGTAGAAGACAATACTGTTTCCCAACTGTAGGGGCACCCCGAGAGCAAAATTTTAAAAGTAACATAATGCTGCTTTAAAACCAAGTCTACATTTTTTTTTATCAAAATTACAGTAAAAAGAGTAATATTGTGAAGTATTATTACAATTTAAAAGGATAGTTTTCTGTTCTGAAGTCACGGTTCAATACCAGTTTGGTGCCATAGCAAAAAAAAAAAAAAAAAAAAAAAAAAAAAACAGTCACACCTTATTTTAAGGTCCAATTCTCACTATTAACTAACTATTAACTAATACTTTTGCCTCATTCAAGGCACATTTACTTGGTTTATTTTCATGTTGAACAGACAGTAGTGCAATTTACAGTTTGTTCAACCAAAAATCATTTAGTGAACGCAGAAAGACACATTTAGTGTGCGCACTATCTTGTGGACTTATTCAGTAAAAGCTGCGCTTTTTTCTGTTGTGGGGGTTAGAAAACAGCGTTGCATTGCTGCAAGTGTTGATCGCCGGTCACTGACTGCATGCATTAAAACGTAACGGTTTGGGACAAATACGTGTGCCGTTGCATCCCTATTTTCTATTTTAATATATTTTAAAATGTTTTTTTCAAAGCAGAATTTTCAGCATCATTAGTTGAGTCTTGTAACTACTGTCTTTTTTGATCAATTCAATCCTTACTGTCTAAAAGTATTAATTTCAATTTACTTACTGACCACAAACTTTTGAATGGTAGTGTACAATACAGATAAGTATGTTTCCTTGTTATTTTAATGTGAATGTTTTTTTTGAATGAATTATTTTCTTAATCTGTAATTTCAATTTGGGGCAATGTGTGTCCCACAGAGCTGTGCATCCATATGACATTCCAGAAATCATCAGTTTTCCTATTGATGATGGAAGCCAGCACTACCTGAAGTGGATGGATGATGCAGTCACTGATATTTGATACATTTCACTGTCTGCAGTCCAATGAAGAAGCTCCCTGTTGGAAACTCTGCATGTAGAAAGATATGTGGAAGCGTGAGAACAAATTCTCAGGTTAATCGGAACCCTGGCCCATACACTCTAAAAAATGCTGGGTTGTTTTAACCCAATTTTGGGTCAAATATGGACAAACCCGAAATGTTGGGTTAAAAATGTAATGTAAAAATTTAACCCAACGGCTGGGTTAGTCCATATTTGACCCAAAGTTGGGTTAAAACAACCCAGCATTTTTTAGAGTGTACAGAGCAATGAATGTCCATTAATATAAAAATCAGAGTGTACATTTACTGCAAAGGTTGTTGGTTTTTTTTTTTTTTTTTTTTTTTTGTAAATTGTGGATTTACATGCATTCAGCGTCATAGAGAAGAGAAAGGTGATGATGACTTTGCTCAAGTGTATTTATTGACTTTTTTGACTGAATAACTTTATTATAAAGAGTATAACTATAGCTTATATTATTAAGCTAATATGAATGCATTTGTTAAAATGTGGTCATTTATACCAATTGTTTCTAATGGTTGGATGTTTTCATGTGATGGCTATAGGCAGAATTTAAGCTTTTCTTGAAATAATGCATTCATTTCAAAATAATTGAATGAGATCTTTTCAACTTTGACTTTGAATTTTTAATAAATATGCTATAATATATTACACATTAAGTTTATGTGTGCACTTTATCATAGCATGCTAAAAAATCAATCTAAAAGGAAAGTAGCTCCCAAATGTTGAGTTTAGGCTTTTCACACATGACAGAACATTACAAAAGTCACAGAATTTCTGTAAGGTTTACAGGTAAGTGTAAAGCTATAGCAGCAACTGTAATTTGTGTTGAAACAAACAACATTTGTTGTGAATATCTCTGAGATATGACATAACATTTGAACTAGAAATATTACAGTCGTACATGAATATATATATGAAGAGTTCAGATGCAAAAGCCTCTAAATGCCATTTGAAATTTTCTTCTTTAATGATGATTTTTATCAAACTTGTATATTTAAGTTCAGTAATTTCACTTAAATGGCAATGATAATTACCTATTAATTGTTATTTAAGTAAAATTACTGAACTTGAATATATATATATATATATATATATATATATATATAAACAAAAAAAGTTAGTTTAGTATTCTGTAAATGTTATTTAAGAGATTTAAATGTAAAAAGAGCTTCTAAACAGGCTAAATTCAACTGTCTGGTCCTTGTGTGTCTAAAATAAATTTTTATCGACACAAAATAATATTTTGTCCAGTTGTTTTAGGAGTCGAACAGAGTCTTTCTGTTCTCTCATTTAAAACTTAAAATGGTCAAATTTTCCCTGTGTGTAGCTGAATTGGAAATTTTGTTTTGTTGAATGGGTTTATGTCCGCACTGTGGCAACACAATAGAAGTGCAGATGTGAGGAAGTGTTATTGTGTGTTGGGATTTGCTGAGATCCAGTCATAAAGAAGTCACAAATCTGATCACTCATCCAACTAGACCTAGTAACCTGCAAATGTATACTGATTTTAAATTATAAATTAAATCATTTTATATAATTGTCCATCTGAATGTGCTTCATAAATTAAGGTTGTTGTTTTTTTTTTTTGTTTTTTTTTTTTTATCCTATGTCTCTGTAACAAGGTGAAATGTGAAAAGAAGGAGATGGGAACTGGCAAACATTCAAAAACTTTAATAAACATAAAATTAACAAACATGATATAAACAAAATGAACGTAAAGACAGCAGCCCCCACACAGATGACTGCTGTCACATATAACAAAACAACATACACTGAACAAAATTGTAAACGCAACACTTTTTTTTATTTTAGCCCCCATTTTTCATGAGCCGAACTCAAAGGTCTAAGACTTTTCTATACACATGTACTATACACAAAAGGCCTATTTCTCTCAAGTAGGCTATTGTTCACAAATCTGTCTAAATCTGTGTTAGTGAGCACTTCTCCTTTGTCGAGATAATCCATCCACCTCACAGGTGTGGCATATCAAGATGTTTATTAGCATGATTATTTCACAGGTGTACCTTAGGCTGGCCACAATAAAATGCCACTCTAAAATGTGCAATGGGCTCTATGCACAGCTGCACTACTTCCTGAACTTAAGCCAACTCCTTGTTTCCTGTCTGCCATTATTGGCCAAATTGATTAATGCAGGTGTGCCTGACCTCAGTAGTCACGGCAACAATAATCAGACACACCTGAATTAATCAATTTGGCCAATAATGACAGACAGGAAACAAGGAGCTGGCTTAAGTTCAGGAAGTAGTGCAGCTGTGCATTAAGACCATTGCACTCATAATCAATCACACAGCATCTACTGATCAAACAATTTGCCATTAGACTCATGGTTACATGTTAGGGCAATGGATTAAAGTCCAACTAATAGTTGCCTCATTATAAGTAAAATAAATTAAATCATCTTTTGAAATAAAGCTTGCTTAATTGTAAAGTTAGCTAACTTCAACATAGGCCTAAGCTAACTCTAGTTATCTACTCAATGTCATTTTCTCTCAAACATCATTGTATTGTGTCAGTAATAACAACTTCTTTAAAAGTTTTATGGCGGTTGGCAAACCAGCTAAAAAGGTGCATTTACTGCCACCAACTGGACAGGAGTGTGAAGCGTCAACAAGTTAAGCAACTTATCTATATATTTAAAAAAAAAAAAAAAAAAATCTATTTAACTATCCTGTCAATATAGTCAAACAACCTACGTGTTCTAATGTTTCAATAAAATTGCTTCTTTCTCTGTTGTATCCTGAGCACTGAATCAACACATGTTCAACTGTTTCTGACAATCCACATTTATCAAAATTCCCTGATTCCCTTTTCCCAATGGTAAACAGTGAGTAATTAAGTCATGTATGCCCTATTCGGAGCCTAGATATAATAGAATCTTCCTTTCTACTTCCGTATTTCTTTCTCTCAACCCCAACTTTGTTTTGAATTTTATACAAATGTCTACATTTTGTCTCCTTATCCCATTTCTCTTGCCAGATCTTATTTAGAGCAGATTTTATTATTACTGTAACTTCAGATTTACTCAGAGATACATTAATGTCTATTACACTGCGTTTTAAAGATCTCTTTGCCAGCTGATCCACCTCCTCATTACCCTCTACCCAAACATGTGCTGGAACCCATAAAAATGAAATACTTACTCCTATTCTACATATTCTGTACAGGTTTTGTAGCACTTCATACAAAATATCCTTCCTAGAGGCTGACTTTCCACTATTTATACTCATTAAAACTGAATAATCTGAACAAATCACTACGTCCATTGGTCGAACTTCTTCCACCCATTGAAGTGCCATTAAAATCCCAATCATTTCTGTACCGAAACATAATCTGTAATTCTCTTTTCAATACTGTATTTAAATTGGGGGATGTAAACTGCTGCTACTGTATGTCCAGTGTCTGGGATCTTAGAGCCATCCGTAAATATCTGGATGCTATTGTAGTATTCCTGATTTAGATGCTGTTTCACCACTATATACAATGTTATGTATATTTCCTTTGTTTGCATCTTTTCTTTCAATCTTAAATCTACATATGGTTTAGGGAAAAGCCATGGAGGTATAGATGGTATTACCACTGTGGGACATATTATTTATTTTGTTCTGGGCTTCTTTTTCTACATTCCATCCAAAACTTTTATTTCTCCTTTTCCACACTTTTCTAGGACCTTTTCTCACTGAATGATTCTCTTTGTGTCCCTTTATTGTACTCCAATATGACATTTTTAATTGTAACCTTAACATCCAAAGGCATTTCTGCCATTTCTACCTGCGTTGCTGTAATAGGGGATGTTCTGAATGCCCCACAACTTATTCGTAAAGCTTGCGACTGAATAATATTTATTGTCTTTAACCTGGATGCTGATGCTGAGCTATATACTATGCATCCGTAATCTATTACTGGTCTGATCATTGCACAATATATTCTGTTTAATGATTGCCGACTTGCACCCCAATCTACCCCTGCCAGACATATTAAAACGTTTATTCCTTTTTTTTTTTACATTTATCAATTATTTTCTTTATGTGACTGTCAAATTTCAGTTTTGAATCCATCCACAACCCCAAATATCGAATTTCTGATACTTGCTCCAACGTTTGATCGTATAGTTTTAATTTTATTTGTGGGCTACTTTTCTTTTTTGAGAAACAGACAACTTGCATTTTTTCTACTGACAATTTGAAACCCCAGTTGTTTACCTTCCACTTCCTCTACTGCTCTCTGCATGCTTTTCTCAACAAATGTATCATTCCGTCCTCTTTTCCACATGGCTCCATCGTCTGCATAGAGGGATTTACCTATTCCTTGTCCTACCTGAGAAAATATATCATTAATCATTATATTAAACAAAATGGGGCTACAAACACTACCTTGTGGAGCACCGTTATTGTATATATTTTTGAACAACTTGAGCCGATCCTATTGTACGCTTGAAAAGAAAATCCATTATCCAATTATATAACCTTCCTTTAATACCTTCCTTTAATAACTTAAATTAATAATCCCTCCTTTCACAACATATTGTATGCTTTTTCCACATCAAAAAACACTCCAACCAATACTTCTTTATTTACAAATGCTTTTCTAATGTCTGATTCTAGACATATGATAGAATCCATCATGTTACGACCCTTTCTAAATCCACTTTGGTGTGAGCATAGAAGATTTTCTTTTCATTCTTTCCATTATTTTACACAAGTTCGATGTTAGTGCAATTGGTCTGTTAACTGCTCTGGAATGATCTTTCCCAGGCTTAGCTATTGGAACAACTACTCCATGTTTCCAGGAAGAAGGGAGTCTTCTTGTCTACCATATTTTAGAACTGCTTTCAGACAAACATTCCTGTATACTGAAAGGGTCAACCATTTTACAGTTATAGGGAAATTAAATAATGTTCACACACATAATACATAACTACACTTAAAATGAAAATAATATTCAAAATACATCAACCTTAATTATGCAATGAAAATCATACAAATAATAAACAAATACATTTTTACATACAATGAACATACATAAACAACAAATCATGAAACAATAACCCCCTTCTCCCATTGAGAAATGGACTATGCCTACACTACCCAGAATTCTTTGGGATGGCATAAAATGAGGAACAGGATGGCCGCCCGTCCTCTTAAACACCCACCCCCGGACACCATGCTGCAGACATGAACCCAGAAGGTTAGTTTTGCAAATGAGGATAAAACTATGATTTATGTAAATACCAAAATAAAGAAATAAATCTCTTAGTGTTTTTTATCAGTCAAATGTGCACCTCAGACTATAAAGTCACCAAATAATGACAAACAAACATTTATAAACAGAATGTAAAGCAAACAGACACAGGGGCCTACACTGCCATCAGGGGTAACTTAGGACTTTGTCACAGTTGTAGTCATTTATATTGCATTAGATTTATTAGGGTGGTAGAGTAATATATAATTCATTGTGTATAGTTTTTACCTGTTTAGGCGTTTTTTTATGGTTTTTAATTGGTTTTGTTTTTTTAGGCATTTTTTTAGGGTTAAGTCTTATTCTCTATTTTAATTTAATAATTACCAATAGCCATGATATTGTATAATTCATATGTTTGTAGCTGTAAATAAGTTATTTATTATGGTCTGCATACTGTTGGGTACCACATTGCAAGTAAATGCAATACTTTTTTGGTTTACTTTAGCTTACTTTTTGATACTGTTATGTACCGGCCCACCTCAACTTTTCAATTTAATAATCTTGGAATGAAACTACACTCTAAAAAATGCTGGGTTGTTTTAACCCAACTTTGGGTCAAATATGGACAAACCCGAAATGTTGGGTTCAAAATGTAATGTAAAAATTTAACCCAACGGCTGGGTTAGTCCATATTTGACCCAAAGTTGGGTTAAAACAACCCAGCATTTTTTAGAGTGTAATTGAATAGCCCTGGTTTAAACCCATTGCAACGGTCACAATAGTGACCGTAAAAAAAGTTTCATTTCTAAGGCAATAAAAATGTTAATAATCTATCAATGCATTTCCAGCAGATATTGAAACTGTAAAACTGTTATACTGTAAATAGTCACATGACCAGGGGCCTCATTATAACCGTTGCGTACGCACAAAACAGGCCCTGAAAGAGGCGTACGCCACTTCCAACGTATTTGTGATAAATCGTTCATTTATGTATTTAAACTGTTATTGTGAACATGCACTGTATTTATGATGGACTCATAATGAAGATTTACGGTTTTACTTCATCTGCCGTTAGATATGCGTCAGTTTCACTAAACGGCTCAATGCGCTCGCGCGGATATTTAAGAAGGGATGGATATTTGCTTCAAGTGGATTTGGTGAGTGAAATTATATTTGTATTATATTTCTGTATATGTATAATTTCCTTACATTTTCTGTCTAAAAGTGACCAAAAAGACAAAAGTGGGGTGTGTGATGAGTGTTGGGTGTGCGTGTGGGGTGTATGACTGACATCTCTAAAAGTGGAAGTACGTGGGTATTAGTCACTCTTTACAACTGTGGCAAATGTAATATACTGTATATATACACTGTTCCGTTGTTTCTGCTAAGGCATAATCTTTATAATATTTCTTAGATGAAATATCATAATATTTCTTAGATGAGAACCTTCTGTGGATGTTAGATCAAACTAAACAAGAATAAACTGCTGCTACATATAATACCAGTTTGTCATTTAACATTGTATCATGATCTCAAATGAAATCATACATCTGATCAGCCTGCATGTTTTCTTATTTATTCTCTCTCTCTCTCTCTCTCTCTCTCTCTCTCTCTCTCTCTCTCTCTCTCTCTCTCTCTCTCTCTCTCTCTCTCTCTCTCTCTCTCTCTCTCTCTCTCTCTCTCTCTCTCGCTGAAGCACACACGCTGCAGCTGGGAGGACTTGGGAGCGTCGGACAGTAGCAGATAGATGGATGCACGCCTCTCTCTGTAGATTATCCTCATGCTTATTGGTTCAGATTACCAACCAAAATGACGCAAAGGAGAAGAAATACAATGGAGAGCCCTTTATTCTATTCATCACACAGCCAACATCATGGATGGATGGATTCAAGTCTCAGGTAGGACTGTCCCATAAGAGGGGTGGTGAGGTAGTGCTTAGTGAGAACAAGAGGAGAAAATTTGCAATACTTTTGCTCAGTACAAGATTTGATCACTTACTTGTACTTTATATATATATATATATATATATATATATATAAAAACACCTGATTTGATAACAAAATGTATAAAGGGAATACACACTGCAGGTTGGTGTGTGTTTCATGAGAAATCTCAGTCAGATAAAACTGCTGTCTTCTACATTAGAGAGATGAACTTGGATCTGGATGAAACTCTGTGCCATGGCAACACCGTCATTTATTGTTTGTTTGTTTTTAACAGCAATGTTAATTGAGGCATTTTTTTTTATGTGAATCTGCTATCAAGATAAACTTAAGAACACAGTTCAAAGAATTCTGAGGATTTGTCTCAGATGAATTTATGATATAAGCCGGAAAAAAAAACAGCTGCCCAGAAAGTCCTTGTAGGAAAGTAAACTTGGGGAAAAAAAAAAAAAACAAAAAAAAACAAATAGTTCTGATTCATTTTGAGCCAAGTCAAAATATTTCCACTTCACAACAAGTCTTGGGTTGGAGAAATTATTCATGATTATTGCAGCTGAATGGACCTATTCTTTTTTTTTTTCTCCATTGACGGACATATATTGCTCTTTTATTATAGATTTTTTATTATATAGATAGTCCTGTCATTTGCAATTGGTGGGTATTTCCCATTTAGACAGGCACTGAGACATTGTCATCTGCTGTGAACGATCACAATGACAAAAAGTATAAGGAACATGTCTCATGAAAAGTTATCAAAAGGTTTATTAAAGCATGTTTAATTAATGCCCTATTGGTTGTATCTATAGGTTTGATACCATGCAAATAGACATTTATGGTAAATAATATTTGCACAGTATGGGCCATTCACACAACATGCTTTTGTGTTTATAAGCAGAAGATGCAAGGCATTTTATGCATGACATGCATGACAGCAAGAGAAGTGCAGCAATATCCATTATTGTAAATTAATGTTGTGCCATCTCACTTTAAGCATTTAAAACTAGTTGAACTTATTTTAATCAGTTTTTGCCTTTATTGTTATTTTACATTTATTTAGATTCTTTGTGAATTTTTATGTATGTATTTTGTAAAATTCCATGCTCTTACTTGCTTTTATGTTATTCTGGATGTATCAACTATTCAGGCTTCAAATGATTAGTAATCCTTCATTACCCAGTACTGCTCCCCTGGATCCCATTGGTTTTTTTCAAACAGCAGCACATAAAAGTGAACATATGTGTGTGCTTTGGAAGCCAGGAGGTGGTTTATTTGTGGAAGCTGTGTTTTTCTTGTGCATGCTCCATCTTGAGTGTGTCTGTTCATGTTGTTGTTGTGGAGGGTGTGTGTGTGTGTGCTTGTGCATGCGTTGCATTCTGCAGTGCTTTCTCAGTTACAGTTTAAGAGCCTGGGGACTCAGTCACACATGTCCTTTTTAATACCCTGCTAATTGATTTGTCCTCTGGAAAATGTCAGTGGGTGTGAATTGAGCTCTCATGCTCCCCTCGGGCCCCTTCGGGCTCTTCCCTAAAGCAGCCTTTCCTTCTCTTTAAACTAAATGACCCATCATAAATATTCCTTCATTCCGTTCTTCGCTCAGGTGAACATGCTCATGAATTCCACTTTTGGTTAAATGTCACTGCCTCCAAAGATTAAATACAAGGGTTGTAATTCCAAAGCAGACATCCTTTCTTTCTGTAATAGGAAGAGATTTTTTCAGTATTACAGAGGTCTCGTATTGTAAACTCAGATTAAACATGAGTGCAGTTGAGGGATTATTGTCTATGTTTGGCCCTAATACTAAAACATTTTATCTTAAAGGGATACTCCACTTATTTTGGAAATAGGCTCATTTTACAACTCCCCCAGAGTTAAACAGTTGAGTTTCGCTGTTTTCAAATGCATTCAGCCAATTTTCTGATATTTAGAAAAATATCAGTAACCAGACAGTTTCTGGTCTCATTGACTTCCATAGTAGCCTATTTATTTATTTTATGAAAGTCAATGAGACCAGGAACTGTCTGGTTACTGATATTTTTCTAAATATCAGAAAATCGGCTGAATGGATTCAAAAACGGTAAAACTCGACTGTTTAACTCTGGGGGAGTTGTAAAATGAGCCTATTTCAAAAAAAAAAAAAAATATAAAAAAAAAAAAAAAAAAAAAGTGGAGTATCCCTTTAAGATTGAGTGTTTTAGTATTTTCAACAAATGCATCTTCAACATTTCTCACATTATCACAGTGTCTATTCACTAGAAAATGACAATGACAAGAACTCCTTTTTTTCAAATCAGTCGATATTTCACTGATCTTGGTAATCCTTCTGTTAGACTGTCTCACAAATGAAGTAGGTTGAATAGCTGTCAGCCGGTAAATTCACACAATTAGATAATACCATTTTAGGTCAACCAATTTCCAAACAATGCTTAATTTTGTTCACTATGTGGTGTAAAAAGGTTGTATTAGCAATTAAAGAAAAAAAAAAAAACACTTAAAGGTGACATATTATGCCCCAAATGTCTATGTCCCTCACACAGCCAATCAGGCTTTACTGGCCCCTTGCTGCAAACATATAAATTGGATTGAGTATTAGAGATTAGCTGTGTACTTTGAACAGTTATGTATAATCAGATTATAATCTCTAGAGGACATGGATGCTTAAACGTAGGTTCATCAATCAAATGTGTAGTAACCGAGCTATTAGAAACACATGGGTGATTATTTCTCCCGTTCTTTACCAGAGCCTTGTTGTTCAAGGACTGTGTGTGTGTGTGTGTGTGTGTGTGTGTGTGTTAGCATGCTTCAGTGTGCATGGATCTGAAGTATTATTGATCCATAATTCACAATTTTGCTGTTGTTCTTGTCATGGAAAAGTGTGTGTGTGTGTGTGTGTGCATGCTCGTTATTGCGTTTTAAATTACCGTTCCTTCTATCGGACACCAATTCTCCCCATATGCATGCAAACATTTCCTGTTCCGGCAACACGACAGCACATTTGCACATTAAGTTGTCAGGATGTGAATTAAATCTTTATGTAAGTGCATACACATTGATGATTGTAAACCTTCATCACAGTAAAGGGCTATGAATTAAAAATGCAATCTATAACAGCTGAAGCTGACTGGTTATTTGACACTCAGCTTCATCTTATTCATTGATTTCTTCCATGTATGTTAATTTTGAATTAAGGGATAGTATATTAAATATATAGTACTTTGTAAATGTAACACATGCATGAAGTGTGAAATAAATTTGTCGCACATGAGCAGCTGAGCATCTATTCATTAAGCCAACGCAAGCTATGGCAAATAAATGAAGTGAAGGTAAGTCTCAAACGCTTAACACACAATTATCATTAAAACCAAAGAAACGAAATGATCTTACCAGGGCTGTTGCCGCTCTCTCTTATTGTGGTCTTTGATTTAGAAATTTTAGCTGATGATTAATAAAATGTAGCTCATATTAGTTCCTTTCAATCTGCATATAGCGTGGGAATTGAAGATCGGGTTTATATCCGTTTTGCAAAAAGACATTTATCAGGTATGTGATTCTTCCATATTAATCCGGAAATCTTAAAATCATGACACACGTGAATCATGTAGATCAGTATTAAAAATAAAATTGTGGGTGGTGGAGGGTTGGGAAGATCATTGTAATTTGTTTCAAAATATTTATAAAATAGGATATGTTTAAATGATAATATTAGTTAAACAAACTACAATACTTAACAATCATTCGATCCATCTTACACTCTTAGAAGAAAAGGTTCTATATAGAACCTTAAAAGGTTCTAAAGCGCTACGTATTTGGAACCCCTAAAATGTTCTATATCAAAATTCAAGATATGGGGGTTAGAAAATGTATATATTTATATCATTTTATGTAGTTAATCAATATACCACGAAGAGTGCCATTTAAGATTTTCTCCTCCAAAAATCAGCATGATTAAAATGTGATATTAAGTTTAATAAACAATAATTTAATTACAACTACAAAATATTGCAGAATAATGTAAAATATGAATGAATAATAGCCTATAAAGAACCTTTGTGCCAAAAGGGTTCTTTCTTGTCAGAACCTTTTTTTAGCATAAAATGTCATTTGGAGTTGAGTAAAGAACCCTATGCTACATATACCCTTTTTTCTAAGAGTGTACTATGGCATTTCCATCAGATTTCGTTTTGTAGCGTTGAGCATTTTAACCAATCGCCCACGTTTCTGTTGTTTATGAGCTTGTTGACCAATCAGAGGCGTTCAGTCATTGCTGAAAATAGTTTTGTTCCGTGCGCTGACTGAATTCTTCTGACTTCCATCATGAACAACAAAGTGCAGATTCTATGTAAGAGATTCATGCCACACTTTTCTCTAAATTTTTAAGGGGCGTTTTGTGCATGCTTAAACTCGCGCTAGACCCAAGTTCACTATCGTTCCTGGCACTGCGTATCTGGGCCTATAGCCCAGTGCTTTTATTTGGCTTGCTCTTTACACGCAAAAGTAATACGTGCATCTGGTAGGCGAAAAAAGTGTATGTAGCCTACGGTGCTAAATTGCTTATTGGATGCAAGTAAAAGGTAATTTGTTCGTAAAAGGTCATTTATGTGACCAGGTGTAAACGGAACCGTTTTGATAAATCAGATAGCTATCCGATCTGAGAAAACGCATGAAGAGGCCAGGAGTAAACAGCCCCTACGAGTAATATCCCTTATGGTGCAGGAGCTAACACACATTCTCTTTCTTAACTCAAACAGCTGTCAGAGAAGTCTTGATCAATACTTGTGCTAATTCATACATGAACTGTCAGAGCTGCTGTATATCTTAGACATCATGGTCACACTAAATGGACATCTTAATTTAAATCTTGGATAAAGCAGGGAAGAGAGAGAGGAGGAGGAGTTGGATGCCATGATGAATCGATCTTGTCAGGGGAGTGCATATCTTTCTCATATCATGTATGTCTTTCAGATTTTGCAGACATTAACTCCCATTTCAGGTGGTAGCAGCATAGATTATTTACTTTATTTCAGAGCTGCTGCACAAATACTGACAACTATTGTGTATTTTGCTTGAATAATACAGTAGTTTGAAGATCTTTTGGTAATGGGTACAGGCAAGATAACACAACATACTTAACATAAACAAGAAGAGAGTGAGGGAGAACAAAAGGTTTAAATACACAGAGGACAGATTAGAGAAACAAGGCACAGCTGGGGGGGGGGGACAGATACAGGACAGACATTTCTATAACAATAGTTAACAAATATTTTCCTCATCACACTTGTCAATTCACTTTTGTTGGTCCCAATTCAAGTACATAACAGAACAAAAGCAGTTTTAATGTTAAGCTACTGTATAATTGTGATCTAGTGCAGGATCAACTTAATCGTCGCAAGAGGGGAGAAAGTTTCAACCATTACACTAACATTTGGCCATTTTTTTTTTCCAGTTAAAATAAACATTGATTTGATTGTGCTTGGGCTCTGCGTGACACCAATGTTGATTCTCATTTTAATATGAGCTCGAGACTAGATTACTGTAATGCTTTATAAGCTGGTTGGCCTGCATCCTCAATAAACAAGCTACAATTAGTCCAAAATGCAGCCGCTAGAGTTCTTACTAGATCAAGAAAATATGATATCACTTCACTGGTTACCTATAAAGTTCCGTCTAATTACAAGGTATTGCTTTTAAGCTCTAAATGGTTTAGCTCCAGTCTATTTAACGGATATTCTATCACACTACAATCCATAGCACTCTTTAAGATCACTAAATTCGAGGCTTCTGATCATTCCTAGGATATCCAGATCCACCAAAGGAGGGAGAGCATTTTCACATTTAGCTCCGAAGCTCTGGAATAGCCTTCCTGATACTGTTCGTTGCTCAGACTCGCTCTCCTAGTTTAAAAATAGACTGAAAACACATCTATTTAGCCAGGCATTGATATATATATATTTTTTATATTACAGTTACTGTAAATTTGGCCTCTGGTTCATAAACACCAGAGGAGAACTGGCCCCCTGACTCAGCCTGGGTTCTCCCAAGGTTTTTTTTGTTTTTTTTCTCCATTGGGTCATCTGATGGAGTTTTAGGACACCATCGGGTTGCTTGATGGAGTTTTCCGGTTCCTTGCCACTGTTGCCTTTGGCTTGCTCAGTTGGGGATATTCAAATCAAATGACCCATCATACCATTGATCAGCTCTACCAAACTTGGATGTCTTTTTTTCCAGTAATAAACAAACACTGTTAAGTTGTTTTGATTGATACTGTGAAGCACAGTATTGTGAAATGATACAATCTGTATTGTGAAAAGCGCTATATAAATATATTTGACTTGACTTGACTCTCACATTCTCTTTTTGCCACCAGACCATCCTCTGTTCAGCTGCTTCTTTTTTTTAACGAATGATTCCCTAGATTCGAGATTTAGAGATGTCAACCTTTTTTTCTCTTTGTGACAACTCAAAACGTATCTATTTACGGAGATGACGAGATACACACAGGCAGGTGACGTATGTACACAATTTGCCATGAAAACTTCCAAATTCCGTTATGTCTGAAATATTAACACTTATAAGAATACCATAGGGAATCAGGCTAAAGAAAAAATAACATTTTGGATGATGGATTAATGGTGTATTGACTTCTTATTTATGTTTTGTTACATGGTGCACTTTTAACTTCTCTTATAACCTTACAAAATTTGTAAATTATTGTAAGGTTGATTTAAAAGAATTTATACACCAAATTAAATGGTAATTTTTAAGAAACTAAATTAAAGTCTGAGATCCAATATTTGAGATATTATACTGCAGTGAAGGTAGTATTTGTGCACAATTTTACCTTTTATTGTAAACCTTGATTTTCTTTATTTATTTTATGGTGACATAGTTACATGACCATAGTTACATTGTACTTGCTCAGATAAGTACTGAGTAATTAACTACTTGTAATTATGCATTATTAGTAAATACTAAATAATATATTAGTAGATACTAACTTTTATATGTTAGTATTTACCTTCAGCTGTGACTTTCTCATTATCACCTGACTTTGGGGGTCGTCAATGTATTCCAAAGGTACGAAACCGATATTAGTACTTCAAGGTTGGTATATTAACATTGTATCAGCTACTGAAATATGTTTTTTTTTTTTGTTTTTGTTTTTTTTTGTGGTAAATTTAAGTTAAATCAGTCAAACCTAAATTGTTGCTACCATATTTTTTACAGTACATTTCTGGTGACCACAGCTGCCAGTTTTTACCATAAATTTCACATACTTTTATTGTACTGTGTAGCGTGTATGCACTAACACTTCAATGTCTCACAAACGAATGGCCGTGATTCACAGATCCACTCTGTTCCTCCACTGCCCTCTCAATCTTTCATTATGCGCTCACTCTTCACTTTATTTTCTGTGGGATTACTTTGCACTCTGAGACTCTTTTTAAAGCATTGAATGGCTCAGACACTGACACAAACAGAAAGCCATTAATATGTTTAGATTTATGAAAAGTGTAGATGGATTATTGGAAAAAACATCCTCCTATTTTCTCTATGCAATTTGTCTGTTTTTGTTTCAACGCTTGCCACCTGAGATCTGTAATTCGAAATAAGCAAGTGATGCGTGTAATTTGTGTTGACTAGTTTTGACTGCCTTTCTACAAAACAAAAAGGCAGAGAGACTGTTGAGAGAATGTGTGACATTGAAATTGCCAGAAGGCAAAACTCTGCCTCAGTTGATTGCAGATAGTCTTCAGAAAGCACAGTGTGCTTGCTCTCGTGCACATGGTAACAGCATGTTCTCACACACTCTTTGCATATGCTGCTCACGCTTTGAAGGACTAACTACAGAAACTGGCAATGAACAGCCAAGAGAACACATCCAGCGATTTCCTCTCAGGTAAACAGCTCTTAGCGCACCCTCATTCTGATTTTCTCCCTTCTGTATTGCCTTCTTTGCTGGCTCACCTCATCTTTGTCCGTAATAGACTATTGTTTTGTGGAACTGGCTAATCCGTAGAGGCTTATTTTTGTGTGTGAGTTGAGTATTTAAATTGATGCAAGACATAGTTCTTCCTCTGTAATGTTGTGGCTGCAAATTTTCAGCAGGTGTTTGCTTTCATAATGTATTCAATTATAATGGTGAATATTAAAATATTGAATTGATACTTCACATTCAATTACATTTGATTTTGTTCTTTGTTGTTTGTGTGTATGGACAGTCTAAATATGATTATTGGCTTGCTTTATGGACCATTCAACATTTGATTTCACTTTTGATTGTACTACCTGTATATTGTCAGTTATCAGTACATTTTTAAATGTATTATGATATATTATATAATGTATGTTTTACGTTATATGAATTATACTCTTATAAGTTGTAAAATATACAAGCTCCAATATGCCATCCTGTAATACATAATACATTGTCACCATATTTATAGTGAATTTCATTTTCTTTTTTTTTCTTTCTTTTTTTTTTACTGTAGTTTAACCGGACATGTTTTAAGTGGTATCGTTTGTGCTGAAATAAAATAAGCAATAAACAATAGGTTAGTACCTCTATACTGATTGATTGGATAGAAGAAAAACCTATGATGTAAAAGAAAAAAAAGCAAAAACAGCATGTAGTAATTGCCTGCAGTTCTCCTTTAAATGATCCATGTGCATGTGAAGCATGTGAGTGTATACATGATGTCATGATTCTGCCATCATGTTGTTGATTTTACTAGTCTTTTGGCAGGATCATGGCAGAACCATGTTTTGAGCACAAGTGCATGGCCTGATGTGTGGGCCATGTGCTTGTGTTGTCTCGTTAGATACCATGCCCCCTTGTTATCCTCGTCTTGTCATTATTACCTAGTCTGTGTCACCTGTTCCCCTCATTAGTTTCTCCCTATTTACAGTAATCCCCTTGTTTGCTGTCCTGTGTCGGTTCATTGTCAAATACTGAGTGTTACTCTCCTTGAATACGTTGTCTGAATCGAGTGATAAGTATTGTGAGTTTGTTTAGCTGTTTGTTTTCTTTATCTTGTCAGTATCAGTCAGTGTTTAATCCCAGTTTATGTCCTGTTTTAGTCTAGTTGTACTGCCCTTCTGTCCTGTTTTGCCCCCTCGTGGGTTTTTGTTTTCTGTTTTGTGCCTCAATAAATCCCTGTGTTTGCATATCGTCTGCGTTTGGGTTCGCTCCTTCAACCACATGACATGTATGAATGAGATACAGCAATCTAATGTTTTCTCAAGGAAACATGCATTATGAATATTAGGAATATCAGTAGTAATGGATGTTGCACATGAAATTGTTGTCCTCACTGAAATAGTAAAACAGAACACATGCAGTCCAGAGCAGCTGGAGGAAGAGAGCGAGAGAGAAAACAGATCAGCTGCTGTATTACTCTCTGACCTATTTAGAAGAATTTCATCATAGATTTATTTCCAGGCTTTTGTTTTGTAATTGGTTACATAGTCATATATTGAAGTGATTAATCAATTGTATGGCTCTCTTATGCTCAAGCCAGGATAACTTGTACTTTAAAATGGAAATAGTTCATATTAGCTGCTATTGGACTTGATAAAAATTTTAATTTGGCATGAGTACATCTTCATAATTTTAATCAAATCAAATGAAGTGACTTAAAGTTTCAAGTCACTGCTAACATAACTCAACCAGGCTTTACCCCCTTCTTGTTTTTGCGTGCTTTCGGCAGGAATAATTTAAATGAGGAATATTGTGATGTCTACGTTCCCAGGAGAAAACAAATTTCTATCTTCAAGGCATTTTAGGGAGTTCAAAAAGTGTGCTTGCTTATCTAGAGAATAACTCACTTGGAGTGACTTTGTGCTTTGTAACTATGCAGACCTTTTTCATGCTTAAACAGCAACATTGCACAATAAAGAAAAGTTGGGAAAAAAAGCATAATAGGACATCTGTAATATCCTGACCTGAAATCAGGATCTTAAATCCTTGTGCCTTAATTGTGTTATTATAGCACAAGCAATTCTGGCTTTGATTCTGAGGAAACCAAAAATGTTTGACAGGCTTGTTAGATTTTAGAGGATTTTGTGCGTCTTTCTTGTTCTACCTTAGGGAAATGCTCAATTACCTGTTTGTCCAAGTGCTGCCTGCAGTGTTAAAGTTCCAGTGCTGGTTTCCTTGAATGCAAATGTCTACTTTTTCTAATTATCTTTTTTTTTTTTTTTCCAGTTGCAAAAGTAATTTATTTCTTAGTGCTGAACTTGCAGTGTGTGAGAATTACTTTGGGGCATTTCCCAAGGGGGTTGTTTAGCAGGTTCTGGGAGTTCTAGGAAAATTGTTCATTTTCTTTGTTAATTATACTGTATATTTGTGTAAACGTTTTGTTTGTTTGTGTGAATGAGACATTTATTGTCTTGTGTGTGATATTTATGTTTGTTGAGATATCATAAAATAGTACCAAATGGATTTAGTTTACTGTATTAATTCAGTAGCTTTTAGATCTTTCTTAGGGAAACTTTCTCTGTGTTTGTCCTCAGAAGTATTCAAATGCAAATAAGCTCAGATGCTTTATTAAACAGAGAGGCATCTACTTAGTGAGTCTGTTTTACAGCCACAAATAATAATGATAATGATAATTCTAAATTATATTCACTATAATATGGGATAAAATGAGCACATTTCTCATTTGGGTTTGAAGAGGAATTTAAACCTTACTGTTAGAGCACAGAGACTGGCATTACAGCCAATGAGGACGAGAGACACCACTTCATGTCACATTTGCAATAAATATGTTTTTTTTTTCTGCCTCTCTTTTGCCATTTGTGTTTTGCTTCCTCTCTCCTCCCTCCCTTTGTGTGCATGTTATTGCACTGATAAGCAGCTTCACTTTGGCAGTGGCATAAAGTAATCTCCTTTTTGATGCAACCACATCACGAATGGATTTAGCAGATTAAAAGGAAAAGGCAATAATTCAAAATATTATTAACGTCTTCTAACAAAACCGCTATAAATGATTTGATAAAATCACAGCAGTGGACATTTTGAAGTGCTTATTTGGAGAAGCAGAAAACTGTCTGTTAAGATAAAAACTGCCCAACAATTGCCCTCCCTATAATAGCGTGAAGCCGTAAGCCATAAAATGACACTTTAAAGAGCCCCTATCATAGCATTTGAAATGTGACTGTTTTTGTTTTGGGAGTTCCCAAAAACAGTTTAATGTGCATGCAAGGATAAAAAAACACTTTATTTGTCTCATAATATGCATTTATTTTTAACTGATTTGCTCAACGACTCCCAAATGATTCGTTCGACGATTCATTTTCCCAAACACCTCCTTTGAGTGACGCGAATCTGCGGCGATTGGTCAAATGACCCAGTCAGTTGTTATTGGTAAACCGTAGGTAGAGACTGTCGGCAACGGAACGCCCATAACCAGGATTATAGCTTGTCAAGTTTTGAAAATTGTATAAAGTGTTTGAACAAACGTGTCAGAAAAAGTGCACTTTCCACACGGTCCCTTACTCGCGTCTCCGTCAAGACCGAGCTTTCCCGGCGAAACTCACATTGCGGCTTCTTTTGAGGAACAGTGCTTATTATATAGAGCGAAGTCATATTTGGCTAAGTCGTTTAGGAGGTAATTGCCATTTTTCAATGAATGTCTGGTGAATATCAAAAACAAAACTAACTTTACCCCGCTTAGAAGCTGCACGGAGTGTACACAACACATTATAACTATATTGTGCGCGCTACAGAAAACGTAACAGCAAACATTATTAATAATACTTACAGATTGTGATTCGGAGGAGGACGAACCTGATCCATATACACTGGACTGAGCCCTCCTTCGGGAACAACCGGCTTGCGAATCCATATTTGAATTCATTTATGTTTTTGAATGAATCGTCATTAAAATGATGAGCACAAGGTTTCAGCTGTACTGTTGTGGTATCGTTGCAAATATGAACTCTGACCACTGATTCTTCACATTCTCGTCCCTGGACAATGGAAACAAGTGGCTGAACTGTCTTTGCAATGTATAACACTGCGTCTTCTCGACATGACGCTATTCAGCTGAAGTTTTTGAATATGTTCTAGACTAGACTTCAAGTTTACACTCCCGTCTGCGTGCGCAGTTGTTGGGAGCGGCCAATGAGCTTATGTTTTGTATCTACGTCACGACGAAACAGCTAATGACTCGTTTCAAAAACAATTCATTTCTTAGACTCAGAGTCGACTCTCACTTTTGAAAGACAATAACTTTATATACTGTGCACTTTCAGATATAAATCTTTGCAGGATGTTTTCATTCCCTTAGAGCTATAGTCCACACTACAGTCATTTTCAAAAATCCATGATGGGTGCTCTTTAAAGTAACTACTAAAGATGGACGTGAGAGAACGGCGCAAGGCCGGTGGTGTGAGTGATAATGAACGACGCACCGGTCTCACATCTCTCAGCGTCGAGCGAGAGAGGCACAGGCCTGATTTTACGTTATGTTTTGTATGCCAGCAGTCATCCATGTGGGGCTGTTGGTTTATACTTTCATTTTGTATTTGTGTTATTTTATTTATTAAACTTCTGGAATGTTTGCCGGTTCTCGCATCCTTCTTCCCACAACAACGAACCCTTTACATTGGTGCCAAACTTGGGAAGAAGGAAGCGGGAACCGGCGAACATTCCATAAGCAAACGTTCACTCACGCCATCGGCCTCGCGCCGCTCTCTCACTTCCCTCGGCCTCGTCCTGCTCGGCACAGTGTCTTTTTTGGTCCATTTGTTTTTGTGTAAAAGTTGGTTTTATTGGCTACCTAATGTTTTTTGACTTTTTCAAGATTGGAACCGAAAAGTGCAAAATATCAAACCATTTCATATTCACTGGTACACTAATTAAACAATACATGAATTCGTAATGTTTCAGAGTTACTGTGCTGTGAGAGCAGAGCACCCATGAACACAGTTTCCAACTGTAAAGGACAGCAAGTGTAACAGCTAAACTTTCACTCATTAATTATTTGGCCGTAAAAGGCATTTTACCTCCATTTATCGTGAGAAATGGAGGTTCACCATGAATGTGAATAAGAACAGAGTCCAGTAGATTTGTTCAATGTTCTGAAACAAGATGAGATTAACATTCCATGCGGCACATGTGAGATTCAAGCAAAAAAAGCAACATTATGACAATGTGGTAATTCACTTTACTGACATTCTCTATCAGACACAAATTAACATGGCAGTATTTCTTGCACACTTGTTGCAATATTTGGTAATCTCGTTGTCGCAAGAGATGACGAGCAGGGGGCTCATTACCATATAAATGTGTTCCTGGTAGAAGACGTGTCCGCTTTCAAGTTCAGGAGCTGTTTTGCTTTGTAGATCTTTCAGGATTTTGTTTGAGCTTTGTAAAGGGGAGGAGTAAATTGAAAGTCACAAACCAGTCTGTAAATACATGATCCAAAAAAGGAAATGCATAAATTCATTCACGTCACATCCAGGTGCTTTTTTGTTGTTGTCATTATCATCATTCTCTTTTTTTCTGGTCTTCCTTCTTTCTGTCAGATATGAGGGGTCCTCCCGGCAACTGGATGTCATATGGTCACCCGTACGCTGAACATGCTGTGTGGAACCCCAAATTCTGTGTGCTCACCGACTATCAGATGTTTCTGCTGGACAGGGAGGAGGTATTACACACACATAACACACGCCCTTGCAATTGTGTTTTTTTTTTTTTTTTTTTTTTGCTATATTTACATGCATTGCAGGTGGGTGATCCAATCATTTTGTCGTCAGATCACTGAAACCACATTCGGTAGTGGTTAAATATTTTGGAATTAATTATTATGTGTGTATTGACACAGATCATGTGAATCACATCCAAAGTTTAGTTAATATGGTCACAGGAATAAATTACACTTGATATTTTTGTGCAGAAATATAAAAGTAAAACAAAAAATAGAGAGTGAGAAAGCAGTAGGGGGGACTATCTGCTGGACTGAACTAGTGCTAGCACATGAGAGCGAATGGCGTGTAGCTGTGAGTAGTTTGTCATCGTGACGTGCAGAAATGTGGTACATCAGCAAGCTCCCTGAGCTCACTCTTCGCCATGGCAGCTAAGACGCACAGCATTTCACAGGGACGATCAATATGTGGCCCACACTTGCAAAGAATATATGCTGTGTAGCATGGTCGATAAAGGATTTTCCGTTCCCCCATAGCTCACACTGTATGTCGAAGCCTCTGTTATCAGCCGGAGACCAGCGCTGTAATAAATCTCCAGACATCTATTAGTGGCCTGGCAGAGCAGTGGTGAATGCTTCTCTGCTGAAGGAGAATCAAGAGACAGATTCTCTCCTGGCCATGCCAGATCTTTAATGCTCTGAGCAATTTGTTTACTTGCTGAACCTATTATTATTATGTTTTATAGTTGGACCTGCTGCTCTAAAGAAAGATTCCTATTCCTAAGATGTAATCTTTGTAAGAGGCTGGATCCAAACTGGAGCTGGTGAATCTTTAGTTAGCATCCCTAGGTAGAAACATTGCATTAAAAGTACCATTTCGGCAATGAATGAAAACATTTTTGAGCCGAATGAAAAGGTGTGTTTTGGTGACGGGATGTTTATTGAACCAATCAGATCAGAGTAAATCGAGTGTCAGCGTGAAGCTCATCTGATTGGCTACATAATGAAGGTGGTCCAGCCCTCCTCTTCACGCTTGCAAAACTGAGTGAGAGAATCATGCTAAAACTGGAAGCGCAGGTAAAAAAAGAGACAAATCGGGTTATTTCGGGAACTTTTTTACCCAATGCACACAGCAAGTCATTTAGACAATTGCAACAGTTTATTTTTTTACACAAAGTTTGATTTTACGCAATTCATCTGTTTTGATGTTCCTGCCTCTGTTGTTTTAGCTTGCAGATTGCTGTTCACAGGCTTGCAATACTTTTGACCGGCTACAGATCTTATTTATTTTGCGTTAGCATGAAGTTGCAGCTTCAAAATACATGAATTACACTTGTGAATAACTGCAAATATTTTTTTCTTACATTTGAAGGGCGATGTACACCTTGCGTATGCAAATTGATTTTACGCTTTCAATTTTATTTACTCTTTCACAAATCTTACCCTGTGCCTGTGATTCTTTATGACGTCATTTTACCTTCATAGATGTGTCTGTATTCTAGATTTAAACTGGGAGAAAGTGACCAAGCCCAGACTATTATCAGGAAGGCTATTCCACATTATAGGAGCTAAACTCCACTCCTTTAGTGGACTTTGCTATTCAAGGTACTTCTACCAAAGAGTTTTGTGACTTAAAGATCGTGATGGATTGTAGTGTGATAAAAGATGTTTTAATACACTGGAGCTAAACCATTTAGGGCAGTATGAACAGTAACAACCATGAGGGATAAATGTGTGCTGGAAACATGATTCTGGGAAGGTAAGCAAAGTCATACAGAAAGTCAGAGGTGCCCAGATCTTACACTGAATTGCACAGAGTTAAGCTCTCTCTTTCTCTATGTTTTCCTCTCATCTTGGCTGCAACGCATTCTCACCCCAAGGCGTCACCTTTGACCATGCTTCAATATTTGACGCTTTAGGCACCCTTTAGCGATCCTACGGCGTCATCTAACTGACGCTATAGGAAAAGCGTCAGTTAGATGACGCGGGTAGGTTTAGGTCTGGGGTAGGGGTAGGGTTACACGCAATCCTCTGGGGTAGGGTTACGCGCGATCCATCTAACTGACGCTAGATATTGATTGACGTCAGATACTGACGTCAGATATTAAAGCATGGTCAAAATGCTTTGTTTGGTCAGTTAGGTGACGCCTTTGGGGTGAGAGCAACAATAGTGTGTGAATTGGCTTTATGCCCAGCTGCACTACTTCCTGAACTTCAGCCAGCTCCTTGTTTCCTGTCTGCCATTATTGGTCAAATTGATTAATTCAGGTGTGCTTAACCTCAGTAGTCATGGCAACAATAATCAGACACACCTGAATTAATCAATTTGGCCAATAATGGCAGACAGGAAACAAGGAGCTGGCTGAAGTTCAGGAAGTAGTGCAGCTGGGCATAAAGCCAATTGAGAAAATGTTCAGGCTAAAAAGATTTCTTACTGTCCATGAAATTATATTCTGCATTATTTTTTATTATTATTTCAATTTTTTTATTGAAAATGTTTTTTTGTCCCTAAGATGATCTTTAGCTGCTTTTCTCGCATGATTATGACGTGGGAATATATATGAAACAACAATAAACATATTAATTATGTATAAGTAATTTAAGTCGCTAGAATCTTTTTGATAAAAATAGTCAAATTCTGTCAAACTGTGTGCTTTTATAGAATTGTTCATGTCTTGCTGCCTCTGATGGACTCTCTTCGATATGAATTGAAGCCAAATATGTGCTTAATTGTGTATTTATTTCTCTATTATGTGTCCTGTTCTCAGATACACCCTCTGCTCCTACAGGGGAACAGGACTGACACCTGCCAAACCAGACTGCTACGTCGCACCATCAGTGTTCCTGTTGAGACGCAGTTCCCTGAATTCCAATGCCATCTCTCAGTGGATAGCAGTGAGTGCACTACTAGTAACCTAGATGTTACTAGCAGCCCATAAAAAGTCTATCTAGTTCTCCTATGCTCATCAAAAACTTGATGATCAGGGAATTTAAAAAAAAAATGTAGTTTTCTAGTTATGCTCGTCTCTTAAATTATTTAATCTGCTAGAATTACCCTTGTGTGTTAAAAAAAAAAATCAGTAATTTTGAATAACTGTCAAAGCTGTCAGGTAGCACAACATTACACAGATGAAAACAGACAAATGCTGTGTCCGAAATCTCCACTAAAGCCACTACTCCCTACCCTCTATGTAGTGGGTATGAAGTAGAGCACTATATAGTGAGCTCACCATCATAATAGAAACACCACTTTCGGACACTACTCGATAGACCTTTCTCACAACTTCCGTATTTGTGACCGGAAATACGCAATTGTCGTGGTAATCTTCTTCCGCTCCATTCATAAAAGATAGCGCCGAAGGCAACTAGTGAGAGTTGTTGCGTACCGATCTTTTTTGTTATTCCCAAAAGCAGCCATACCTGTCGTTTTCATTTCCTCGTCAGTTCCCTGACGATGAAGTTCGACGGAAATGGATTCAGGCAATCTGGCGGGATGTTATTGATCCTGTGATCTTCTGTACTTCTCATGTCACCATTCACTAATAAGCCGTCATTGTTTGTTTATTTTTTATGTTTTATGATTTGCGTATTTTTGAAGTAACGTTAGTTCATGTTCAACTTTATTAAGATATTTGTATCCAGCGGAATAAGCACATAAAATATACACCACAATATAGCCTAAAACAAGATAAATAAGAACACACAACAGTGGGCTAAATATAAATTTAAAATATTAATATATACCATTCTGAGTATTTAACAATCTGAGTGTACAAGGAATAAATTAATATTTGCATAATTTTTCTTCTTCTTTGATCGTTCTATAGCAACAGCAGTGCAAAAAATTCAGGATAACTGTTGAATAAAACTGACAGACTTCT
This sequence comes from Pimephales promelas, assembly GCF_016745375.1. The sequence goes on along the minus strand of NW_024121876.1, from coordinate 17,343,248 downwards.
TTCTGGTATTCACATCAAAATGTAGTTTATTGTAAATAATACTCCCTAAATATGAATAACTTTCCACACACTCCACCTTCTTACCTTTAATTAACGTATATTGGGAAGAATGAGCTTTAGTTCTGAAATCAATAGTCATGTCTTTGGTCTTAGATAAATCAGCTGCAGACAAGCATCACCACAGCATTTTACAAAGTCATCAACAACTGGACCATGACAAGTTTACATTTTTTCAAAGTTTTGAAGACTCTCTGATCAATTTTCTCCTCCCAGAGTAGGTTTTTCTGATGTGTTAACAGTTGACGGGAACTCCGTTTCCACAACGATTACGTATTTCCGGTTTTTGTGAAAAAGGTCTATCGTCTCTCGGCGTCGTTGATTACATCATCTGTCAGCTGGTGCCGAGCTGGCACTGGGCTAAATGGATTTTTTTAAATAAATACATTACATTATATTGAGCTTATTTCTCCAAAATTTAAAAACTAAAAGTCATTTCTGGCCATTTCTGAGATAATGCGCTACTCCACACATGATTATAACTTATTTTTACGATCAGCGCAATGCATAATGGTATGTAGGGCTTGGGTTAATGACCATCGGTTGTACACTACTTTTCAAAATGCATTCTAGGATACATTGAGCGGACTATATAGTGTATAATAATCATCACTATACATTCAGACAGCACTACAAAATGGCGATCTCACTATATAGTCCACTATATAGTGAGTAGTGGGTGATTTCAGACACAACAAAAGACTGACTGAACAACAAAGGGGACTTAATGGGCTTTATGCACAGCTGCACTACTTCCTGAACTTAAGCCAGCTCCTTGTTTCCTGTCTGCCATTATTGGACACATTGATGAATTCAGGTGTGTCTGATTATTGTTGCTGTGACTACTGTACTGAGGCCAGGCACACCTGAATTAATCAAATTGTCCAAAAATGGCAGACAGGAAACAAGGAGCTGGCTGAAGTTCAGGAAGTAGTGCAGCTGTGTATAGCCCATACAGACACTGATGAACACAAACCAGGTGACACAGTTGAAGGTTATGAAGACACAGGTGATGAAGATGAACTAATGACAGTAGTCATGGTAACAGATGAGTGGCGTGAAAACCAAAAGACATGTGACTAAGAATTGACAACAGAAGATCAAAACAGACTCAAACATGACACCTATAGTGTAAAAACATCTTTACTTATTTTATTAATCATAATTATAAGGTATTGGTCAAAGTTTGTCATTTGTTTTAGTCACAAACTACCTTTGATACATATTTGCAAAGACACACATTTGCTGTTTACTGAAGAGAGCCTACAGTAGTAGTTGTAATTGTGCAGACTATGCTACAGTAATGACTAAAGGTTTTTTGAAATTATTCTTGCTACCTTGCACTGCTCCTTGTGGCCTGTCATTTTTTATGGAGGCCAGCAGGGGAGGATGTTGGCTGCAATATTTTGTTCTTCTGGTAAAGGACAAGCTTTTATACTCATTGTGTATTTATTTTGTTCATTTATTTTTGTTAACTTTTATTTTTGATGTGTGCATGCATCAAATATAAAAGCGGATGTGTTTTTTTTTTTTTTTTTTTTTTTACAATTTGACTGGCCTACCAATGAATGTTGTAGCTATTTCCCCCCATGCACATTCTGCTGCAAAGTGGGCCCTGCCAAATGTACCTTTTAAGTCACCCTTTAAAGGGTGTATTGTATTGAACACTGAGTGCTGGACCTCACTAGTTAAAAAGGCATGTAAATCGACGAAATCATATTATGTTTATTGGTTTAGGGGTAGGGGGCGGTTAGGCGATTCAAAAAATATCATTAACCTGAAAACAATTGAAGTCGATGAGATGTCTTCACAAATGAAGTGAAACAAATGTGTGTGTGTTGTACATTTTCAGATTGTTTTATAGTAGTGTATAGATATACTGGAAATACATGTGATACAGGTCAGTGATCTTCAAGTCGTTAATGTTTATTATATTATAGTAATGTTATGTGCTTTGAGACATGAGGTAGTTTAACGTCGTCTCTCGTGAAACTTTTGTTTGCGTCCTTTACGTGTTCATGTGTTTTTAAGGAGGCGTGGCTTTGGAGACGCTCTGAATGGAGGGTGGGATATAACATTTATATTTAGGGTGATTAATGTTTGGTCAGATTGTATTTTGATTGTAAAGATTTTATTTTCAGATTTGTATTTTCAGATCAGACCCCACCCCATACTGAACAACTAATAAAAGATAAACGATAAAATCTCTAAGCTCACTCGTTTGCTCCCTTTGAGAACTAGAGCAGCTTCTGTTTGATGAGGGTGAGAGCAGAAACAACCTCAAAACATAAACATCAGATTTTTTTTTTTTCTCTAGGGAGTCGAAGAGCACAAAGCATGTACTGGACATCAAAAAAAAATCACATACTAATCAGAGAGCCTTTTAAACAAATCCCTTAAATAATTAACAATAGTAGTGTCAATGTCTTTTGAGTTTCTTAGTGTAAAATATTTACTTTTAACATCTTAACTTCTGCTGAATGCTGGGTACTGACATGTCAAAATGCCTTTAAATCCCTATTTGAGCTTGTAGCTTGTTAACCTCACAAACATCAAAGTGAGTCATACACGCAGTTTGTATAAAGCTGTTGTCCTATTGCTCATTCAGATGTTTGGCAAAATTATATCAACTAAATGCTCATTGAAATAGACTGACGGTATGCTAGGTGCTCTTTAGCGCTCATACAGACTAATGTGACAGTGTGCCGTTTGATATGTAGTTTATGTAATGGGGAATTTCAGAATAAGATGATTGAGCACGTTTTATTGCGGTCACCTTTTAAAATGTAAAACTGATAATGACCAACGCAATAAGGTGACCATAAATATTGGACATTTTGTGTAAAGAGTCTACAGCGTGCGTAAAATATGCAGGCTTGTAAAAAGTATCGTTGCTGATACTGTGTCTTTAAGAAGCATGTGAGAAGTAGGAGCAAAACAGAGACCGCAACTTCTGCGGGAGTAGTCAATCTGCATGCGCCACAAAGCATCCATTCTGTCTCTTTCTCTCACTGTCTCTCTCTCTCACTCTGGAGCAGTACACAAAACACAGGACAGCAGTCGGGGCACAGAGTAGTTCTCTACACATAGGGTGAAGGGAGCACCTCTTCTCCCTCTCTCTCTCTCTTCCTTTCTCCTCCATCTGTCTCCTTTCAGCACAGTATTTCAGTTGTTGGACTCTCCGGGAAGTTATGGAGTCTGAGACGAGCCCTGAGTCGGAGGGTCAGTCCGGTAAGTGCTTAAGGAGAAAAGTTGGAAAAGATGCTCTTGGCCCTTGCCTCAGTATTGGGGGACTGGGGATGCATTTTTGGCATTGTGTGTTTAAAATGCTGTAAAAGTGCATGCATGAGTTTGTTGAAAACTATTCTCAGGGACGACACACCTATGGACCACCCACAGTCCGTTCACTGAACGCCCGGTGCATATTGCACAGAAAAATGGAAAACACTTGCATATCTATCTATCTATCTATCTATCTATCTATCTATCTATCTATCTATCTATCTATCTATCTATCTATCTATCTATCTATCTATCTATCTATCTATCTATCTATCTATCTATCTATCTATCTATCTATCTATCTATCTTATCTTTCTTTGCGGTATAATCAATTTTATGTAAACCTGGTTCTAAATGGCATAAAACATCAGTTAGTCTATGTAGATGTTTTCTGAGCAACATAAGCTGCAATGTGGAGTAGAATTTAGTAAAAAAAAAAAAAAAAAAAGTCTGCCTATGATTAAACTAGATGCATGTCTGTCTTTACAATGATCATTGTGAGTCCAAAGATTTACTGAAGATGTTCATGTTGTTCAAGCAGGTAGCATAAAGCTATTATTTTACTTTTTTGTCTTTCTCTTTCTCTGTCCATCTGCACTAAGCTATGTTTGAGTTGTGCGTAACTGGGGTGTGCTCTGCAAACATGATTATGCTGGAGTGTGTGAGGGAGTTTCACATTTTAAAGGAATTGTGTTTCTCTGAATTGTGTGTCTCTTGTGGCTTTAGTTTGTGGAGAGAGGGATAGAGTAGATGTGTCTGTGTGTGGGGGAGAGAGAGAGAGCAAGAGAGAGTGTGAGTGAGTGAGCGGGACCGGACGGGACGGGCGGTTGACTTATGTACACAAATAAATCTGTCTTTCTTTCTCCTCTCTCTCACATTCTCGGTCTTCTTTTCCACTCACACTTCAATTTCCCTTGTCAGAGCTCTCTAAAACCTAACAATTAAATTATTATTTGAGTATTTTTCCATTGTCTGTGTGCGCAGAGAGTACGGTACAGGTCTGATCGGCAGAGGAGGAGTTCTGGAAGAATGCGGTTAGCTGAATGAGTCAACCGCCAAAGTATTTCAGGGAAACGTTCAGAGTCCAATTGGGTCGATATGCTGGACAGAGAGAGATGGATATATTGCAAAGAAAGCTAGCAAGAAAGAAAAAAGTAAGTCCTGCCAAGGGAACCCAGATCCATGACACAGTCGTTGAGCCCAACATCTGTCTTAAATGCAGGCCTAACCACAAAATAGCCCAGAATAGCCCCAAATAACATGGTACAAATGCCCAGCCCTGGCTGAGTAGATGCCCTCCCATAGTCCTCTGCCATGGAAATGGATCACTACCTATGCATTTTGAGATTGCTAAACCCTTATACAGAGACCGATCCATAGACAGAACATTTGATGTATATAATCAGTTAGAGCTTTTGTGTAATTTAACAGCTAAATGAAGGAATTAAAAGCTTTAGGATCTGATGAAGGTCTAGCGTTTTGCATCATAATTGGTTGAGAGATGCACTTATAGTTATAGATAAATCAATTTATATAAGCGGAGCTAAAACAGCTCTGGATGTTCATATCTGTGAATCTAAACCAATTAGAAAACATTTTATGAAAACAGGGCCAGATTCTTTCTTGGCATTTGGTGTATCTTGTGTCATCTGCTGCAGAGATGAAGTGGAGGACTGTCTCTAATGTAGTGAGCATTGAGACGAGAGGATGAGAGAGTAATTAAAGATAAGAGAGAGTGTGCGACAAGGGCACTTCTCTCCCCTGCCACTCCAGGGATACTAATCTTCTTTCTGATATTTCACTATAGTTTATGTTAGCAGGGCGCTAATTCAACGCTTTACCATCTGATTCTTAACCTACAGGGGCTTATTTAATCCTTAGGCTGTTTTCAAGTTTAAGGATCCCTTTATTCCTTTGAATCAGCCATGATGAAAAGCCTCTAAAAGCCCCCTTAACTGTGGTAAAATCACTGTAATGATAGGCCTCGAGTGACTTATTGCTTTTAAAGAATGGCAATGACGACCAATGATAAAGAGACCAAATGATCAGGATTAAGAAACTATTTCTGCCAGATCTGACCCTGAAAACGAATTTTGTTGGTGTTTACAGTTTGATTCAGTCTTTACGTCAGGTTACAACCCATAAACTGTCAGGTTACAGTTTATCGGTTACCGGGCATTAAAAATAAGATGTTATAAATCAATTTAGCTTATCAATGTAGAATTCAGTTAATGTGTGTATGGTCACAGGTGTCCATGCTGATAAAAAATAAATGTGGTAACATCTACATTTATTGGATTTATGGTAATATTAATAAATAGTATTCTTATTACTGAGATTTTATATATATATAAATATTGATTTTTATATTAGTTTCGATTTTAGAATCAGGACTGCACTACTGTTCAAAAGTTTGGAAATGGTAAGATTTCTTTGATATTTGATTAAAGATACAGTAAAAACTATAATATTGTGAAATATTGCAATTTAAAATAGGTTTTCTTTTTTAATATATTTTTTAAATGTAATTTGCAATTTGTAAAATATCAATTTTTGTGATGCAAAGCTGAATTTTCAGTGGTCATTGCATTACTACAGTCTTCAGTGATGGGCTACATGATTCTTCAGAAATCATTCTAAAATGCTGATTTGATGCCCAAAAACATGTTTTATATTTTTGTGTAAACGATGATACATTTTTCATAGAACAGCATTATTTTGAAATATAAATCGTTTGTAACATTATACATGCCTTTACTGTCAATGTTTGCAATGTAATGCATTCTTTATGAAAAAATTATTCGTTTTTTTTATATCCTATGACCCCCAATATATCATTATATATTGGTGGTTCATGATGATTCTCTTGGTTCTATCTTCTACATGTACTGTGTTTCAGTGATTCCATTGCTATTGCCCTGTTATCACACTCTAAGGAAGGTTTTGTCTGAAATGTAGCAGTCTTGGCTCCACATTGGTTAATATCAGGAAGTTGCTGAGCAAGTGCCATAGTGAAATGATCTGCATAGGACTATAATTAAACAATTAAACCTTATTCATAGTCAATGTGAAATTTGGGTTGTGTAGATCAGTTCAAGACCCCAAGAAATAATGAGGGTACATTGCTTTCCTGTGTTAATGCATGTCTGTTGAGAACAGGAAGTTTGAGCTTAAATATGGAGGGGCTCACACCTTTAGTTACTTGCTAGTCACCTGTAGGTGTTGTTATTGGGAGAGACATTATCATTCTGGAGTAGTTGTTTGAATAAACCTGTGCAGGGCAGTATTTAGCATTTAGTTTTCCTTGAAGAGAAAGACAAAATGTTTAATGGGAGTATCTTCTGTTTTACACTACAGAGTACACTAGCTTCCACGTTAATTAAAGTGGAGTAAAAGGAACAAAATTCCAACCTCATGGGGTCTTTAAAGCATTTTGGGAGAGAGTGGAGAGAGAAAGTCATTTCTTGTGAGGTAGAACACCGAACCCCTGGCCCTCATTGAGATGGAAATAGGTCTGTTTGTCGTCCTACTTCACTCTTCCTTTTCTTTGAGGAGAGGAGTGGAGAGAACAAGTGGTGCGGTAGAGGGAGGGAGTGTGGGGGATTACTACGAAGTGATAAACAAGAGAATTCTCAATCATTTTTTTCTGAGTCACTTCTGGCCTCTGGGAGCTGCATACATGTCTGCTTTGACTGGAGGGTACTCTCTAATTATTAGACCAAAAACAAAAGAGTATGTGTATGCACACTCCCATCCAACCGAATATCTTGGGAGAATAATGTCTTTATATTATCTCTTGTCTTTTGGGTGTTTATATGTGAGAAAGTTTCACACTTCGTCTCTAGAGTCGCTCAAAAGGGCTTTGGTTACAGAAGCCTGTGAGAACAGTAAGGGAACAGATCAAGTTTGATGTTATATCCTTCAGCTTTTGCTAGAGCCTTATTAAGACTCTTGGGGATCCTTTGCCACCATCTGCCTGTCCAGCAGAAATGTCTTTGTATGTGAGCCAAGTATGCTGGTATTTGAAACTTTCAGAGTTATTTTTATGTGTCCATATGTCTATCTTTATGTGTGTTGTATGTGTCCATGTTTGCATATGCGGCACGCATTTGTATTCCGAGCATTTGAAGATCGACCTCAAAAATCTGTGTGAAACAAAACCTTTGCGATGTTGCTTAGTAATAAGCTGATCGAGTGAGAGAGAGAGAGAGAGAGAGAGAGAGAGAGAGAGAGAGAGAGAGAGTGAAAGGGTGGGAGAAAGAGGGGTTTAATCAACACTTCTCTGCTTGAATGTGGCTGTGCTGCTATCTCATTCCTCTTCAGAAACAAATCTAATCTTGGTCTGGGCAACCTTCCATTTATGCAAAATGGTTTTCATTTCTGGAGAATAACAAACTCAAATACGCGTTCAGATTGCATAGAATATTGATGCCGGTGCTCCAAAATAATCAAAATGCATTTTTAATAGGTGATTGTTGGATTACTTCAGTATGAAGTACACTTTTCAAATAAATGAGAAGTCATATCTGATTTATTCATTCTAAATATAGAAAATTGAAACGGGTCTCTTTCGATTGTTTAGCAAGTTTTAATTTCTTTAGTTATATAATTACTTATTTAAATATTGAACATTAGTACTACTTGTTTACTCAACTTTATAGAATAAATAGAATAAATAAATATAACACTTTAGCGATGACATGGGATAGGGTTTCTGAAACAGCAAACCCTTTTCATTTCCTTAGACTGTTCACAGACCCCCACTTGCATAAATCAAAGTATGGCGTCAGATTGGAGTCTCGGACTTCACGTTTTCTAGCATTTTTGCAATCTTGCTTTTGTATATACACTGAACAAAATTATAAACGCAACACTTTTGTTTGTTGTTTTTCATGAGCTGAACTCAAAGATCTAAGACCTTTTCAAAAAACGTTCAGTATCTGGTGTGACCACCATTTGCCTCACGGAGTGCAACACTTCTCCTTCGCATTGAGTCGATTAGGTTGTTGATTGTGGCCTGTGGAATGATGTCCACTCCACTTCAATGGCTGTGCAAAGTTGCTGGATATTGGCAGGACCTGGAAACACACTGTCGTATACGCCGATCCAGAGCATCCCAAACATGCTCAATGGGTGACATGTCCTGTGAGTATGTTGGTCATGCAAGAACTGGGATGTTTTCAGCTTCCAGGAATTGTGTACAGATCCTTGCAATATGGGGCCGTGCATTATCATGCTCTAACATGAGGGGATGGTCATGGATGAATGGCACAACAATGGGCCTCTTTGCCCATTTGATTGTTGCAGCAGCTGTCCGGGTGGCTGGTCTCAGACGATCTTGGAGGTGAAGATGCTGGATGTGGGGGTCCTGGGCTGGTGTGGTTACACATGGTCTGCGATTGTTAGGCCATTTGGATGTACTGGCAAATTCTCTGAAACACCTTTGGAGTCGGGTTATGGTAGAGAAATGAATTTAATTTACGGGCAACAGCTCTTGTGGACATTCCTGCAGTGAGCATGCCAATTACATGCTCCCTCAAAACTTGCAACATCTGTGGCATTGTGCTGTGTGATAAAACTGCACATTTTAGAGTGGCCTTTTATTGTGGCCAGCCTAAGGCACACCTGTGCAATAATTATGCTGTCTAATCAGCATCTTGATATGCCACACCTGTGAGGTGGATGGATTATCTCGGCAGAGGAGAAGTGCTCACTAAGACCCCGTTTACACCTGGTATTAAAATGCGATCTGTATCCAGATAAGTTATCCGGATAATAAGTACTGATTCCATTTACACCTGGCCACATAAATGTGTTTTTGCAAAACGGATATAAATCCGATCTTCACCTCCTGCGTTATATGCAGATTTATTGGATTGCACGCCACCAAAAGCAACAGATCTGAGCGGCATTTTATTGATCATCAGCTAATTTCCAAATCAGAGACATCAATAAGAGAGAGTGGCAACAGGCCTGGTAAGATAATTTCGTTTCTTTACTTGAAGATGTGTTAACTGCGTCTGTGACTTACTTTCACTTATATTTGCGATGTTTGCACGTTGAATAGACGCTCAGCTGCTCATCTGCGGTGATGCGTGTCGCATCTGACTAGGCTATAACATGACATATAGCCTATATAACACGCTCTCACTCGTTTATTTTTTAGCATTTTCGGGAGGAGTAAAATATACATATGTGGTTTCAACAACCAGATTGCGTTTACACCTAGTAAAGATCCGGACACAATGCGAGCCAGACTACCTCCAAATGTGGTCAGATCCGATCACGATCCGATCACAACGCGTTTACACCTTGCATTAACATGCGTTTTTTATTATCCGGATAACTTATCTGGATACAGATCGCATTTTGATACCAGGTGTAAACGGGGTCTAACAGTGTATTTAGTGTAATTTCTTATAGACCCTTTTACAGTTGGTAAACATGCTGACGTTTTTTTTTTTGTGGGCGGAGCTTAGGTGGAGGCAGAAAGATCCCTCTGGCCGCTTCACTAACGCTAGTTAGCAAGGATCGTTAGCTTGTTTTTTAACAATGACTGGAGAAAATTTGATATTATCTTAATATGTAAAGTCACTCAGTGTCCAGGACCGCGATTGTTATTTCCAAAAGTTATTTTTAACGGACTGAACCAGATTGGCCGACCTGTAGCCGCCTACACGCTCACTCAATGCATGGATGATCTGACAGGATTAATGTACGTTACCTCGATTGAGTGGCCTGACTTCTACACCTACCTTATAGAGAAACCAATCGTAAATAGAAACTGAGGGCATATAAATCTTTATATGCCTATATGGTCCTGTACAAGACTTGTGTGTACAATCCGCAGTTCTGCCGAGGCAGCGCCGAAACCACGACAATGTAAAGAGTGACATTACAGTGCGATTTTAATGATGTGAATATTTTCTAGAAATAAAAGTTCCAGATACAGCATATTCATTTTTCATCAATTCTTGCACCAAACAACACAACAAGATGACATTTAATAATAGTAACAATTATTTAAGCTCCTTATTATGTAGCCGAAACTGTGCTGTTTTGTATTGGCCGCCTCCAGTTTTCACTTTGTTTTGCCTCCAGCTAGTGCCGTGACTTAACTGTGACACCGGCGCAAAAGGGGTCTATACAGGGCTTTTCACTCTAAAACTCTCATACAGTACGTCATATTGTATGCTTTTATAGTCAGTGTTTTTGATAATATTTTGTGTCGTTGCTACAGATTATGTGAATAATAAATTATTATGTTCCAATACCTTGGAGCTGGCTGATGCATAACTTAAAACTGTGTTTATTGAAGAGTTGTGTGGGAAGGAATTGAATTGAGCCCTGTGATGGACTGGGTGTTTCCCTGACTACTGCCCGAAACTCTGGGATAGGCTCCAAAATCCCTACGAAACCTACATAGGAAAAAAACAGAAAATGGAAAAATATACCGTTTGAATGGATGTTTAGTGTTTCCCTGTCTTGATTTTAAAAAGAAATTGGTTGTCACATAAATTTTTACAAATATACGTTATGACTTTCATTTGTATTCAATTAAACACAAATTCTATAAGTTAGCGTGAGTCAGATTTTAATAGTTTGAAAGAAAATAAAGAACTTGAGAACGAGTGGTGGAGGCAGTAATGTATCGTTATTTGAACAGACCAGATGTTTTTCCCAGAGAAATTGTTTAGTTACAGAAAAATTGTGAATTTTGTCCGTCACAGGCTTTTAAAATATATATGTGGTCTCTGTAGAGCTTGTGGATCTAGTCTGTTTTCTGAACACGCTCTCTGACCTGAGCACTTATGTAGCGTTTCAGTTTATTTGTTGGTGATGGGAACCCTGCTTCGTGAGTGTGTGTTTCTTTGACGGAGTTCATAGTAGATGCGGCTGTCAGATGCCTCCTGCCTTGTCCTAAGAAAAAAAGTCATATTGTTTTCTTTCACATAAATCTGTTAAAGTGGTTACTAAAACTAAAAGGCTTTCACATGCTTTCCTATTCGGATGGTATTAGAGTTCTCAGAGGCAAAAAAAAAAAAAAAAAGTCTATAATGTGCTGTGTAATATTTTCTGAGTTTGTATACAGAAATGTGTTCAATGTAGATGGCAAATTTCTCTCCTTCAGGGAAACTAGTTTTCTCAAAATAGGACTTTGGCCTATGTGTTGAGCTCTGTAGATTTGTTTGCATGTGTTTAGAAATAGCATTGCTGGAAGTGACTACCAATTCCAATCCATTGTACATGTTGTAAACAAAAGGCCTGAGAAGACACTTTTGTTGAGCAGTCTAAGCCGTGTTGAAAGCATTGATTTGGATGCTGGTGAAAGGAACATGTATGACTGCTAAGCGCTTCCCAGATGAAGAGCAAGCGCGTAGTCTAATCCGTCTTTCGTCTGGCCTATTTTCCTCTCTTGTTTAGTTTATGAAAATGGACAGCTTAGGTAGATGGAGATTTGTGAGAGCTGAGAGAAGTTCACAATTAAAATCTTTGACTCAAAGAAAATTTAAAAAGACCAGTAATTGTGATATAAAGTTGGAATTATGTGAAATAATTGCCGTTATGTTATAGTGTTTTTACAGTCTAGTATTGAATGTGGAACCAACACTGCTCTCCGTATGCTAATGAGTCATTTTGTAGGTCCAGTGTGGAATTCCACTCTTGTTAAGGATGCGGGACCCATTCTGAGCCATTTTAAGGAGGTTTAACTTGGAGGGCTTTTCTATCTCCCTGGTGGTAAAGTGTGCCGGCCCTTTCAGACTCTGGAATGTTCCTCTTGTTTAGTTTCAGGCAAGAATGCAGGTGCTCTGCCATTTTTCAGCTTTCAGAACAGGCACTCATGAGGACCACTGGCCTTTCTCACATGGGCTCATCCCAGACTTCCTATGAGTCAAGCACAGTGAAGGCTTTGTCTCCTTGGTGACAGCTGTTGATATTCTCTCCAAAACCTGTATTTTGGCTCTTGTGCATGAGAAGACTTAAGCTGAAGGAATGATACAGAGCTTTTGTGTATCATCTGATGTATAGTTTTCTTGAGTTTCAGTGTGAATGGCCTCTGAACAGGAAGTGACATCACGACTTTAAAAGTAAAAATGTATAAATAAAAATAATAAGAAAATGTATAAGAAAATGTCAACAAATAAAACGTTTACAGCCTTGGCCAAGTCACATTTGTATCATTTAAGCAAGAATTGGACTTTCAGCTGATTGCAATAAACAATGAAATAGACATTTATTTAAATTGTGTTTCTGAACTGTAAGTATCTTAATTTGCACTTAGTCATAATGTGGTGCTTTGATCTAGAAATAGCTTTTACCCAATCAAAGTAACTGAAGTTCTATTTGAGAAGGTCTACCACATTTATGAGGTCAGTGTTAACTGCCAGCTGCAGTCAGCAATCATTAGATATCCATTAGTTTCGGTTCCCTTATCTCAATTTCAGTAGAGGCATCATTAGAGGTTTATATAGTTTACTCGCCGTGTAACATCAAAACATGAAAACTGAAGGTAGAGGTGATTATTTGTGCAAGTGGGCTGCTTGTTAGTAAGGATTGAATGAGAGCATGAGATGGTTCTGTAGAAATGAATATGTCCTGTGATGCTTTTGAAAGCATTGTTCTCACTCATTTGTCACTCACGTCTTTTGTTACCTTTCTCTTATTAAGTCTAGCTCTTTATTGTCATTGTAGATGCATAAAGAAATAATCTGACATAAATTTAAAATATAGATCAATTTAAAAATGTACAATAAAGTTTTATAATGTCAAACTATACAAAATAAAAAGGTTTTACAAATTACTATACCAATTAAATGTAATAGGCCTATAGAAAAATGATTAAAAAAAAAAAAAAATAACGATGCCATGTTTGTGGAATGGGTTTTATACATTAATATTAAACTTTTAATTTTGTGCAAATAAAACAATTTATGCATAGTGCGGCCTATCTCCTGTTTTATATATTCTAATCATCCAGGCCAGCATTCTTAAAGTTTAAGCTTAATCATTGAGTGAAGCCTGCTCTATTCTCATTTACATTAATATTAAAGGGATAGTTCACCCAAAAATGAAAATTCTTTCATCATTTACTCACTCTCAAGTTGTTCCAAACCCCTATGTGTTTATTTGTTCTGCTGAACACAAAGGAAGATATTTGAAAGAATGTTTTATTCAAACAGATCTCAATCCCCATTGACTTACATAGTAGGAAAAAAAGGAAAAAAATAGGACTTTTTCCTGATGTATGTAGTCATTTCTCTGATTTCTTTCTCTATCAAAATAAACTTTAGTTACATATCATAGGCATGTCCGTGTCTTTTGTTGGTGCTGGATGGACTTATCTTATTTAATAGATTTTACACCCATTGTTATTCTAAAAATACATTATTGGAAAAAGAAAAAAAAGTTATGGGGAAAGTCATCCCTGCTTGGACTTACTTTTGTCTACAGTCATCCACACATTGGATTCTTCTAAGTTGTATGAACGTATAATGATTTTTTAATGAGAGGTTGGCTTCTCTTCTGTTCTTTTGTGTAGTGTGCTGCTTCTTGGCTGTAGTAGAACCCAATCCTGATGTCTTTGCCTTCTTGACCACAGCCTGACGGCTGATTGGTCTAGTATCCGTCTGGAATTTAGCTTTCCCTGCTCTTGACCCCACCCTCCCTCTGCCCTGAGGGCGTCAATGAACAACGGCATTCCCTTACACAGCCGCGCGTACATATGTGTGTCGTCTGTAGAGTATGAGGAGCAATGGGAAAGGGGAAAAAGAGTTATTTTCTTCTTTCAAACACAGTCATACCTAATGACAAAGTGCACTGGGAAAGTTTTTTTTTTTTTTTTTTTTTTTTTTTTCCTGGGAATGCCTGCTTGTGTTTGTTGTTTGTATATTAGTTAAGCTTCTATTATTGTTCTGTATGAAGGAAAGACAATCCTTTTCCTCTCTCTCTCTCTCTCTCTCTCTCTCTCTCTCTCTCTCTCTCTCTCTCTCTCTCTCTCTCTCTCTCTCTCTCTCTCTCTCTGTCTTTGCTTGCATGGCTTAGATCTTGTGTAGGGGAGGGTCTGAACTCTGTTTGCAGTGAATGCCCCTGTTGAAGTCTAGCGCTAGCATACACTTGCTCTCACTCACACACAAAGCTGCTATTCCCGCTACAAGGAGAGTGTGTGAATAAAGAAAAGGGGAAAAGAGAGAATTTGGATGTAGCTGGACTTGTAACTGGACAGTGGGACATGGGACCATTGGCTCTTTATGTGCTAATGAAGTGATGATGAGAGGTGTTTTTGCACTGTTAGAGTGATTGAAAGGTAAGGGATTCATTTTCACTCTCCCATGGCTGTTTGTGGATCTCTGACAGTGTGAATGTGTGTGTGTGTGGACAAGTGAAAACTTACCAGAAACAAGAGTTAGTGCTTTAACATTCTGCAGTTGTGGATCAGAGCCACTGATCCACACTCTTGTACTCTTGCAAGCTCTTCTTGCGTTGTTGTTAATGTTACCATTCTCGTTCTGATTAAAAATCTGATAGCAGCTAAACTCTCATTCTCAAAGTTTTGTTCCGATCAGGGTTGACCCAAAACTAAAACTGGATGGTGTTGCTAAACTTGTCTCTGGTCGATGTAGAAAGCCCACGTCCAATAGCATCAGCAGAGAGCAGTTCAGAATTGGACAGCTTGTATCAAATTTAGAATCATTTCACTCACTTCATCAATCACTTTGTTTGTTTGTTTGTTTGTTTTACCTTTATTGTCTGTTCAGATTAACTGGACAGAAATTCATCTTTGATACTGGCTTTAACAACATTCTACAACCACATTAAACACATAAAACACATAATACACCCATAATAATTAATAAATACATGATTCAATAAAAATACAGTGCACATAATTCACAATAACATCCCTAATTGAGAATTTGGTTTAAAACAGTCACTGCCAATGGGACAAATGATCTTTTAAAAATATTCTTCCTAGCATACGGTGTACGTAGCCTGCGACCCGAAGGGAGGACTTCAAAGCATGAGTGGAGAGGATGAGTCTGATCTGAAAACACAGCTAGCGCCTTTTTCTCCATAAAATTTGAGAATAGTTCTTGTAGTGTGCTCTGTTTATGGCCGATAATCTTGTTTGCCTCATTGATTACTCATGTTAATTTATTCTTTAATTTCATTGTTAAATTTCCATACCATGAGACAATATTATAGGTTATAATGCTTTCAATCATCGATCTATATACATTTTTTTAGGATCAATCACTTTTTTAAATTGCCTGGTATGCAATTCCAATTCCCAATTTTGGGTTTCAATAGTAGGGGTGGCTTAGCCCCCAATGAAGGTATGATTTTAAAAAATAAATGTATTTTTGTATACTAGGGTAGGCTTGAACAATATAGTAGGTTCTACACTACCTATCAAGTCAGGCTCTAAATATTGAATCAATTTCTAATCATTTTAAATAACAAGCTAATATTCATTAAGAATATTGACACACTATATATTATTGTCTAGACTGGCAATGTATAGGTACTGTATTTTTTCAACATATAATGTTTAAAAAAAATTATTATTATTATTAATAATTATTAATAATAATAATAATTTTCACCCACAGGACTGCCGCATACTGAATGTTTTTTTTCCCCTTTTCACACCATTCTTTGTAAACCCTAGAAATGGTTGTGTATGAAAATCCCAGTAA
This sequence comes from Pimephales promelas, assembly GCF_016745375.1. The sequence continues at coordinate 17,327,211 of NW_024121876.1, read as the reverse complement.
CTGAGCAGATTGTGAAATACTCAGACCGGCCCGTCTGGCACCAACAACCATGCCATGCTCAACATTGCTTAAATCACCTTTCTTTCCCATTCTGACATTCAGTTTGGCGTTCAGGAGATTGTCTTGACCAGGACCACACCCCTAAATGTATTGAAGAAACTGCTATGTGATTGGTTTGTAAGATAATTGCATTGAGAAATTGACCAGGTGTTCCTAATAATCCTTTAGGTGCGCGTGTGATAAGTTTTTATTGTTTTAGCTCTAACCCTTTCTTTTTTTTTTTTTTGACAAACTAGTACAACATTTTCAAATATTGACTAGCAATATCCAGTACTTTGCTTTCTACATATGCTTATGACTGCCTTAGTATACCTAAAATGTAAACTCGTCTGTCTACTATTGCAGGGCATTCCTTGCAGGACGGTATTCACAGATCATTGTGGCTCTATTAATAGCCTGAGACAGGGCAGGGAGTGTTGCTGCAGCTGAAGGGAAGGAAGTGGGCCTTGAGTGCACAAAGATTACCAGGGTTCACTGCACTAGGGGCCCCACACTGGCCATTGCCTGGAACCGGGCTTTTTGGGAACGCTAGAATACTTGGTTATGATGAAAAATGAATCGCACTGTAGTACTCCTTTCCTTGCATGACCTTGTGTTCTCAACTAGGTTCCATGTCTGTCTAGATATGACTAGGTGTTGTCCTAATCCTTAATTTTAGCCTGTTGTACCAGAATAAAACAAAAGAGTCTTACAGGAAGCCATCGAGAAAGAACAACAGTTTCCGTGGCATAATGCGATACCGCCATAGGTGTGACGATATGTACGGTCAATCACGGTCTGAATGGGGCAAGGTATGAATGAAAATGAATAACCAGATCCTCAGAAAGAGAGACTAGATAAGACATTCTCATCTCACTTGCAAAACATTTGTCTCAAACGCATTGTGACTTTTCCCTCGTGTGAGTTATGACAGGACAGATTCTCTGGGTTTATTCAGTAGGGGGACTTTACCTGTGGAATGTTAACTGCCTTGATTTCTCTCCTTCTGCCCGCGAAACTCTCATCCCTCTCCGCATGTCTGTTTTCAGCGCTGCTTCTGTCAGTCAGAGCTCAACCCAGCGTCTGACACTTTGACCCACATCGGTCCTGAATTTTTTTTCTGTGCCTGTGAAGCCTTTGATTGGTCAGGCGACTCGCTCCACTTACACATGGTATCAATAGGCATTTCCTATGTCTGGATTGCATTTTTATGCATTTGGAAGATTTGTTTTACACAGTGACTTGCACTACTGTTCAAAAGTCTGGGGTCAGTACTTTTATTCAGCAACGATTGCATTAATTTAATCAAAAATGTCAGGAATTTCTTAAACAATCCTGAAAAAAATATCCACAAAAAATATGAAGTAGCACAACCATTGCTACTGATGATAAGGTTTCTGATGATAATGTTTCTTGAGCAGCAAATCAGCATATTAGAATGATTTCTGAAGAATCATGTGACACTGACTAAATAAATAGCTGCTCTATGAATTAATTACATTTTTAAAGATATTGAAATATAAAACTGCTATTTTAAATGATACTTTCCAATATAACTACTTTCACTGTATTTTGAAATCAATTTATGCACCTTAGTGAACATAAGAAACTTTCAAAAACATATCATTCTAAATACTTTTTTTTCTCTGATTTTAAAAGTCAAACCCTTGAGGTTGCTAGCCTCATGCTGTACTGTTTGAGCTACTGAATTGGATCAGTCAATTAGCAATCCAAGATGCATTTAGATGCAATTATGAAACATTTGTTTTGTAATATCAATGTGAGATCGATATTACAAGAGCTTTAGTATTTATTGTAAGAATTTAGTCTTACCATGCTTTGTGTTGCAGGTTCTCTGGTTTTCTGCTATACTCCAACAGAATCCACTGCATAACACAATTATCTAATTTCTCTCATTTTTATTTTTATTAGTATTTTTTTTTTTTTGAAAGGATTTTTTTTTAAAGTTTATTTTTTCTCTTCTAGTCCCTACTAGCATCCTTTACTGTGAGAACATGTTAATGTGAATCCTAGGTGCAAATGGGCATGTTTGTCATGTGTTGTAATTTTAATTTACATGCAGTAAAAGGTTTACTTTTTTTTACTGCAGTATTTTTAAACTTGTCATACTTCATAATCACTTCTTGAATCCACTTGTTTTAGACATGGCTGGAAAAGGCAAGCTGTGTGTATGTGTGTGTGTGAGTGTGCGAGAGAGAGTGAAACAGGATGCTCATTGTTCTCTACTCATTACAAACAATCAGTTGGCCATCTGATCCTTTTATGATTGGTCAAACGGAATCTGTTAATGAAGTGCCGCTTGCACAGGGCTATTATGAAAGAGTTAGTCACACATGCACACACACACACACACACAAGCTAATGATGACAGGTTTCATTTTAACTAATAACATGCTTTGTGACAGTTTTAACCTAAAACCAAGGGATTTTCTACAAAGTTTCCCCAGCAGCTCAAGCACAGATTATTTGTCATTGTCACAGTAACATTGTGTGAGGGAGGCAGAGGAAACTGATCAGTGCTGAGATGCGTCATGCAGTGAGTGACGTGTGCTTGACACTATGACCTGGGCATCCACACACACACACACACACAATGCTTTGTGTGTTTGAACAAAACAGGAAAATACATTTATGCTTGGTTCATTCTCCTCCATAAACACATATATAGCCTTCAACAGGTGTTTCTGACTCAGTAATGATGACCATCAGAGTGCAGACTGAGAATGTAGTCTGTTGTTCCTCAATGAGTGTTTGTACTTGAAAAAATCAAGTTCTATAGCTTATGGTATCTACTAGGCCTATCTAGGAGAACACACACCCACTTCTTCCCAAACACACACATTAATTTGGCAAACATAGACACTTCGAAAAGCACTAGGGACAAGCTCTGACATACATATCCTGACATTCTTTACATTTTTACCACATAGACACACACATACACAGAAAACCGGTAGGTCACAACAGGAAAACTAAAGAATGTGCATCATTTCCACTGGTTCCCTTGGACTTCCTTCATCGTAGACCTGCACACCCAAACAGTCAAGCACATAGAAGTATGCTATGAGCTGTGACAGTGACAATAGCTTGTAACTATTGTGAAACAATTGGTACATTCCATTCGGCCAGTATAGATCTCATGAAGTTGACATCACAGGGTGTTTGACCATCTTTAGTGAGATTCCAAATCATAGGGAGCATGTATGACAAATGACACAGTAATACTTTACAGGAAGTGGAGGCAAACATGTACCCACCAGTCATTGTGTCCGTATTACAAAAAGATAGGCTAAATATACTCTTAAATATATTTTGTTTTTATTTATTTTTTAAAATGTAATTTTATTATATTATATTTATATACAGTACATCTTATAAAAGTATTCATTCATATGTATATGGAAGTATTTATTCACATTTGTTTCAACGCATTCTCACCCCAAGGCGTCACCTTTGACCATGCTTCAATATTTGACGTTTTAGGCGCCCTTTAGCGTCACTTACATGACGCGATCCTACGGCGTCATCTAACTGCCGCTAAAGGAAAGCGTCAGTTAGAGGACGCGGTTAGCTTTAGGTGTGGGGTGGGGGTAGGGTACACGCGATCCTAGGGTGTCATCTAACTGACGCTAAAGGGCGCCTAAAGCGTCAGATATTGAAGCATGTCCAAATGCTTCCCAATGCGTCAGTTAGGTGACGCCTTGGGAGTGAGAATGGGCTGTTTGTTTATGCAAGTTATATGTATTCACACTACATCAGTATAATACTATCATATTAAAACCAGTAATCTGTGTGATTTAAGTGTTTGTTGGCCGTGCAGGTTAATCCAGGTGAACAGATTTTGAAGAAAACATTGCGTAGGGACCTTGTGAATCAGAGTACAGCTGAAGACAAATGCTGTTCAAGTCCAAGTTTGTCAGATGTCTTATAATGCTAAGTCTCGTTGTAATAAAAATAGTGAGCATTTAGCCTTGTTTCAAATGTGAATATGGCAGCATCATATCAGGCTTCTACCAAGCCGTTTGAGGTCTGCTTAACTTCCTCCCCCCAAAAATACATCAAGGTGAAATATTTATGTGGCAGAACTTTTGCTCTTTACTTAGAATTTTTAAAGTCTTGCAAATTATTTAGTGATCTGATACCGGAGCGAGACTGAATATTTGTCCAAGATTCTGTTTATGATAAACAACATGGCTAAGATAAACTCTATTTCTCCAATTTAGAACTAAAATATAAAACGGTTCTATTCGGACTGGACATTAGAGAACTTTGTGATTTTAATCCTGTCTGAACAATTCCAGAGCAAATGACCTACTGTTGTTGTATTTTCCAAATTATTCTCCTTATTTTTATTTTTTGACATACCTGAGCTACCATTCACACACCGATCTTTAGCATGCTTTGATTTTTTTTTTTCAGAGTGGATGGTATCAGACGAAAAAATAACATTATAAAATTAATAAATGGAGCCAAATCGTGGAAACAGCGAATACCGTCCATCTCAACGTCGACTTCAGATAAGATGCTTGTCTAAAAGTTTATAATAAACAGCCAATGCTATAAACTTTTAAATTTTATTTAGATGTTTTTTTTTGTATAAGTCAAAATGATATATTAAACTAAAGTACATAAAGTATATGTGATGCTCCAGTTTTATAATGACCAGAATTTGATTTACTGAAGGATCTGTGTGTGTGATGCAATTTTCTCCTCTGACAAGTTTGTTTGTGTGTGCATGCGAGTGTAAGTGTGTGAGCACATGTGCAGGAACGTAGCCGTATTGCAGAGCATTGCATAACAATCTGTCAGAGATATTGATACATGAGTCATGATTCAGATTATCAAAGCTCTCTACCTCATCTGCATAAAGAAAAGTGGCAGATGAATATTCTTAAGATAAAAGAACGACTGATTTTGCCCTGGGTAGAGATAAGTAATTAAAATTTCAAAGATACTGACAAGAGTGAAGGTATTTGAATTGTGCATGACGTATTTGTGTGCCCAAGGTATGCTGCAGCTCAATGTTTCTAATTAAATAAGCGGAAATGTGTTTGTTACTTCCTCTTTTCTGCGTTCTCTCTTGTAGTTATGTAATAGAAGAAAAGATGTTAATTATTATTATCTGTGTGATCAGCGAGAAAACAACAGCAATGAATTAAACCGGATTATCAAGCAAGGAAGCACACAAATCTGCTGCAGAACCCATGTACAGTATCTCACAAAAGCGAGTACACCCCTCACATTTTAGCAAACATTTTTGTATATCTACTCAAGGGACAATACTAACTTGGATATATAGTCAATGTGCTGCTTGTATAACACTGTATATGTTATTGTCAAGCTGGTAACAAAAGTCAGTGCACCCTAAGTGATAATAGCTGTACGTTGTTTAACCATCCTGTTCATCCTGTTGATGTTTTTATCTGCTTGACAGGACCATACCAATTGTTGTATCTTGTATTAGAGCAGTTCAAATGTGTGCTTTGAGTACAGTTCTCTCATAATAACCACTGGATGTTCAACATGGCACCTCATGGCAAAGAAGAGATTTCGAATTGTTGCTCTCCTCAAAGATGGGCTATTAAGAAGATTGGTAACACACTGAAACTGAGTTACAGTATACAGTGGCCAGAGTCATGCAGAGACGGGTTTTTTTCCAAGACGGGTTCCTCTCGGAACAGGCCTCGCAAGGGTCAATCAAAGAAGTTGAGTCCTCGTGCTGTGTGTTAGGTGCAGAAGCTGGCTTCAACAAATAGTTGCATGGATGCAGCCATTATTGCTTTAGAGGTTGCAGAAGCGGAAGGCCAAGTCGGTTTGCATGGCCGTCGTCCTAGAAGGAAGCCTCTTTTGAAGCTGGCTCACAAGAAAGCTTGCAAACAGTTTGTTGAAAGCAACCTTTCCAAGAGCATGAATTACAGGAACCATGTCCTGTGGTCTGATGATACTAGGATAAACTTGTTTGGCTCAGATGGTGTCCAGAATGTGTGGCGATGCCCTGGTGAGGAGTACCAAGAAAATTGTGTCTTCAAATGCTGTTGAAGTTAGAAACCTGTAAACCCATGTCGTATGTAACTTTAGAGATGGTCCCTAAATGTGCAAATATCGAACGTCCAATATCAAGCCAGCTTTATGCCAATAGGAACCAGTTCGCGTGAAACTGTGCGCGTTACTTTCATATTCTGAGTCCGCTTGCCTATATAGTATAGCCTACATTCCTAATTAGGTGTGGGTTTTGTCTTTTATGTCGCTCTATTAGTCCATTTAGCTACGTTAAGCGTAGCTTCATTCTCCATCCTGGAGAATGATGTATTTTGGGAATCCTTAGCTCTGCAATGTCACAGCGCCGCGATATAAAGTTAAGGAAACAAAATATATTTAGCGTTTGATCTGATCATTATCACATTTTTTCTTTGTCAATTCAACTTAGATATTTTATGTTCCTCAGATAACATATTATTTAGAGTTTGTTGATTAAAGCAGTAACAAACATAAAATTGTAAGGCAACCAGGTTACTTTAAGTTAAACCACCAATTATTATTTTTTTTTACAGTGTAAGGAAACTCGGGAGGAGAAGACACTAGCTGGTACATTTTACAACAGACCTCAGTGTTTTGCTCCATACCTGGAGAAAGCTATCCATAAACATTCCCATTCTTCTTAATGGCAGTGACTCCTCCTGAGTCCACACTAACCAGCCATTGGGTCATTCACAGTCAGATGCACACATTTTCATGGTGCCCTCTAGTGGTGAAAGAAAACGTGTAGATTGGTGCAAGAAAATTTGTACTTAAAGTATATCAACTGTTAATTTCAGCTGTTCCTTTTTCTTTTTCTTTTTTTCTTTTTTTTTTGAGAAATGGACTTGACACCAACTTTTTGAGTTTTCTCAAATGTATTTTACGCTACCATTCATTATTATTACACTTTATATTTGAAAATGGCTTATTTCTAATTACAAATTATACAATGTGAACAATGTGCTATTAATGGTGGCATAACTGTGAACAAAGAAAACATCATGATCATGCGTAATAAATCATAAGTCATGATGATGTGCTCATCTTAGTTAATGTTTTAATTAAGGTGTTGTTCATTCATAAAGTCATGAATGAAAAACGTTTAACTTGATAGTTCCTGATGATTCATGAGATATTAATGCATGAATGAATGCATAATTCATGCATTAATTTATACATGAATTCATGATAATTCATGTACCCTTACCATCTTTACATATGTGTCCCTGTAATCTCCTGTTCTGTTTTTGATGACAACACACTGGTAACATAACAGTACCCAGGAAGATTAATTTACAAACTAAACATTTATTATTATTATTATTATTATTATTATTATTATTATTTAGGGCAATGCAATAATGTGCAGGTATGTTTTGGAGTTTGCAGAATTGCTTTGTGTGTGTTCTTTGGCTTAATCAAGCACACTTTTTTGTCTCCATAAGATGGCGCTGTGTGCACAGTGGAGAATCTGCCAAAGTCATCTCCAATAATGTAATAATAATAACATATTGTAAAAATGAAAATATTCTCACAAGTAAAACATTTCAAAAACCAACTTGTCTAATAATCTAAAATCTAATAATGTCAGCAGGTATTTTTTGCGTAATAGAGGTAGTTGTTGTTGAAGCAACCAGCACTGCTGCTCACTAGCATTGCTTTTATGAATGCTGGTTTGCCTACCAGTCTTTTTAACTAACTTAACCAGTAAAGTTGGCTTGCCTTCCTGCGTGGAGTGTGGCAAAACACTGCAGCCCATACAGGAAGCCATAAGGAGTCAATGCGTACTGTAAGTAGACACACGCATCTGTCTTGTCTCACCTCATTTTTCCCGGTTCCCTTTTTTTCATGTTCTTTGAAGAGCACATGAGTTACATGTTATCCATACTTCTCCTTCTCCCTTTTTCTACCTTTGTTCTTTCCTCTGCGGCGGTGAAATAACTCTGCGTGGGAGCACACAGTTTTATGCTATTTGCAGTTTGTGTTCGACAAAGAGAGCTCTTGAAGTTGTCAGTACAGTGTGTGCTGTTTTTCATCATAAGGTGGGGTGAGAAGAGGAATGCTCTTATAGCAATCCCCACTCTTTCAACCTCTCACCCTTTCATTGCCCCATTGTTTCTCTCTTTGAACTTCTCTTCTCATTTTGCTTCTTTCATGTGTTCTCAACCAACTCGCTTCTCTATCTCACGTCTCTTTTCCACACTTTTTACTGTTTTTGTGTGTGCAATTGTGATTTCTCAACAAATTGTTGGTTTATTGAGAGATATCTGCACTTATACTGTAAGGGAACAGGGATGGTCAACTGGTCATTAATTCAAAATAAAATCCTCTGCTTTGTGTTAGGACTGGCTACTTAAATGGCTACTTAAAATAGAAAAGAAATTGCCTATATCCCATATACTGTTAAAGTTCGACTTTCAAAGCAACTAGTTATCGGGATAGTTCAAATAAAAATGGAAATTGTCGTTATGTACTGACCCTTGATCTTTCCAAACCTGTATGACTTTTTGTTTTGTTTAGTTTTTTGCCCCAAAAATACAATGGAAGTCAATGATCAACAAACCTGATTGGTTGCCTACATTCTTCAAAATATCTAATGTTTCAGTATTTAGTTTTTTTGTGAACTATCCCTAATATACATAATCAAAGTGAACAGGATTTTTGTTGGTTTGTTGTGTTCAACACTTATTATTGAATATGAACTTTAAACAACGATTGTTTAAAATCAAGAGCTATTATAGCACTTGAAATGGTTTCTCTAAAGTTTTTATCTGTTCTTTTGTCTGCTTTATTCCAAAAGGTCCTACTTTGGATCTTTTAGTGTTGTTATGCCCTTTTGTTCCTTTTGCAGCTTTTGTTAGAGAGAGAGAGAGAGAGAGAGAGAGAGAGAGAGAGAGAGAGAGAGAGAGAGAGAGAGAGAGAGAGAGAGAGAAGAGAATGTGTGTGTTTATGTGTGTGTGAAAGACTGTCAATAGAAAGATAAATGACAAATCTTTTACAGCACAGAAAAAGTGCTCTCTGTCTGCTCTCATTCTGCTTTTTTTTGTGATGTACTGTAGATCTTTTGATACTCTTCACATGCTATGTCAGATAGCTTAGATACCAGTCAGACCAGCCTAAAACTTAATGATTTCTTTCATGAACAATGGCAAAACAGAATTTTCAGTAATAATTTCTCCAGCTTTCAGTGTCATATATCCTTTAGAAATCATTCTATGCGGATTTGATGCTCAAGAAAAAAGTCTTATGATTGCCAATGTTGAAAACAGTTCTGCTGCTCAATATTTTTGTGGAAAACCATACATATTTGAAAGATTCTATGACGAACAGAAAGTTCAAAAAGAACAGTATTTATTTGAAATAGAACTACTCTTTTGTAATTATACATTATAAACATATTAACAGTCACTTTTGATCATTTTACTGTATCATTGCTGAATAAAAGTAGTAATTATTAAATAACCTAATTTTTGGAATGAAAAAGCTATGAAAAATATGCCTGAAAAATATATATATATATATATATATATTTGTATCCCAATAATAAAATTATATTTTTTTTAATGATGTCATAATTTCCCCTTTTGGCTGAACTACCCCTTTAAGACTCTTCTTAAATGGTGTGTTTCCTATTATGGCATCTGGAAGTGCAAGACTGAGCATGCAAGAGATACAATCCTTTAGAAAGTTCTCCAGTGTCCCTTTTCTCTGAAATTCACATTTGTGCACACAGTGAACAAATTTCCAAGTGTCCCAATCTAGCAAAGTCATGAGAACAGGAAATGACCTCGATTCTGAGTTTGCCCACAAGTGTAACCCCAAGCAAACAGCTTGTGTTCACTGTTCAAGCAAAGAACAGTGGACCAATGTGTGTTGTTATGAGTGTGTCACATATTTTCGATAAGTCTACAGGGACACATTGGGGAATATCCGGCCGTAATCCTGATCCTCGGGCTTCACGAGGGCTGAATTGAAGTATTTTAGTGTGATTCTCTGTTTGACTATTTTATGGCACGGGGCTTGTTGTCACCTGGGGAGTTACAGCAGTCAAACAGAAGGGGGTTGGGCAGGGCATCGTTTGAAAGCAGGAAGGTTGAATGGATAACAATAGGCAAATTGAATGGAGAGTTGAAGTTTTGTGTATCCAGCTTCCCTGAGAGACCGGTTACTCACACCGAAGCACCAACAGGTGGTGTGACGTGTGTTTACAGATATTGAGACCCTGATATTGTCTTTCCCTAGAGATTTCGTTCACCCAGAAAATGAAAATGGTGTCGTAATTTATTCACCCTAATGTCTTTAACATGTATGCATTTCTTTCTTCTATGAAATACAAAAGAAGGTATTTTGAGGTAATGTTTTTATTTGAGATATTCTTCAAAATACCTTCTTTTGTGTTCCACAGAAGAACATCATACAGGCTTTGAACCACATGAGTGTGATATGATGACAATTTTCATTTTTGGTTAAATGTTCCCTTTATTTAAATTATACTTACTGTTATGTCACTCTGTATGTATTCTTTCAAGAATGTGTTTTTCACATTTTTGTAGTCAAACTCTAATTGTAAATCATTTATAAATGTGTGTGGAGGGCATGTGTTTCTTTGTGTCCATCTGTTCTGCTGTATTCCAGCTGCTTGACCCACACCCTCAGGTCTGGCTCCTCATTGGCTGATGAGAACCTTGTCTGTAGAAGCTAGTCTGGGCCCTTATGAATGATGCACATCTAAACCCTGGACTGGACTTTCTATAAAATTGGAATATAGAGCCTTGATTCAGACTCCATGGTTTTAGTTTGTCAGTCTTGAATTGATCTTTGACACAAACAGTATAATGAAATCTTTCTAAGAGGCATTCCGATTTAGGACTGACTGGCAGTAGTTGTTAGAAGACAAAACACAATAATGAAACTTCATTATAATTAAACTTTAATATCATCTTTACAGGGTTCAAATGTGCAGCCTTTGGCCGAAGCTTTTATCTCACTGACACGTTTGGTTTCGCTTTGCATCTGGACTGGTTTTTCAAAATTCCTCTGTCATGGGATTGAACTGGATTGATCTCTGTAGTTGCGATATAAGCATGACTTATGAGGCACAGTTGTGTGTTTAGAACATTCTGGGTTTTTCTTAGCCAGCAAATGTTCTCCATATGTTTAAGAGTGGCCTTTGATGCAGAATATAGACTCCACCATTTTTGTCTGTTGAATTAAGTATGGTTCAAATGGCTTTGATAGATCTCTAGTAGTAGATGTTTTACCTGGGGCTGTTTACCGTAGGGCTCTAAAAAGCATGACATTCCTGTATATTTCCCCTGTCTGCTGCCTGTGGCATCACAGCTCAGGATAAATAAGGAGGTTTCAGATTGCATACTTTTGTGCCATTAAGATGAATAGAAAGTGTATCATATTCAATTTTAAACTTGTCATAGTAATGTGACTCTTGTCATCTTATTGGGAAATAAATTCAAATTTTTAGGGAATAGAAATGGTCAAACTCAGTAATCAAAAAAGTGTGAAATAGAGAAAGACAATTGTTTTTAAGCAGAAGTCTGATGAACTTCTCTTTTCATTTGTAAATTTTACATAGATAAACTTATACACATGAAATGAAACCTCACATTTCAGCCAAAAATCAAAAGAATACTAAAGTAATTAATGTATATGTGTAAAAACTGTGTGTAAATATGTGTATTTAATTTTATTTTTTGTTGTTGTTGTTATTATTATTACTATTTTACATTGACTTTATGTAACATCTTCTTACTTCAGTTTAGTAATTTTTTTTTCTTCTATGTATTTATTAAATTATGGAGTGAAATATGACTGGTTCTTGACAGGTTTCATAAAATTCCTTAAAGTTCATGCTTATCCAGCCCTGGTTTTCCCACAAACTCTCCGTGCAAACTTTGTCTTCTGGTTCTTCAATGGCATACCTCTGCCTTCCTACTACTTGGAGGCAAAGTGTGTTAGAGAGAGAGAGAGAGAGAGAGAGAGAGAGAGCATGCGGCACTGGAGAGCATTTTGAGCTTTACCCCCTAGTGAGAAGTCAAGCAACAGAGTGAAATAGAGAAAGACATTTTTCCCTTCTCTCTAAGACTTGAGTACTGGAATGGATTTCCTCTGAAACCTTGGATGTCACTGCTTAACTGTGGAGTTTACACACAGTAGGCATCTTTAAAGTTTTGCTGTCTGAGCGTGTGTATGTGAGCCGTGCTTTGAGTCGTGTGTGTAACAGAAGTGTGCTCGGAGCTATGTCAGGTGTCACACGGAAGGGTTCCGGGAGACCAGGATATTACTACAGGCTCTTGGGTCGAACGAGGCTACAGAGACAACGCAGCCGCTCCAGGAGTAGAAGCAGAGCCACAAACAATAGGGGTAAACATCATGTAACTTTACTACTTTGTTTCGGAAATATATTCCCTCTCCTCTTTTAAAAAGAACCTTTCAGTTTTGTTAAGTTAATAAATGGTGCTGTATATCTTGGTAATACACATAACTGTTACACTTAGCTGCAGTTTATGGAGTTTTTGTATAAGATTTCTGTTTACCACAGTAGTAAAACAAGATTTCTGGTGTTGTCACAGTAGTAAAACGTCATAACAGTCCACATTAGAGTGCAACTGCCATAAATAGTTATTACAGCTTTGTTTATTGTAGCACTCTTGTTCACTTCTTTTGAAAAAAAAAACAAACTATATATTTGCCTGAAAAAAATATTCACATTATTTAAATTCTGAAGAGGAACATCTATTGAATAAAAAATGAGTCTCTTAAATTTGCACTTCTCTTAGGTCTAAAAAAGCTGGATGCAAAAACTCTTCCTCTTTAACCAGCTCATTTTAGACTTGCTATTAATGTTTCATTTCACAGCCTAGTAACTATAGACTTTAAAGGGGACGCATTTCATTTAATATTCAAAATAGTTGTTGCACTGAGTCTGTGCATTAGTGGCATGATTTTTTTCAGCGTCATTGAGTCATTCACTCAGCCTATCATCTCTACCACTGTATGTGTTGCTTTTTCACAACTTTAGTTGGAACAATTTTTTAATGCAATGTCTAATTTGACAAATTTATTTATTCATAACATAATTCTGTAATGTGAAGTATAGTATTAATTATATGTTCATAGAAATGTTGTATAAAAGTAAAATCAACATCATGCCTGTGGCCAAATCACAGTTGTTATGACATTCAGTACAAAAGCACAGTAAATATTATGCGATATGTATTTGACAAGTATTTTCAGATTATTTTCTTTAACTTTTCATTTAAAGTATTTTAAGTTTCATGTTACAAAAAGCTTTGTCACTCCATCAGTTTGTTGTCAGTTTTAACACCTAAGTGTCAGCAGGATAAAACCGCACAAGCCGTAAATTTGAGTTAACGAGTCCTCATGCGGAGCGAGTGTCTGTGTGTGGACTTTAAGGTTAAAAGAGTAGTTCACTTCAGAATTAAAATTTGCTGATAATTTACTGATAATTTATAATTTACCCAAGATGTTCATCTCTTTCTTTCTTCAGTTAAAAAGAAATGAAGGTTTATGAGGAAAACATTCCAGGATTTTTCTCCATATAGTGGATTTTAACAGGGTCCAAATTGCAGTTTCATCCCAAGGCGTCATCTAACTGATGCCTTAAGAAGCATTTTGACCTTGCTTCAATATCTGACGCTTTACCTTTATAGGAGTAAATTATCAGTACATTTTTATTCTGAAGTGAACTAATCCTTTAAATAACAAGACAGGTGACCAGCCACAAGTATTAAACCTGACACAACAAACACGCTTTTACTCACAATTTTTCAAACTAGTCAAACAGGAACTCAGTAGATCAGTATGGCTCAACAGGGGACTGCTTTCCGTCACACACACACACACACACACACACACACGCACACACACACTGTTGTGATTGCTGTGAATGGCTCCTTTAAACTCTCATTCAGGTTATGGCTATCTGGGCTCATTACATGGGGTTGTTTGAGATCCCTGAGTCATTCCAACTCAATTCAATCACTGAGAGAATCAATTCATGTCGCAGATGAGGTGCTTTGTGATGGGGCTTTGTAATGGCACAGCTGTTTCGGGGACTTTGCAGCTTCAAGGTGACATCACTCTGATTAAACTGTTGAAATGAAAGGCGGTCCCTCCAGAGTACAACACAGAATCAACAAAATGATAATTTATAATTATCTAACTGATTTATCCATAAGTAGTAATTCTTTTATGTATATTATTATTGTTATTATTATATATTATTTTATAGGCCTGGTATATGTTGTTTTAGATTTGTTTTAGGAAGTTTTCCAGTTGAGAGTGATTGTCATTTTTGCCTGGTTTTTGGAGGTGTGGATGTACTTACAGTACCTGTCAAGCTGTGTGTTAGAGGTTAATTTCTTGTTTTCTGTTTTCTCTTATTCATGTTAATTAAGGCATAATGTTTCAAATTATATGTGCGCACAAAATATTGATTTGATAATAATAATTGTCTCAATGTATTACAAAATATGATAAAACATACAATTATTCATTGTTAGTTCATGGTACCTCGGGTCCTTTTGAATAAAATGAACAAATCCAACTTTAATAATAATTTAGTAAATGTTCAAATGAACATGGATTAATAAATGCTTTAGAAGTATTTTTCATTATTAGTTCATACAAATACAGTAACAAATGTAACCATATAGTTATTATTGTATAACAATACATTATTTTATATTCCCAATATATTCACATCTTATTGTCCATCGATCAGAATCAAATTTCAAAGAGCTGTGAAATAAAAAATAAAACACAATACAAACTTATTATGATTCGTGTGAAGATGCACATCATCATTGGAATCATGCAAATTGAGTTTACTTGGAACAGAATTATGAGCTTAGTTATCTGCGGTGCTGTATGGGTTCTGCTGTCTGATATCTTATCAGTTCATGCCTGACAGAAGATGGCGGCACTTTTGATCTGAATATTCAAATTCTGCACCAGTATGAGGTAATGGTACCTCCATGAGCTCACCTGAGCGCAACCCTGTTACATAACCAATTACACTCACACCCCACACAGAGACGATAAACACACTTAACACTGTTTGAACTCGTTCGAGAACATGCATAGGAGAAAATTGTAGCACGATGTAAGACATGCATCCACCACATTCTGCAGCATGTGAGTGTTTTCTTTCTAGCTCTAGCTTCTTACCTCCCCGTTGTCCATTTTAGAAAATACAGCTTTACATCTCAAGCTGCGAAATAAAACACTCACACTGTGTGAGGAATAACCTGATCTGGGAAGTTACAGTACAACCCCAGCTCTTCCCACAGTTGATGCTTTTTCTGCTATGCTATGGTTATTAATGTCTGATTAGGAAACACATGGGATCATGATTAGTGGGCTTAGCGGGCTACTGACAGTTGTTTGCAGCTGTGGGTTTCACATGTTTGCTCAGAATTATCTCACAGGAACAAAATGTCAGAAGATTATGGTAGAGATTGTCCTGTACTAGTGATGCAGGACCAGTTTCACAGTTTCTTCACTCTATAGCTATGAACCAGTTGAATACTGAGAAGCTGAGTGTCACTTTGTTGGAGTCTTGACACATTGAGTGATGGTACTGGGCCAAAGTGAGTTTGAGTTTGGCTCACAACATGCCTTGAACATCTTTTAATCATCATTTTCCTAACTACTGTGGCCAATAATCCATTCCAGACCCATTCGTACCTATTAACATTGCTGTCAACTGTGGTCTTGTGGTTATTGTATTCGAATCAAAGCATTAGTTTTGATATTTGTCATCAACAAATCCACTTTACCTTTGTTGTTGTCATTTCTCTGTAGAGCTCAGGCCTAGTAGTTAGAGCATGTGATTGGTGCTAATGTGGGCAATGTGAAATCTGGTGTGCAACACTTCCGGGTCCCATTTCTTTTCCCCTTCATTTCTTATCATCTCCTCACTTAAATTATGTCAAGTCACCACAGAGTTGTGGCCTATAGTTGGTGCTTGTGATTTGAATCTGGCTTATTTTCTGATCCTCATCATTTTCTGTCATCTCTCTTCATTATGATTGTTGTCATGTTTCTGACTAAACTGTGGTTTAGTAGTCAGTACGCAGGCTTTCATACATCATGCTGTGGTCGCTTATAGGCAACTTCAGGCTGGAAAATCAAAAAAGACAAAGGAAGGGAGTAAAAGAACAGGAAAGAGAAAGTGATGAAGACAGAAAAGACAGAAAATGGAGAGAATGAGGGAGGTGAAAAGACAGTCAAGAGAATAGTGATTAAACAGAAATGGAAACATAAAGCTGTGTCAGAATAATCTGATAGCTGGATGTTGTTCTACAGTCTGACATACAGTTAACTATTTTTCTAGCTTTGTTATTGTTTTTCTATATTTGCTGTTGATATGTGTGCGTGTGTGATGTCTTGGAATGTCTAAGTTTTCTTCAACACTGTGCACAAAAATACCAACTTCACTTCGCTTTTCCATTCCATACACATATTGCATGTTCGTACAGACACACTCTCACTCTATCTCTCACTCAATCTCTCACACAATGATGTCTGACCAAAAAAAAAGATATGTAAAAGCATGTAAAAGCATGTCACTTTTTTTTTAAAGTCTATTGTCTGAAGGTTGAATACACTTCATCAAATTCTTTCCCTTTTTTGAAGTGCATGCATTATTTAACAGAGAGGGATTGTAAAGATGTTAATTTGCATTAGTTTTGTTCAACTTCTCTTTTTGTGGTTCTTTTATTAACTAAAGGGTTGAAAGAGTTGTCCTTTTAGCTATTTCCTTTTACCCTCTACATTTGTGGAAGATGTATTTTAATGGATCTGTGGGTTTCAAGTTTGTTGGGATGAATCAGGAACTGTGCGGCACAGTCCAGCTAACCCACTAAACCAGATTCTGGTCCAGGCGAACTGTCCCTTTTAATAGTGTACTGTAAGTTGTTTTTGGGCAGAAAGCATGTGGTGTGTGGTTTTTTTAATTGTATTGGCTTCCATCATGAGCAGTCTGATGTACCACAGAACCCTGCAGAGAACAGATCGAACTCATAATGTGCCGTCTCAGCCCATCTCTGACTCCTTTACTCATTATGCACTATTAGCTTACTTTTGACTCATTTAATCATCTGCATTGCATAACAAATGGTCATTATGCAAACAACTAACCGGATGAGATGAAATCAAATACATGTATACGTTATGATGCAGCATTGTCATAATGCACATGCTGGACTATTTGAAAAAGCTTCCAGGCCAAACACAGATTTGGAAAATAGGCCACATGACAGACAGTTTTTCTGTCTCTTAGTATAATTTTTTACACTACCATTTTCTGTTTTAAAAGAGCTGAGAGATGGACATTTATTTAGCATTTTTATCTATTTGTGTGCTCTTTTGCATTGCTATAACGTCATTGAAGCACATCGAGCTTTAGAAGTAGATGCAGGAAGTGTTTGAAGTATTGAAAGGCATCCACAAACACCCTTTGCATATGAAAAGCATATTGTGATAATCACTCTGACATTTTCCTTTAAAGGTCCACACTATATTGTTTTGACAGTGTAAAAAAAATGAATGAATAAGTGAATTTCTTATTAATGTATATCTAAATTCTTGTCTACATCTTTATAGAACTTCAAAACAAGAAAAAAAAAGAGTTTTTAATATTTTATCAGACAATAACTACGCAAGATTTTGCTTTAGTATAATTTTCGGGACAATTAGGGCTGGATTCGGAACAACAGCTTAGATTTCGGGACGTCTGGTCACCCTATGTGTCAGCGACTCACTCTATTCAAATCACAAAATAAAATGCACAAAAAAAACGTAGAAATATTTACTTACCAATCCATCAACAAGATCGCCAGGTCAGCATCACTGTTGCATCCAGTGCTGCTTTTTAGCTCGCGCCAACGAGTGAAAAGCCCTATCTATGGAAAAGCCTGAACGAGTGGGACTTGTCTGGTTCCTCACGTGGTCAGATTATCTTTTCCTTTTCCTAGTCTCTTCCAACTGTGATTTCTTTGCTTTACCAGGATGATTCACCCTACTATGAGTTTGTTTACCTCCAAAATGACTTTGAAGCTGTTATATTAAGGTGTAATTCTTGCATAGTGTGCCTTTAAAAACTATTCATGTGTGACTGATACGTTGTAAATCGGGAGGTTTTAGGTCAAGGTTTTGGCTGTAAGTCAAAGTCAATGATGCCCTCTGTTAAAATCATAAGATGGCCACTCAAACACTTCTGGTGGCCTCTTTTTTTTAGTCTGATGGCACTTTAGAGCGCAATGAGCTATCCAGTCATTTATTTACAGTAGATCAGTGGTGTACACACAATTCAGGAGGATAGTGAGGATCATGTGAAAAGACCTCGGATTTAACCATGTTTTGTCAGGTTTTGTATTTGTTCAGTGCTTGTGTGTGTTAGATCATGAGGCATATCCCGTTAGTTCATTCTCACTCAGGAATGTCCTCTACAGGAAAAACTGGAAACGTGTGTGTCCCAGCCCACAGCTCAGGAAGTGTGTTTTCTGACCTGTGTGAGTGCATGTACTGATAGTCTCTGTAAGAGAGTTTTCTAAGACTGACTGGATTCTCAGCAGGTTTGAGATGTGGTTGCTATGGGAACAGCAGAGCCTGATTGTCCTGTTTGACCACTGGGAAGGTACCTGTCAATCACAGAGCCTGTGAGGACAACCGGGTCTAATGGAAACACATGTTTAACTCAAGCTCTCCTTGACAAGTATCCCAAAGATGCTCTATTGGGTCGAGATCTGGTGACTGTGGGGGCCATTTTAGTACAGTGAACTCATTGTCATGTTCAAGAAACCAATTTGAAACAATCGAGCTTTGTGAGATGGTGCATTATCCTGCTGGAAGTGCTGGAAGTAGAGTATCAGAGGACATGGTGGTTATAAAGGGATGGACATGGTAAGAAACAATGCTCAGTTAGGCCGTGGCATTTAAAAGCTCCACCTAGATCTGCTATGGGCAGTGTTGGGAGTAACGCATTACAAAAGTAATACATTACAGTAACATATTACTTTTTGCTGTAACGCTGTAGTGTAAGGCATTACTAATCAATTTTCAGTAATATTTTACTCGTTACATGTTCAGTGAGGCTTGTATTACAGTTGTATTACAGTGTATTGTCTGCTTTTACTTCTTAAAGGCAACAGACTATGTGAAAGTTTTAAAGCAGTCTTTTAGTGCCAGTTCAGAGCGGTCGCGTCTGTAACATTGTTTTTTCCTCATAAATGCGAACACGAAAACTAAAATAAAATGAATATTTTAAGTTCTATGAAGACTGGAGAGCCAACCCTTCCTCATCCGATTTGCTCAGTGTAATTAACAGAATTACAAAAAATATATTTTGCGTCCTATTTTTTTTTTTGTCACGCATGAATGTGTGTCTTTTCCCTAATATTAAAAAGAAAACATAGACTGATATTTGTCTAATGTCTGGAGTCCTTAGAGGAAGTAGCCTATATACGTTTCAATACATGTATTTTTTTCTGAGACTTTTTATTTCAAGTTTTGACTGCAAATGTCATGTCCATAATGCTCCTTAACTAGTTTTGTGGTGTAGGTCTACGTATTTTATAATGTTAACTTCAAATAATACTAATAGCCTAATTTAAAGATAAGGCAGCATTGGATCTGGACGGTAAGGAGAATAACGCTGGGAGTTGGAAGAGGTGTGTCGCGATTCTGTTCGTGGATCTGAGTCGTGTGGCGAATCGCGATTTCGGTTTCATATTGCATATCGTTACAGCCCCAAAGTTGTTCTACTTAGTTATTTTGGTGAAAGTAACTCAAAAGTAATACATGAGTAATGTAACGCATTACAATTCTAAAACAGTAATATTGTAAGGTAATGAATTACTTTTAAATAACAGTAACAAGTAATACCTAATGTATTACAGTTTGGAAGTAACTTGCACAACAACACATTCTCACCCCAAGGCGTCACCTTTGACCATGCTTCAATATTTGACGTTTTAGGCGCCCTTTAGCGTCACTTGCATGACGCGATCCTACGGCGTCATCTAACTGACGCTAAAGGAAAGCGTCAGTTAGAGGACGCGGTTAGGTTTAGGTATGGGGTGGGGGTAGGGTACACGCGATCCTAGGGCGTCATCTGACTGACGCTAAAGGGCGCCTAGAGCGTCAGATATTGAAGCATGGTCAAATGCTTCCCAAGGCGTCAGTTAGGTGACGCCTTGGGAGTGAGAATGGGCTGTGCACAACACTGGCTATGGGTAATTCATGTACGCTATATTGTACAGCAGCAGCATGTCTTACTTGCTCACAGCAGCGTGTCGTGTATGTATTGGCGATGCCAAGTCACGTACTGTACTTGCTCTGCAGCCACAGCAATAACCTACAGCAGCAGCAGCAGCAATAAAATACCTATTACCATGCCAAACACTCCCAGAGTTGTCATGACAGAAATACATTTTCTCTTATAAGACCTGTGTCTTTGCCATTTTTTAGTTCTGCCTAAGCTTACAAGTGGTTGACACTTGTGGAACAATCTTCTCCTCAGGGAAAGAGTAGTAAACACATTAATCTAGAACCAAACACAGGGTAGCCACAAGGACTGATTTGGATGTCAGTTGAAGCACACACTCGCTCTCGCTCTCTCACAGCTGCGTTCCTTCACATCTTATATCTTTAACAAGCAGACACTCACGCACTGAGGGAAAGTGAAAGACATCTCTCCCAGATCAAACTACTGTTGAATTCTCATTACACATCACCATTGGGCTTGATGGAAACTGGTTGCCTTGATTGAAGTTTAATAATCTGCTGTTGAAAGGGTTTTTAGGAGGATAATGCGAGACCTTTTCTCTTCTACTTGCTTCTTTTTCTTTCATGTTAGTGTATAGCATTTTTCAAATCTGTTTTGAAAGTGATCATCATCTGAGAGAAGATGTGTCTAGTTTATGTATAGGGTAACCAGATGTCCTACTGTAGTTTTCCTGGGTAACATCACACTGTTTGTCTGTGTGTTCAATAACATAACGTTTGGTTATGACGCGTGTTATTCAGCATTGACTTCCACTGTAAACACATGTATGATGGCTGACCGAGGCTGAACATGGCTGACCGAGTTCTGCTACCTCCATAACTTGATTCTCCATGAGTGAAACCAAGGGGAACACAATTACAACTATCACTTGCCGGCCTTCGTTTATCAATGACGATCGGTAATATTTGATAAATTAAACTTTTACCAAAACATGTCGGGGGTAAGGCCACAACATCACCTCCATTTAAAATCTTTGACAAACACTCGTTCTGGCTTCAGTTTGCAAATGCCGGGAATATATTCTCCAGAACAGAGCGAATTGCATCCTGTATCTCCATATCCGCTGTCATTTTCAATTTCCCTAACCTAAAATACAATCTTAAACTCGGTGCTTATAGCGTCTACATCGCCGCTCTCAGGCCCTGTTCGTTGATTGGCCGGCTGTTTTCAGGCCGGAGGAAAACTGAGAGACATGTCGATGTCTCGGACTGAGTACAGAAGCAAACTGAAATAGAGCGGAATACAAAGTCTGAAGTAGTCAGACTGTCAATAGCCTGACTTACCATAAAGTGAAATAATCAAATTTTAACGATTCATTACCCGCTGTACTAGAAATGCCCTTGGTTTTCATTTTAAAATCTTGGTCAACTTTATGTGTAGTTTACATGTCAAGCATTGACAGTTCTGCAGTGTGACATGCATTTTTGGGTAATACATGAAGGTTTTAGGCCTCATATTACTTCTCAAAGACTACATGGAATGGTTGTATTATGTATTATGATTGTACAAAATATGATATATTACAATATGTACAAAAATAAATATATTTTAAAAATACGCAAAGAAAATTGTCACACCACTGGAATATTAACTGTAAATGACCTTCATAAAAGTGAAAATTGATTAAAATGTTTTATTATTATTATTATTATTAAAATATTTAAAACAAATAGGGACTAATCATTGGACTTTAACTTATAGATTTGAACCTGCAGTATACTAAAAAAAAATGTTATTTCCCAGTCCACACACCATACTAGATGGTTGAAATTTGGGAAATTGGGTGAAACGATGCTTACAGAATTTATACTCCTCTCTCTCTCTCTCTCTCTGTGTGTGTGTGTGTGTATGTGTGCGTGTGTGGAAAAATGAGTTCTGACTGAAGACTGAGTTCAGACTGTGTCGTGTGTGGGGGATCAGTGTGTGGCAGTGAGATCAGAGCGTAGCACTTAACATAATCTGTTTCTAGATCTATGTGTACCTATCTTGACAATGATTAAATAAAGCAGTCAGTCAGGCAGTAAGGAACAGTGAGAAGATTTAAGAGCGTTGTATACTGATAGCACAAGGAGGTAGAGTTTTGATGACTTTATGAATGGGCTAGGATTTCAGAAGACTTTTACATTATGACATTGTCATGTGTTCTGTGGTATAATCTACAGTACCTATCGATCATGCTGTGAGAGTCTCGCAGTCTACATCCACACTTGGATAACATGCTGGGATTTGTGCATGAGTTGTGCATGTGGGTTTATTCTTGGCTGTTAAAAATTTATGTACATTATAGTCTAGATATTTTGATTATTTTTTTTTTGATTTGCTTGTAATAATTAAATGTTATTGAAAGGTTAGAAGTTATTTTTTTGTAAGTTCCTTTAATGGCCTTTCCCTTGGTAAGATTTTATTGAAGGGCTTTTGTCATAACAAGGTATAAACTTTTCTGTATAGCACAAAAAACCTCTCCCTGTCCCTCTGTCTCTCAGACTCTCCACCCGAGAGAACAGGGCGGAGACGCAGCATGCCAGGCTCCGCCCCTGACAAAGCCCCACCCACAATGGAGCCCACTGCCACTGCTGCTACACCCTTCAGAGTTACAGTGAGTATATGTGTTTGTCATATGTAAGTGTGATTAAATGCAGTCTGGACTCCAGATGCGCACTACATACTGTGCTCAGATGTATTTTTCCTTTATTGCTACTGCTCTTCTGATCTTTTTTAGTATTAAAACTTTAGCCATTCTAATAAATGTTAGGTTTAAAGCCTTTTTGTCAAATGCTAATTTCCTACTTCAGGATATAAACTTTATGTTTTTATTTAATAAACGTGTAAACCTGTTTTTTAATTTTTTTATTAGAAAGCAAAAATCCAGTGCACTTTCAACCAAAGTCATGTTCAGCCAAATTTAGGTAACCAAACTAAAGATCTGGACCAAGCTGAATATATTCATCCTAGTATTAAGTTGAGGTCTAGATCAAGGCTATATTATACATTGATATTACACAGAATTACAGAAACAATACAGTTCCATTTAAAGGGGATGTTTTATTAATGGGCATCAGAATTGAGAATTTAATAGCATTTGAATGCTTAATGCTTACTGTAACTGTTATGAAACTAATGATATTGAAAAAAACATAATGATTGAAAGGCAGTCTGTTAGCAATCGGTTTAAATTGAGGGTCACATTATGTGCTGGTTGCGGGAAGTGAAGCATTAGCAATCAACAACAGGTGGTATTCAGTAGTTTTCACCCTCTGTATGAAATCGAGTCCTGCAAAGCGCCCACACGGGCTTATGTGTTTGCTGCTTTATCATTGACTGAAAGCAGATGTAATTACATTTAAATGAAATCTCTGAGCTGACTCAAGGGCCACTTGACCTCTGAGCTTCTACAGATTCAGACCCAATTATTCGTCTTAGCTTAGTGTGTAGTTTGCACATATGTTCTGCGAAGTTAAAACATCTCCATCATAATTCGTCCTGATTTTGTACATGTACAAGGTCGGTCTACACTAGGTAATTGTAAAAGTAGTTGCAACCCCCTGCACCCTCCACTGGTAGGCTTTGGTACTGTACCCTTTGAAATCAAGAGCTTGTGAGATTTTTCTCCCCTCTTCCTCTCTATGACCTGTTTTTATCTCTGTCTTTCCTTCCTTTCATCCTCTAATCTGAGCTTGTATTCACTATGCATGTCTAACACCATCAATAGGTCTAGTTTTGACCATGATACATTGACCTTGAATTCAAAATACTGATGTATACAGGACAGTCCATCTTAAAGGGTTAGTTCACCCAAAAATGAAAATTAAGTCATTAATTACTCACCCCCATGCTGTACCAACCCCGTAAGACCTTCGTTCGTCTTCGGAACACAAATGAAGATATTTTTGATTAAATTTGAGAGCTGTATAACTACCACATTGGCTCCTAAAGGACTGCCTCTTGACGGCCCAGAAAGTCAATGAAGAAAATGTTTAAATATCCCAAGTGACTACCGTGGCTCAACTATATGTTTATCAAGCGACGCGAATACTTTTTGTGCGAAAAAACAAACAAAAAAAACGAGTTTATTCGACTATTTATTTTCTTCATTGTAGGCCAGAACGAGACTTCCTTAGATTTCCACGACGCATGCGCGAGATTTGCGATCTGCTCACATCAGCTTACACCACTTCAGATCGCAATTCTCGCGCATGCGTCGTGGAAATCTAAGGAAGTCTCGTTCTGGCCTACAATGAAGAAAATAAATAGTCGAATAAACTCGTTTTTTTTGTTTGTTTTTTCGCACAAAAAGTATTCGCGTCGCTTGATAAACATATAGTTGAGCCACGGTAGTCACTTGGGATATTTAAACATTTTCTTCATTGACTTTCTGGGCCGTCAAGAGGCAGTCCTTTAGGAGCCAATGTGGTAGTTATACAGCTCTCAAATTTAATCAAAAATATCTTTATTTGTGTTCCGAAGACGAACGAAGGTCTTACGGGGTTGGTACAGCATGGGGGTGAGTAATTAATGACTTAATTTTCATTTTTGGGTGAACTAACCCTTTAAGATAGTAAGATAATAAGTAAATAAGTTAATAATAAAAAAAAAAAACATCTGTTCATTGTTTGTTCATTTTTAGTTCATGTTAACTAATAAACCTTATTGTAAAGTGTTACCAAAATGGCTTTAGTAAAATGTATTCCAAGTCGGGTTTTCCTTTGATTTTTCTCCTGGCAGGTATTTGACGTAGGCTTTGCTTAAGTTCTTTTGCTTGCACCTAACCCAGAAAAGGTGAAATGTGTTTTGTAATTTGTTTAGCCAAATCATCCTTGTGGTTGAACATACACTTAAGGATGATGATGGGATCCTGCAAAAATGTGTGCCCAAGGGACTGATGAAATGATGATTCTGCCTTGGATATCGACTGTCAACATCCATGTCCTGTTTGACAGACCTGCTCGATAGTTGCTTATTAACACGGCTTGACATTACACGGCATGACTGAATTGTTTAATAGGGCTGCAAAGAACAACTGTTTTGATAACGGATTCAATTATTTGTTCATTTATTCAGATTTTCCACAACTGTGCACTGCTATGCATTGTCTTCTTAAAAAAAAAAAATGAAAAAAAAAAAATTAAGGATCCTTCATACCAAGAAAAATAAACTATAACTATATTGGCATACCTAAAAGACAAGTGTATTGCAGTCATGTGGTGCTTAAAATGCTCAAACTAAATTGTCTTGATTCTGATTGGCTGTCAATGTTTTTGTTATTCATCAGCTGGAAATAAAAATCATTCTGAAAGTGATCACAACAATATTGTTATAGCTATAGTGTGGACTTTCATATTCTCATAGGATTAGAATGATTATTAAAAATGTATAGTTATAATTGAAGAGTTCAGATGCAAAAGCCTCTAAATGCCATTTGGAATTTTCTTCTTTAATGATGATTTTTATCAAACTTGTATATTTAAGTTCAGTAATTTCACTTAAATAACAATTAATAGGTAATTATCATTGCCATTTAAGTGAAATCACTGAACTTAAATATACAAGCTTGATAAAAATGATCATTCTAGAAGAAAAATTCAAATGGCACTAAGAGGCTTTTGCATCTGAACTCTTCAATTATCATCTTTGGGGTGAACAGCTCTTTTACAATGAAAGAGCACCAGAAGAGTTTTTTAGTATAAATACTGGTATGTGGTTGAACATACACATTTTTTCCTGCACATTTCTGTCATCATGTGACATTCTCCTGTAAAGTGATTTTTCATTTAAAATATTATTGCTTGTGTTGCATATAGCATATCTAATTGTAGTTCATTTAAAACCTTAATTTGACGTTTAACAAAGAATGTTGTTTTGATGCACATGATTGTGTTTCATTGCTGTTGAACTCTTTTTGATTGACATACTCAATGAAGCTTTTAAAAAAAGTTTAATGGCAACCGCAACTATCACGACACAGTTACACAGATAATAATAAGAAATGCTTCTTGAGCACCAAATGAGCATATTAGAATGATTTCTGAAGGATCATGTGATAGAAGACAGAAAATTCAGCATTGGCATCACAGGAATACATTTACATTTTAAAATATTTTAAAATAGAAAACAATTATTTTTATTGTAATAGCATTTCAATATTTTTTACTGTATTTTTGATTAATTAAATGTAGCCTTGTTGAGCATAAGAGACTTTAAATCATGTCTGGCAACTCTGGAGACCTACTGAATGGTGCATTTTATCTTAGTCATGTAGAGCTGATATTAAAGAACTGAAAACCTATTATGTTATGAAATATCAAACTGAATATCAGTTCACCCTTGACTGCATTCAAAGGGCATTGCTCGCTGAGACAACATGGCAACATGAAATTGTAAACTTATGAATTGTTTGCAGCCCTACAATTTACCCACTTTCACCTTTCAAAGCTAACAAACAACATTTCCAGATCTGCTGCAGTATTTCCACATGTCATATAATGTTTGAACTGGGGAGCTTGTTTATTATTCAGGTGTCTTCTTGTAATTGTCTCTCTGTCCTCTTCTGGTTTGATTTGCTTTCTTTTGGTGCTATCAAACTGTAGGCTGCAATACTTTGACTGATTGCTCTGTGATTAAGAGATGTCTGTGTGTAATAATTTGCATATATTGTGAATAGTAATCAGGAGGGTGCCTTTAATTATGTAGAATATGCAGATGTGTTAATTGGTAGGGGGAACGGCCTGCTTTCTGTTTGTTTACTAACACTTTCTTGTCAGAAACTTCAGATTTTTTACTGTCTCACCTCTCTTTTCTTCTTGAAACTCTTTCTGCACCTTTTTTATTCTCTCTCTCTCTCTCTCTCTCACCCTCTCGCCTTTCTCACTCTCTTCTTCTCACATTCTCGGCTTTTCTTTCTACTATAGCAGCCTCACAGTGAGGATGACGATCGTACTTTGTCCTTGACTCTTATTCTTGGTCTTTCTCGCTCTCATTCTTTCTTTGTCACTCTTTCTCACTTAATGCCTCTCTTTCCTTTCCGTGCCCTTGATGCCAATATGCTGTCTCCATGGTAACTGGTGCCTAAAGGAAAGTAGGAAAGTGTGTCTTGAGCTGCAAAAAAAAAAAAAAGTGACAGGTGCTTTCACAGAAAAATGGTGTATAATGTGGGAGAATTAACGAGTGACTGAATGCATGAAATGGTGGTGAAAGATCAATTTGAAAGTTGTTTTTTTTTTCTGCCTGTAATTCATTATAATGTCTCTCTCTTATTCTCTGTCATTTCCTCATTAGGGATTTTTGAGTCGCAGGTTAAAGGGCTCAATAAAGCGGACTAAGAGTCAGCCTAAACTGGACAGGAACAGCAGTTTTAGACACATCCTGCCAGGCTTCAGACCAGTGGACAACGACAGGTAAATGACATCAATTTTCTTTCTCATACCAATCTTTTTTTAAAGCGGAAGTGTGTGTGTGTGATTTGTTTGTCACTAGAATCACCAAACCAAACTTGCTCATTCATACAGACATTTACTCTTTATAGAGTTTATAGAGGATCTGTGTTTTTGGACAGTGGTTAGCAACCTTTTTTGACTCCAAGGCCTCCAATTGTCCTAAACAATATTCGAGGGCTCCCGTAGGCTGAGATAGCTCTGCTCTGATGACAAAGCTGGTGATTTATTTATTTTTTATTTACAGAAACTAGATATTTTAAATAGATCATTTAAATGAAATAATGAATTTTCAAAAATAAATAGATGAAAATAAATTCCATAATATCAGTTTTAAGAGCTGTATATATTTCAGGATGAAAGTCCTAGTTTTGAGACATGCATTTTTCACTGTTTTAGATTACTTATAAATTGTTTTGTTTTATCTTATTTTAATCATTGTAAACCATTTTGTGGCTGTGAAGTGTGTGACTTGGAAGTGTGGTGAGGCCCTCTAGTGGGTTCTGGTCCCCTGGGTGAAATCTATTGTTTAGAACTATAGCTAAATTCAAAATTGTGGTGATGGGGTGTTGATGGCGCAGTGGATAAGACACATACTTTGGTTTGAAAGACCCAAAGGTATGTTGAGAGACCCAACATCTAGCAGCAAGTTCGAATCCACTGTGAGCAAGACACTTAACCCCTAGTTGCTCCAGAGGTGTGCGACCTCTGACATATATAACAATTGTAAGTCGCTTTGGATAAAAGCGTCAGCTAAATGAATAAAGGTAAAAATAAAATTGTAAAACAAAGGCACACATCAGCTTTAAGCAGTAGAGCCCCAGTTTTTATCTTTTAGTCTCTGTTTTGACTGGAGATGAGTACTTAGAGTCATAGTCATGGCCCCAAATGTTAATGGACACAATAGAAAGGTAGTTGTTTTCTGATATTTTAAAGCTTTACTGGATGCGAGATCTACTATATGAGCTGCTTTATGTGGCGGAAGAGTCTCAGCATGGATGTGTTTGCATTCTGTGTGCTAATTCGTATGTTATAACGTATATGTAAATGTGAGATTTTGCATTTCCTCCTTGTCCGTGCTGCATAATTTGCTGCACAGTGAACAATGACGTTTGAAAAGAGAGTGCGTGGTCTGGAAGTTTGTGTGTCTGTTTGGCAGATTGGTTATTGAGGTCACTTTTGACATGCCTCTCTTGTCAGTGAAAACCGACAGAGCTTTGCAGTCCAATCTGTCATCTGCCTCTTTCTCGGAGATGCTCCTTTATGCATCTTCTCATTCCCTTATCCCATAAATATCCTTCACTTTAAACAGACTGCAGCTGTGCCCTGCTCTTGAGCTTGAGCTCATTTCTATGCAAATTTTGGCTCTGAAAGTTTCACTGTACTTTATTTTACCGTAAATGTGATGCACTTACCACCAATATGTGCACAATTTGCAGAACAATAACAGTTTTGGTAGTCGTACCAGTAAAAAGATTGAAACGAGAAGTTCCAGGTGTGTTCCTCTTTTATTTTCTTATTTAAATCTTTAAAGTGGACAGTAACTGAGGTATTGTGAGATGGGAGTCTGCTATCAGTCTACATGTAAATCATAGTGAAGTCAGGCTTCCAGGCAGGGCAAAAATACATTGATTGAATGCTCACTGTCCAAAAAAAACAATTACATTATTTTCCCCCCCAAGAGAAACATCAATATTTCCAGGCGGCAACCAGAACGAAGAGTTTGGAGCCTCTTGCCCAGTGAATAGTTTGCTTTCATTTGGTGATTTTAAATCCAACCGATTCCACATAACTCTTCAAACAGATTCATAATGTGGCATTACAGTCATCCTGCATGATTGGGGATGATGTTGGGGAAGCAGGCTTCCATTGAGTTTTAAAGTAGTCACTATGGATTTTAGAACATGGTTAACCAGTTCCAACCAGGTTGACCTCAGCCCATGCAGCCATATGATCAACCAGATTAAACTAGCTCAACATCTAGCAGGATTTTCTAGCAGTGAGCAGTATTTTTGTTGTTGTTGTAGTTGCTTATTTTGAAGAAATTAATTAATGTATTTATTTACTGTATTGTTATATTCAACGCATTCTCATCCTTTAGCATCATATAGGTGACGCTATATGACAAAACGTTGAAATACTACGTACATGGCACCCAGGCGCGGAGTTTGCGGTGCCTGAAACGGGTAGTCGCATTTTCTTAAAAAAGCTGTAAAAAAAAAAACGACCTACCCCAATCTCTTTAAACAGTTATCGCTCACTCTGTCGATTGTGTCATCTACCTATGAGAGAAGCTTCTCTGCGATGAGGAGGATAAGGAACTGCTGCCAGGTTGAGCAGGCAGGTTTTCGTCTCTTGCGATCCTTCACATTGAAAGCGACATTACTGCCAAGCTCTCACCTGAGACCATTATCGACGCAGTACGCAAAAAAACGAAAATTACTGTTGCACTAGTCTGGACAATTTCTAGGTCTAAGTTTTTTTTGTTTTTCTGCAAAATAACTGCTTAAGCTGGAGAGATGTGCTGTCAATATGTTTCAAATGTGGAGAGTAGGCTAGCATATTTTGTGACTGTTCATTTTTCCCGTGTCTTAAAATGTGTTAAATGTTTCATGAAGTATAATAATTTGAATCACTCTCATTGCCACAATGTGTTTTGAAAAAAGTAAAGAAAACTTTAAAAATCTTGTCGATTTGGTTGAAGATAATATTTTAACAGGGCAAAAGTGGTACACGTTTCATGATCCTAATAACGAAGATGTGACGCAAAGTCAAGTGGTTGTTTATGCGAATTTCTAATAGTTTACAATGTAATAAAGGCAATCAAATATGATTGTATTGTTTTACTGTTTTTTCTTGGGTTAAAAATAAATATTTTTTTTAGCATGTTTGTTTTGTCCATATGTGCTACCATGTAGGTCAGCTGCTACAATTAATTTTTTTTTTGCCCCCCCTGGCTCGAATGTCAAACTCCGCCTATGATGGCACCCGTTATAGTTAATATAACAAGCGCTGATGGGCAGCTTTAGGTGTGGTGTAGGGTAAGGTAGTCTCATATTCACACTAAAGGATTTATGACGCCTTGGGTTTGCGTGTTATATTAACGATAAAGGGTGCCATGTGCGTAGTATTTCGCCGTTTTGTCATATAGCGTCACCTATATGACGCTAGGATGACAACGGGCTGGTTGTATTGTACTTAGTTAGTTGGTTGGTAAGTTTGTTTGTTATTTTGTTTATTTTATTTTAGTTCATTCATTTTTTTATGGACCTCAGGCAGTCCAACCCCAGTTTGTACTTTTTCTGTGCTCAGTGTTGATGCTCTTGTTAATCTGGGCATTAGCTTGCAGTGTTTCCCCAGTTTAGCTTTAGCCATTAGCCCAGACCCCAAGGATTCCCATTCAGTCACAGCCCTCGTTTTATCTTATATCAGCAGCATTAACATCAGCCATTGCTCTAAAGCCACGGCCTGAGCTGCTCATCCATTCTTTACACAAATGAGATTATATGTGCGGATGCTGCTAATCCCAAAAGCATCTCATTTGATTGGATTAAGTGTAGTAATTGTCTGTGCTGTCAGCATTGCTTGGCTGGAGCTGTGCTTATACAGATAGGGGATGAGTACTCTAGACTTCTGTGGGGCCAAATGGATTTTTGTTGAATTTCTGTGTCCGATGCCCTGGCTGATGTGAGTGCAGCTTTTTTGATCTGTGCTTGAGTGTTTGTGCATGTATCTCTCTGTCTGTTGTGGATTATTACATTCATTTGGCTGAAAACGACCCTGTGTTACCAGACAGTCTGGTTGTGGCTTCCATTAGAAAGGCTCAAGAACTCATAATATAAAACAACTCTGCCATTGAAAGCACTTCAATTATGGGATATATTATAGGACATTTATCATATGCAGTATCAATATATAATAGATTCACTCATTTCTCTGTTGCATTGTTGTTTATATATGTGTATATATATATATATCAAATATATTTATTATATATATATATATATATATATATATATATCAAATATATTTATTATATATATGTATTATATATATATATATATATATATATATATATATATATATATATATATATATATATATTTATATGATATAAAGTAAACCCTATATGTTGATGAGGTTTTTTTAATTTTATAATTCACCATTTTTTAACAATCTTTCTTTCTTTCTTTCTTTCTTTCTTTCTTTCTTTCTTTCTTTCTTTCTTTCTTTCTTTCTTTCTTTCTTTCTTTCTTTCTCTCATATGTTCACCCATAATTCATTAAAATGTTTAGTTTTGTACTGTTTGTCCTCTTGGCACAGATGACACTTAGAGACTTAGGAAACATGATACCAGCCACAAGTTTAACCATTTACCAATAAACCAGGCTGTTCGGTTCCGTTGGGTATACAAGAGGATTGTTCTTAGTGTGTAAATTGGATTTCAATTCATATTAAAAATAGAATTTTTGGGGAGTATCTAATGAGTGCTGATTATTTTTAAAGGGACCATTAATCTGCTGCAATTTTAGTCCACATTCATACAGCTGCAGAATACAGTTGTCAGTCTTGTATTTGAGTCCTTAATACGGTAACTCTCAACCGCATTCTATAACTGAACTCGTAGGACTCACAATCGCGTTTTCTGAAAACCTGTGCTGTGTGAACAGAACCAGACTTATCTGTCACGTCATACAGTGCGAGAGAGACTCTCAAGGCTGCACAAATGTGTGTCCACTAGGGTTGTGCCAATGGACGATGATATCGTGATGCCACGCCCCCCACCCAGACACACACTAATCTTAGTCTCTAAATTTTGCAGGGATTGTGCAGGAATTGAGAATATAACTAAAGCATACACATGATATTTTAAATACTTTAGTCTATGCTAGAGAAGTGACATGTTACACCGTTTCACACATACTCTGTGTCCGGTGCGAATGCGGTACAGGAGAGAAGCACACGCTATAGTGCTTTCACATATGCTGCGTTTACAGTACACAACTGATCCACGGCTGTACCACAAACACAGACTTCACTATTGGTACTATTTCAGCAAATTTAAAAAAAAAAGTTTTGTCATCAGTGCAATTCTCTTTGTACACATATACACTCTTTAAAAAAACGTATTCACATCTAAACACAATTTAAACTTATTATTCAATGAATTATTTCTATAGATTATATGAAGTTGCTCAAGCAAGTGGACAAATATTTAACCATGTACTTATTAAAACATCTACATCTATATCTGCATGCCATGCCATGTAGTACACAACCTTTTCTTGAATATTATGTTTGTAATATTGTTTTCCATGATATGTTCACTTTCAAAGGAAAAACTAGATAACTTAACTACAAAACTGTATTTTGTTGGAGGAAATGATTGTGCATGTGCATGGGGAATGACAGAGAGCATCACAAAAAGACATGGACAGAATTTGAGCAAAACATTTTTTCTCCTTAAACACTCGATTTTACAGAAACACAAAGTCACAAAGTCTTCGCATAGTCTTGTCATAGACGCAAATAGACTTTAATAAACTTCCTAGACTGACACCGATTTTTATTTGATGCTCTCAGATGACGCTCATATATTCTAATGACTTTACAGGGTCAGATCTAAATTAAAAGCATTCGAACATTTGTGTCAATTTTACCTCCTCTCGTTTTATTGTTCTCTTGCATATCCTCGTTTCACTCCCTCCTGACCAGGAAAGAGGTGATGTTGTCAAGGAAACTGTCATATCGGGGAAAAAATCTCAGCGTTGCTTTATTGCTCTGTAAATTTCAATTGGGTGAAAAAAGGAACTAATTCCTAAGGAAAGACTGAAGTATGAAGATTGAACTAGAGCCACTTTTAATCAAACTGTCAAGCTCAATGTGTATGTTTTGTGAGGAGTGATTTTAATAAGACCTCAAAGACGGCCGTTGAGTCTGCTTGGACAACAGAATCTGCCGTCTTTATTGAATGTGCAAGCAATAAACCTGCTTTAAAATATGGAATATGTTTTTGAAACTGTAATGTCTCCTGCTCTCGCTCAGGAATAATGCATTAAATGAATTTAAATTATTGTTATGTCCTGTAAGTTATGTTCTCTAATGTGCTCGAATGGCTTCAGTAACAACGCATTCTCACCCCAAGGCGTCACCTTTGACCATGCTTCAATATTTGACGTTTTAGGCGCCCTTTAGCATCACTTACATGACGCGATCCTACGGCGTCATCTAACTGACGCTAAAGGAAAGCGTCAGTTAGAGGACGCGGTTAGGTTTAGGTGTGGGGTGGGGGTAGGGTACACGGGATCCTAGGGCGTCATCTAACTGACGCTAAAGGGCGCCTAAAGCGTCAGATATTGAAGCATGTCCAAATGCTTCCCAAGGTGTCAGTTAAGTGACGCCTTGGGGGTGAGAATGGGCTGTCAGTAAAGAGATCTTATAATTAATAATTATCAGAATAAACAATGATATATTGACTTTTTCAGGAGTGAGGCCATCCATAAACATGTGTTTGCCGTAACCCGACCGACTCTGTCAATTTAGGATCAACCCAATTATTTATTTATTTTTCCTTTTAGTCTGACCGACTTGATTTTTTTCTTACTCTTTACTCTTTCTTTACTCTAACAATTAATACAAATGCAATAAAGTAAGATAAATTATATTATAGCAAGTATTGTGAATGTAAATTGTGTAAACTACGTTCTATAATGATCATGTTTACACCATTGGTTTACGCATGTCACACTATGGCCTGTGCGCTTGCTTCGTTTCATTCATTGTCAATGGTTCGTGCTCGGTGATGGCAGCGGCGCAACTGCTTGTGGAATACGTCTGCATTTAGGCGTTCATTACTCGAAATTCTTAAAGGATTAGTTCACCCCAAAATGAAAATTCTGTCAGTAATTACTTTCGTTCATCTTCGGAACACAAATGAAGATATTTTTTTTATTAAATCTGAGAGCTGGATCAGTCCTCCATAGGCTTCTAAGGGATTGAAACTTGCCCGCGCAGAAAAGTTATTAAAGACATCGTTAAAATAGTCCCAGTGACTACAGTGGCTCAATCTTAAGTTTATCAAGCAAAGATAATATTTTTTGCATGCGAAAAAAATATAATAAAAATAAAATAACAACTTTATTCAACTATTAATTTCCTTCTCTGTGGGCCGTGAGATTTCACGTAATGAAACTGCGCAAAGTATGTGTTGTACATCACACGTAGGCTCACTATTGGCCGACGCTGGTCATGTGTGTGATGCATGTAAGTGACACTCCTGACGAATGTTGTGTGACCGAAACGTTGTGTGTGAATAAACTTCATTTTAAATTGCAAGTAGCGATAGTGTGCGGGAGTTCCTTATCTAATCAAATAAATGTTGCCTTGGTGAGGATAAGTCACTTTCAAAACATTTTAAATTATTATTCGTACCAATCCCAAAACATTGAATGTTAAAGGATTAGTTCACTTTTGAAAAAAACTTTTGCTGATAATTTACTCACCCCCATGTGATCCAAGATGTCCATGTCTTTCC
Source organism: Pimephales promelas (assembly GCF_016745375.1). The sequence goes on along the minus strand of NW_024121876.1, from coordinate 17,291,843 downwards.
TTCCTCAGTCGAAAAGAAATTAAGGTTTTTGAAAACATTCCAGGATTTTTCTCCATATAATGGACTTCAATGGGAACCGGATGGTTCAAGGTCCAAAAGATAGTGTTAATAACAGTATCAGATGCAGCTTCAAATGTCTTTTAACGACACCAGACGATGAATAAGGGTCTTATCATGCGAAACGATCGGTTATTTCAAAACTTATTCCAAAAATGTAACTTTTCTAAGGACAAATGCTAGCCTTGCTATATTCTCTGAGGCGCGTTTGTAACGTCACGTAATACGTAATTACGTTCAAAAGGTCACGGGCGACGTAGCCGGAAGTACAGAATCAAAATCGTCCGACATCGTTGTTTTTCCTTTTAATTCCTTTTTTTGTAAACGGTGTTTGAGCTAGTTTGCACGTTCAACTATAACACCTATAACGTTCAACTTGTAAACACTGACTCTGTACTTTCGGCTACGTCGCCCGTGACCTTTTGAACGTAATTACGTATTACGTGACGTTGCAAACCCGCCTCACAGAATAGAGCAAGGCTAGCATTTGTCCTTAGAAAAGTTACATTTTTGGAATAAGTTTTGAAATAACCGATCGTTTCGCATGATAAGACCCTTATTCATCGTCTGATATCGTTTAAAGACATTTGAAGCTGCATCTGAAACAGTTATTAACTGTCTTGAACCATCCGATTCCCATTGAAGTCCATTATATGGAGAAAAATCCTGGAATGTTTTCATCAAAAACCTAAATTTCTTTTCGACTGAGGAAAGAAAGACATGGACATCTTGGATGACATGGGGGTGAGTAAATTATCAGCAAAAGTTTTTTCAAAAGTGAACTAATCCTTTAGGTGTGAGTATATATAGTCTTCATTCTCCAGACTGTTAGCCAAGAGTTGGAAAACTTTTTTTTCTAGAGCAGATTTGTTAGACCTGCTGTGGACAGACTGTTTGCATGCTGATTTCTGAGCTTAAGTCTGGAAGAACGGTTGTCAAATCTAATGAAATTTGTCGTTTCATTTAGTATCGGAGAAAATGTTGTTTTGGTTGATTATAGCCTATGCTGTGTACCCTGTCACAGCCATCTGTGAGTATTGATTTGAGATGAAAGGCATTGATCTGACTAACAAAGACAAGCATATGAGATTCGTATTTTTGTGCATGTCTAATTTTGTCTGTGGGAGAGAACGAAACCACATATATATACGAGCACACACACATTCAAACTCTGACAGAGAGATACAGTACAGAGAGCAGAGGAAGTAGGACAGTGGAAAAATATGTAAGCCGGGAAGGGAGGATGAGACAAGGAGAGCACAAGAGGGCAGTAGAGAGAGAGAGAAAAAGTGTGGGGTGAAAGAAAGAGCTGAAAGAGAGAGAGAGAGATTTTTCTCCGCTCCGCCTTCCCCAGAAAACAAACGGCTGCGGTTGGGTGGCTCAGTGTTGACTGAGTGAGAGAGGGAAGCAGGGAGAGGGAAGCGCTCCGTGCTGGAAAAGAGAAAAATGAAGCTGTGAGAACTACTCAACAGATCCCTTCACCTTCAGGGTTATTTCCTGTCCTCCCTTGTTCTCTCCGGTGTGTGACTGCTGCGCTGATTTTACATGATGACTGGTGAGTGATCAGTCTGATCCTGAGTCTTTGGCTCGGACTGTTTTCATGTTGTTCTCACAAATATAATGTGATAGAAGTCTCTCATACACATGTGATCTGGGACCTTGTAATGTATTTGTTTCTAACAGTGTCTGTGATGATGGGGGATGTTGGTCTCATTAGATGTTCTGGGTCACTGGACTCATGTGGTTAAATTCTGATGCCATTTTAATGTGGAGTCACTGTGGCCAGCAGCAACACATCTGCATTGGGATTTTAAATAGCTGCATCTGATTAAATTAAGCTTCAATTTAAAGTGTATTTATGTGATGGAGGGTGTGTTGATCTCGTTGTAATTAAAATGATTTGTTGAGGATGACTCCTGTTCATCGCTTGCCGCCTGTCACTTGTGGGTTTCTCTCTCTCTCTCTTTTTTTTTTTTTTTTTTTTTTTTTTTAACCTGAGGTTAGGAACTTCTCTCAACCTGTCAGCTTGTGTATGTGTGAGTCTGCAATTATATTTCAGCTGCTCTCATTCATAACACTGAGAAACATATTACACCTATTCATCCCCCTCCCTAGATGTACAGATTTAAAGATTGATTAAAGATTAATTAACTTCTGCATATCATGCAAGTGAATATTTTCTGTAGAAAGTGATGTGGAGCTCCTTCTACCTAGTCTGACCCTAAAAGTGACTGTCATTGGTGGAGCCTACTAGGGATGCACATATATATATATATATATATATATATCAGTGTCCAAATCAGGTACCAAATCGGTATCGGCCGATATATGTCAGTTTTTAATGTTATTGTTATCGGCCCAATAAGAAAAGGTATATTAAAGTCGATAAATAATGGATTATTTCCATCTGAGACGCTCCAGATGTGCACTGTTCACCATGATGGTTTTTAATTGCTTGAAATATGATTGGAATCACTTCAAAAAAGGTAAATCCAGTCTGTCATATGGGCTGTATAAAATTATATTGAGAACATCATTATAATTGTGTGCTTGGGACATGGATTTAATGGTGAGACTTTTGTTTTTGTAACCAGGCTCTCAATAATTATCTGAAAATTTGGATTTAAATTTATCGGACAATATTTCGGTTATCGGCATTCAAATATAAAGAATTATTGGTTATCGGTATCTGCCATTTTTTTTAAAATCGGTGCATCCCTAGAGTCTACAGTAGCTGACTGTCCTACGGTCATGGAAAACATGGAAATATCAGGGAATTTAGAATTCCTCATTCAACTCAAGCCCTTTATGTGTTGAATTTATCCAGCTTATGGCAACATGCATTGCACACAGATGGAGTAGTGACTTCCTGTAGTATAGGAGAGAATGTGTAATGGAAGATGCATTTATTTATTTTACAAACACCTCTAAACTGAGTAGAGGGAAAATAATAGATGGTGTGAAAAAGAGGGAGGATTGAGAGGAGTGTTTCTCCTCGGTACCAGCTGTTGGTCGACAACTCGTCAGCTGTGTTGGAATGGAAAATAAAGACAGATAACGTTTGATTGGAGGATATAAAAAGACAATAAAAAGACAGTCTAGTGTGCAAAAAAATGTTTTCTAAACTTGCAATACATTCTGCAAATTAAGGCCATCTCTCTTTCCCCCCTGACTTGTTTTCTCTCAGTCGCTCTCTAATTGCACTGTCATGACCAATCTCTCTGGTCTATTGATTTGTTGTGCGCCGCTGAGGCGCGTCTACTCTTCTGGTCTTCTGGATCACGAGGAGGGTGGTATAGGGCATCATCTCCTCAGGAGAGGGTCACCTCAGAATGCTCAACCTGACCAGAGTGTCTGAGAGGGGAATGTTTCCGAGTGTTAGATCAGTACAAGAATATAAACTTCACATGGGCAGAAATGGAATACTACCATATTTGTTGTGTTATGCATCAAGATAAATATGAAGTACTCTTATCGAGAAAATTTAGAACTGTTATTCCTGTCCTACAAGGCAGGAATAAATGCGGCCAGGAACGATAAACGAGTTGAGGGAAAGAAAGAAGATGAAATATGACCCCAGTTTAAAATCATCCATGATATATATATATATATATATACATTCTTATTTATTTTGTCCTGTAAGAAAAGCTCCAGCAGGCATTTTGTCCTGAAATGACTGCTAGTTAAAATAATGAATGGTCGTCTTATCAGTAGTCCAGCTGGAGTCTGAGGTGAGTCAGATCCCCACATATGATGGCAGCAACAGCTCTTACCAGAAAACTACTCTTATTTCAATGCATTTATCTGCAGCTTTTCCTAGGTACAGTCCTGACAGTAACTGGCAGATTGTCACAGTCCCTTCACATTGTGTCATGTCCCTTTAAGTGGCGACATGAATAAAATATGTTTGTACTGTGAGTGTAGAGCTTTTCTCTACATCTGTGCTGCTTCTCCAATGGTTTTTCTGAGAACCAGATATTACAATGGGCATCAAGTGGGGACCCAAGATGTTTAAAGATGAAGATGTTTATCACTCTGGTACTGAAACATACAGTAAAAAGAAACGTAACATTTAATAATATTACCATTAATTGATTGGCACATCAATATTTAAAATGATTTACCGTAAACAGACCAAATAGAAAATAGTCATAGTCTTTATTATTTATTATAAAGTATTATAAAAGTATGGTCACATACAATAATTATGTTATGCCTTTAGAAAGTATAATTCATGAAAACATGACAAACAACCAATTTCAAATGTAACAAGGAATCTGCAAATTCTATAATGCATTTTAACTTTGGTGAGTTGCAATTATTTATGAAAAGATGTAATGCATTATAATGAACATTACCTTTATAATAAATTATACATATAGGCTTTGAAGTGCTACACAAATAATTTCCTTAATATCTTTTGACTTCATTGGTTTAAAGTTATATATATATATATATATATATATATATATATATATAATATATATATATATATATATATATATATATATATGCATATATATACACACACACACACATATTACAACTTTCTCACAAAATTGTAAACTCTTAGAAATACATTTTTAGTTTGTTTTTTTTTAGTTTTTTTTTTTTTTTACCTCCTACTGAGGCAATTTCAGGCTTCCATCGTCAACAGCCAGTAATTCAAAGCACAAATCAAATTGTGGTTGGCACAAGCCTTGTTGCTGCAAGCTAACTTGTATTCAGTATAGTCTGTCTTGTATTTTATTTATTTTTTATCTTCCATTCTTTCTTCATGTTTTTGAAGGGGGTGAGGGTCACAATCTGTCTATCCTGGCATATGTGTAATTTGGCTAGTGTCTACAAATTGGCAGATTAATAGTTTGTGCCAAAAGAGCAACAACAACAACATGTTTGGGAGGCGTTTCCTCCATCTTTTTAAATGTCTATATGCTTATTTATTTGGCTACCCTAAATATGCACAATTATATGGTTCATTGCACATTATTATATACATTTAGCATCATTGTTTTTCCCTGCTGAACTGTGAACCCGTCAGTTGAGATCCACTACAGTGCTGTCACAGGAACTCATGCCACAAACGACCAGCTTCCAATGGAATATTCACTAGTTTATCAATAAACTAATCACTCGCACCTCTGGGAATGGATGTCGTTGCATGTATTGTCCTGTGTATGGCATGTGTATGGGCATGTGTATGTGTGTATACGTTTTGTTTTCTCATGTTATGTTCTCTTTTGGTCTAGAGTGTGGGTAAGCAGCTTTGCCTGGCAGGTAGATAGAGGGATGGATGGATGGATGGAAAGGGGAGGGGGAGTGAGGGATGAGAGATGAATAGATGGACGAACGGCGTAGTTAGTGGCCTGGCTTGGGCAGCGTGGCCGACTACGGTTATGTAACTTTTAAATCGCACTTATGAAAGAGAGAGAGAGAGAGAGAGAGAGAGAGGAGACAAATACAGATAAATGTAGCATGCTGTACAACTGGACCGGTAAGTCTTATTATTTTTTAGTTTCTCAGTTTAATGTGTTTAATTGACATGGCAAAAAGCGAAATAATTTGTTACTAAGCAATAACTTAGCTGCATAGAGGAAAAATGAGTTACTTAATGGAGTGAAATGACACTGGCCACAAATGTAGAGCTATTTGCACTCTAAAGCTCATTCGCACCAAAAACATAACTATAACGATAACTATGTGATGCAATTTTGTCATTTGCCGCTTTAAATGCTTGAGCGTTTTATAGCAGGATGGATTCTGACTGGCTGTCAATGTTTTTATAATACAGCATTTCACACGATATCATTTTAGTTGTGGTGTGGAGTCAATACTGTGATACTGCAAATAGTATCACATTTACACTGGTAAAGGCGTGGTAAAAACAAAAGGTACATTGTCCACTTTCAATAATGTAAAATAGTGTAGTGATTCAGAATAGTGCAGCATCCTTTTGGTCAATGCTGTAAATTCTGTATGGTGAAATGTTTCACCCTTACGCAAAATTCCCGATTACCTGGATTCCTATTGAAATTTCTGGATTTCATCGAGCAACAGTAAGATGTGACCACATCTTCATTGCAAAAGATTTTTATTTTATTTTTATTTATTTTTTATTATACCTTTATTTAACCAGGGAAGAATATGATATCTCATTTACAGTACAAGTGAGCCCTGGCCAAGGTAATAGTAATAATAATAATAATAATAATAATAATTCATTACATTTATATTGCGCTTTTCTTGGCACAAAGGTAGCAGCACACAATTTGCATAACAATAGACAAAGTAAGATTAAATACATAAAAGAACAATCACAACACACATATACACAAACACACTCACACACACAACCACACACATACACACTCACACACAACAAATAAAACAAAATTGAAAGTTAAGAACAGGTGCAGACAGTTTGGAATGTTGGATTGAGATATAACTTCAAACTCATTGATTGTAATAAAATACAGTAAGTTTTAATGATCTTTGAATCTCATTCCAAAAATATAAATTAAATGCAATTAAAAATAAAAAAATATATAACTAAATGCACACTCTAAAAAATGCTGGGTTGTTTTAACCCAACTTTGGGTCAAATATGGACTAACCCAGCCGTTGGGTTAAATTTTTACATTACATTTTTAACCCAACATTTCAGGTTTGTCCATATTTGACCCAAAATTGGGTTAAAACAACCCAGCATTTTTTAGAGTGCATCATAAATAAAAGCATTTTTTCTAAACATTTAACATTTAAAAGAATATATACTTGAATGCAGATTATACCCTTGACAGTTAATAGACTAATCATATACCGAGGAAGCTGACCAACTATGGCCTTGTTGTATGACCAACTATACCTTCTGAAGGCCAACCAAGATGATCTTTTTAAAGGACATCGAGGACCCTATGCTTCTCTCTCTCTCTCTCTCTCTCTCTCTCTCTCTCTCTCTCTCTCTCTCTCTCTCTCTCTCTCTCTCTCTCTCTCTCTCTCTCTCTCTCTCTCTCATATTTGTGTTTTCATGGCATGAAAGATCTTGCCTGGAATGTTTCCTTTCCAAGGTTGCATGTTTGTGCATGTTCTTTGTTTTCATCTATTGAAAAAGTTTATATTTCAAGTGTTTTAGAAAAGAAACAAATTACAAAAGTGCAAGAATAGCCTTTTTTGATTTAACATGAATTTGACACTGCATGCAAACATGTCTATTAAATGCTTTCATTTAAACATATACTCCAACTACAGTCATGCTGTATTAATTTAACTTAGCATATATGTAAAAAGGAGACAGCTATAATCAGATAAGTGATTCTTTATGTAGTTATTTTAGATGTAAATGAGACACTAAGAGGATTTTCCATGTTGCTGTAGTTGAATGATGAACAGTGTCATACATTTATGTCCCATAATCTATTTTAGCTTGGCAAATCATTGAGCATGCGTGTGTGTGTGTTTGTAACAAGGAAGTAGCTTGTCCATCACAACCTTTGGTTAGCCTTTAACCAGATGCCCAGTAAACACCAAAGGCTCAACTGTTTGCTTGTGATAAGACAAAGGCGTGTGTGTATGTGTTGTGTGTGATATTGCTTTATACAGACAGGATTTGTTCAGGCCATGGCTAATTTGTTTGCTGTTTAGCACATTTAGCCCATTTCTCTTGAGAATGGCATGTTTTCCCTCGGTCTGTCATTGTGTTGAATTTTCCCAGCGTCCTTTACTCTCTGTTTTCCATCCTGGCACCAACTGCATCTTTATTTCTTTTTTATATGCATATGGAGTGGCTGGCATCCATCGCCTATGTTTCTCTGCCATGATATAACTGTGAAATTGTCCATTTGGCCCATGTGTTAATGTTAGATGCGAGGGCAGGAGATTTTGTGTAACGTGTTTGCTTGAAAGCTGAATCACATCTTCACTTTTTCACTGTATACAAAATGGACTAAAAATTAAATGATTGGGTGGTTAGTTTTTCCACTACCTATTCAAAATCCTGATGAAAACGTTGGTCTGTTCCAGGCAGGGTTTCCGTTGTCCGGTAATTACCAGACATTGGCCAGGGAAAAAAATTAAATGTCCGACAAAATCAAATCTCTGCGGTCAAATTGTCAAAATTGCATAATAATCCCTCCCCCCTAACACAATATGAAATTTACAATAAGCCTAAAATGTATAAAGCAAAAATACACTGACCTCTTTGGCTATGTTATAAAGGAACAGGCCATTTGAAAGTTATTAAACATCACATGCTGCATTTCAAATAAAGCACACGCCTAACACGACTGTAATATACAGTAGACCTAAACAATGAGACGTTTCAAATATGGCCAGGCCCAGGCAGACTAGCCTTAAAAGATTTTTTCAGAGGCCAGACGCGACGGACGATGGTGAATCAGGAACATCTCATTATATACAGTAGATCAGTGGTTCTAATCCGCACACTCAGAGACTGCAGGTTTTGTTTTTTCTCTCATCAAAACTGAAAACCCTATGTTCATCAGTGGTTGCAGCCTATATCGAGCACGAGCAGGGACACGTCTGTGTGCATTTTTTATTTTTATTTTTTTTTTATTTTACCAGAATGAATTGAGAGTCTCCGCAACGGCGATAGATTGAAACGCAATGAAGTCTTGCGGCGTCGTCCATGCAACTGATAGCAGCGGACCCATTAATGTCAAAAACAACAGATTTTAGCGCTAGATCTTTTATATAATAGCGAACTAAAATAATGATCTGCTAGAAAAGTAGTGAATGTGTATGAAACCATAGTAAAAAAACAACTGGTGTTGATTGACGCCAATCAGACGTTTGTGTTTTTTTTTTTTTTTTTTTTTTTCGTCTATTTGAAAGTTAACTTGTTGCATTCTATACAGCCTGATTATGTCATTTTTTAAGTTACATAGCCTGTCTCCAGATATCCTCAACTTGACTAATTTCAAGGCGATATTTGACCGGCACCAGACGTCAACTAACTGACGCTTTTGACCATACGTCAACATCCGCCGTTTTAGGGTACCCTTTAACGTCAGTTACATGACGATCCTGGGGCGTCATCCAACTGACGCTTTACCTTTAACCTCAGTTAGATGACGCGGGTAGGTTTAGGTCTGGGGTAGGGTTAGGATTACATAGAGTAATCTAACGACATTAAAGGGTATACCCTAACACGGCGGATGTGACATATGGTCAAAAGCGTCAGTTGCATGACGTCTTGGGATGAGACCGCGCTGGTTCCAGGGGTATTCAATGGGGGTCTGCGGTGGTACTGCAGAGGATCTGCCAACTATTGTTTGATCTCAAAGTAATTGTGAAAAATCCAAGGATACATACATACATACATAAAAAATAAGATACAAAGTTTATTTCAACCATGCAAAAAACAAACATTTTATTTTTCCCATTCATCACACATTAAAATGTATTGAGTAAAATTAAAATGTGCAAATGCCTCAACGTCATTTTAATGGTGCTGCATCATGACGAAATATGTAAATATTTGCTCTGCTCTGTTTTCCACCAAGGGTTCCTTGGCTTAAAAAAGATTGAATACCCCTGGGCTATTGTGTTTGTGCAAACTGTAACACCTGATAGTTATGAAACTAATATATAACTAGTGCCAGTTGATGCTTTGTGTAAGTGTGTGTGAGCTCCTTATAGTGCACGTCTGGATGACCTTTTGACTCCCTCTAACATTGTTTTGTCTTGCGGTGCTTCCCCCCCTCTTGTTCCGCATATTTGAGTGTTGATGTCATGCCCTTTTTTGCTAGGCACACAAAAATAGATCAGAGAATGGTTTATATCCTGGACCCTGCCCCTTTCATTTCACTTTCTATCACACATCTATGTCACAATAATTATTTGAAAAAAAAGAAAGTGTGGGTATAACTATCCAAACATGTACACTCATGTAGAAGTACATTTGTTTATACCTTTATATACATTTTCCTACCATTTACCTAAAGTGTTTTCCAGCGGATTACTGCATGTATTGGTCATTATCAACATGTAATTTGTGTGCATATTTATGGCTCATAAACTATACCGATTTAATCTAGAAAATGTATCTAATTAGAAACTCCGGCCAATGAAAGAGGCATGAAAACATTACACTGGAAAGGTCAAATGTGATTGAGTTTGATGTGGGAAAGGGAGCGCTATCTGTTTAAATGGGGCGTGTGAGTGAGGAGGTGCGTTATCAGTTATCCCAGGGGAAGTTCCCTCCAGTTCCAGCACGCGGAACAGAAGTTAAAGATCCCACAGAATACTCCTCAACAGTCCATGAAGCCATGCATGAATTAAGATCGGAATTAGAGAAATGCGCAGACATAACTGTACTTGGCAATATAACGGATTGATCGAGCGGGGTTTCCTCGCATTCAGTGTGAGTGAATCTATCTATTCTTCATGTTTCAGATCTAAGCTTGTTTTGAACACTCGCTTCAGTTAACATTTAATAGTGATGTCCATTGTGATCACGTTTTATGAAATGAAATATGTGAAATTGTGAATGTTTTTGAAATTAATTTTATCAGAAGGTTTATAGCTCATAACAGATTTTAGTTTTTTGTATATAGTCACCTTTGATCGCCTGGTTTACAGTATATATATGAAGAGTTCAGATGCAAAAGCCTCTAAGTGCCATTTGAAATTTTCTTCTAGAATGATCATTTTTATCAAGCTTGTATATTTAAGTTCAGTGATTTCACTTAAATGGCAATGATAATTACCTATTAATCATTATTTAAGTGAAATTACTGAAATTAAATATACACGTTTGATAAAAATCATCATTAAAGAAGAAAATTTCAAATGGCATTTAGAGGCTTTTGCATCTGAACTCTTCATATATATATATATATATAATAGAATAAAATGTGTCTTTATAAATTGCTTTTGTTCGATAATGAAAAATTATTTGAAACCAGCCTGTAATATCTTCTTTTTCAAACTGTTATATCGAATTGCTGCTGTCATTTACTCTAATGCAAATTGTGCGTTCTACATGTGTGGACATGAACATGCTTGTATTACTTGCATGACTTGCAATTTCATTGAGATGCACTATACAGTACAACAAACACTTATATTATATGCGTGCATGTCATTCCATCCCCATTCAGTGAGTTTTAAAAGTTATAATTAAAGAATGCTTTAAAAATATTAACAATGTCTTTGCTGTTTTTCTCTCTTTTGTGTCTGTCTCTGACCTCAAACAAATGGATTGCAAATATATTAGACAGCAAAGAGTATTAAAGGTTGGGGGAACCAAAAGTGATAGTTGATGGGTATGAATCAATAAAAACCATTTTGATGAACCACTAATGTGAATATTGCTCTCCGGTGTCCTTTCACTGTCCTTGTTGTTTAGGGTCAGTGTTCAACTGTCTATTGAACAGATTTATTGCTTAACTATGTATGAACTGTCCAATTGCTGAAAGCTATAAATGGAATAGATTTATCAAATGTTCTTTTTTTTCATTTTTGTGATGATTTCCAGTGCTTTAGATCATTATGGGTTGTGCTCTTTTTTTCGGGGCTAAAATTGTACCTGTCGGTTAGTTGCCATGGAAACATTCACCTTTTCAATGTTGCTGCCCATTCGCTAAACCCAAGCAACGAAAGAGCCTATAGTACATTGATCTCTCTCTCTCTCTCTCTCTCTCTCTCTCTCTCTCTCTCTCTCTCTCTCTCTCTCTCTCTCTCTCTCTCTCTCTCTCTCTCTCACTCTCTCACTAAATGGGGAGAGTGATGACAGCAAAGCCTCAGGCTGCATGATTAATCATATACGTCATTAATCAACAGTGATTTTGGCCATATCAGTATGCATTGATTAAAGGCTGTTTTTTAATGTATTCAGTGTAATGAAAGATGCATCAAAGCAGTTACTTCTGGTATATATCTTCTTTTTTTTTGTCAGTTGACATGGTTGATTGAACTGTGAACACGTTAAGTTTATGTTCAGTTGGGTTTGTTTGGACATTGAGGTTTCAAGGTTTGATGAAAATAAATCTATTACATTTATTTGGGACAAAAAATGTCTTTATAATTTTAATAGAATAAACCTCAAAATCTATTATTAATGTGTTGTTTTTATTTATTTATTTATTTATTTATTTATTTATTTATTTATTTTATTTCAGCTTTTTTTTTTTTTAAATTCCAGAAATGCTATATTGATACTGATGCGAATGTGCTGTATTGTTAGGGGAGGGGCGTGTCCACGAGCTCAGGGGCTCCAGTGTGTCATCGAGCCCCATTTTATCCCCGCCCAAAAAATCCGGAAAATAGCAATGGTAAAAAACTGTTTAACGGTCTAAAGGCCATTGCACACGAGTCCGTAATGTTCGTATGCATTTTTTTTTCGTATTCGTGATTTAGTGGCTCTGAATTGTCAAAACATCATTGAAACTCCATTCAAACTGCTTCCCAGCAAACAAATTTAGGTTCTGGGAACGTTTTTTGTATGTTTTTGGTCCCCAGAACGTTCCTAGAACTTTCCATTAAGGTTAAGGGAACGTTCCCGGAACATTCTCCTTACGTTATAAAAATGGAACCTAAAAATAACCTACATGGAACATTCCTATAACATTCTTGTTTGGTTCCCAAAAAATAACCTCATGGGACCATTCGGGAATGTTAGGGGAACGTTCTATGTTTGCTTAGATTAGATTTTTTTTTATGACGGACGAAAGTTTCGGAGGCAGTGTGCAAGCGTGATTGACATTGCGTGAGGTCATATTTATTTTTTAGCATGCAAAAATTTCAGACGTGAATTTCGGACTCGGTGTGCAAGGGCCTTAACTCCAAAATTCAGTAATTCACAGTTCACAGTCTTTGTAATATATTTTAGCAGTACACACCTCTAACATTTACAATGAGTTTAGAATTCGTTTTTAGAATGTTTCTTTTAGAATAGCCTTTACAGGGATTTTAGTTACTCATTGTACAGCAACCAATCTGTTACATCAACAACATGTATGCCATCCCTGACCCAGTCAGTAACAGTTGTCAGTCTGTAAGCTGTGTTGTCACTGTTAGCAGTGTCCTCACATAAATTATGTGTCTATCAGACCAGAGAAATGTCTTCCATAGGGAGTGTAGAGGTGTTTGTATGGTCCTATTTCAGTTTTCAGCCACCCTGCTAAATGTGTTTGTGTGCTGGTGACCTTAACTTTTCATTTTAATGTGAGCTTCATACGCCCAGACTCCATGCATTTAAAAAGAGCCTGTGATGTGCACTCTGAAAGGCTGAATTGTATCAAGCAGTGTGTATAAGAGCTGTGATGGCCTGTGTGTTTGGGAGCATGTCCCTGCACATCTTCCTGTTTTTCTTTCTCCTCCCGTTTTTTTTTATTTTTATTTTTTTTCATGTCCAGGTTCAAGGTTGCTTTGATTTGTGAACTGTATTTTGTAGTAAGTGGTTCTAACCTTGATATAGGTCACCGTGACAGTACGATGAGTGCAGGGGAAGAATTTATGGATGGATGGAAATGTGCTAAAGTTAATCTTTTCAGGGTTGTAGCAAATGCAATTCACCATCATGCTTGCAATTAGAGATGGATCTTTAGTTGGTTTTCTTAATATGTCTTCAATGGATCAACTGGGCTTTATAGTTGGATTAGCTTAGCTTCTGTTTTTAGTGTCTACAAAACTAGCCCTTAAAGGTTTCAACTAATTAATTTCCCCCAAAAAATAACTTGGCGCAACAGTAAAAGCTCACCCTACTTATCTAATGTAGATTCAGTGTAGAGAAATACAAAGTTCTGTCATAAAACTCTAGATGACACAAGCTATTAGGTAATTAAACCTGTTCGTATAATCACATTGTTATCTATAAGGCAGTATCTATCGGTAGCAAATGAGCTTGCGACTGCGTGCTATCAAGGACTAAATGGCAAACATGAACCCATTCGTACAAATATATTTACCAAGATATATTCATAATATATCAGTGCTATATTGGTTATCAGCCAATTATAGAGATTGTTTTAATTCTACAAATTTATACTTATTTCCCCTATTTGTTTTTTTTAAAATGGATAACCTCAGGATAATCTTCATAAACACTTTACGTTATAATATTTTGATGCCTAAATGGATTATTTAATTTGTTTTTTTATGTATATTAAGACAAATTAATATTAATGTATAATATTGATATTTTATATATTTGCAACATTGTTATATTGGCCAATTATCTGCAATCATCCATAATAAGCACCTTATTAGTATTTATTTATTTATTTGTATTTTTTTAATATGATTTTGTAATATCAGGGTGTCACTGCTGGTTAAATATTTTTGTTTAATGCACAAAAAATAGATTTTATATATTTTTGCAAGTGTCTTTTAAAGTGTGGAGAATGTATTTTTAAGTTTGTTTCATTGTGTAGAAACCTACAAGATGTTAAGTAGCTTGGCATCACAGGCAGTCTCTAATTCGACAAATGCGTTCAGCTGAAAGCAGATCTTACATGACTGGTCAGAGTGTGAACTCTTTTCACACACTCGCTGAGATGACAGTTGATTGCCATATTTTTGCCTCATGGGCTATAAATCTTTTGTCAGTTTTAGAGAACAAGACAAGTTGCTCTCTCCTGGTTTTATAAAAAGATATTGATTTTGTGTTTGGTATTGCTGAGTGACCTCGTTGCGTGTTTTTGTTGTTTAGCCATGGTTAGCTATGTTTCTTTCCCTGATTTGGATTCAGATTGTAATCGCATAGTCTGTTCTGTCTGTTGTACAAGACAGAACAGTGCAGGAATATTATCCAGTGATGCTTCTTGGAGAAAATGTTAAACTTTAGAAAACATGCATTTCATCATTTTTAATTGTCATTTATTAAATAGTTTAAGCCTATTTTGTGTTTAATTCATGCTGCTGTTATAAAAACATTATTTTGTTAAATCATTGTTTTCAGTGTCAAAATGATCTCATCGTTAGGTAATCATTTGCTAAATATGTCTTCCTCAAAAAATAAGTGTGAATAAAACCATCAAAAAACTGAAATCAATAAATTCCTTGACATTCTGATGCCTATTGTTACAAATATAGTTTAAGTCTGTAGCACTGAGAGCATTTAATCTTCATTTCTTCTATCAGTCAAAACATGTAGCCTATTTATAGAGCATCTCTCTCGTTTTCTCCTTTCTTACTCGAATGTGCTGTCACAGAAATTAAGAGCCATTTGCAATGTCTTTATATATCCATCATGAGTTTTTCATTTTATTTTCAGGCTGAAACATCTTTGGTTTATTTCATTTATTGTTTTTTATTTATTTAATAATTATTTTTTAATTGTTTTGAAGATTTGTTTCAGGACCACAAAAATAAGCAGTCTGAGGGGAAAAGAAGAACAGAAAAGGAGGGATAGAGGGTGAAGTATGACTTATATCTGGTGCAGTGTCTGAAATATTTACAGAGCACTGTGAAGACAGGAAGTGTGTGCGCAGGGGATGAATCCATTTGGGAGAAGGGGATTCTGGGTAAATGTGGGGAATAAAATAGATAAATGAGAAAGAAAACATGGCAAAATGTAATGAAAAGGATTATTTTTTAGGGACAGACAGTTCAGTCGCTTCTCAGCAGACTGGATATGTGTGCTGCTCTGGTTGAGGTGATAAGTAAGCTATGTTGGAGGTGAGCTGTTAACAGTTCAGTTTTTGCATTAATACCTCCCCACCTCAAACACACGCGCACACACACACACGGTCCCTTTCATTGGTAGGAGATGCATAACATGAAAGAACTTGTAACACATGCCATTAAGCATGCACACCACATCACTGAGCGCACTAACATCACTAACAAGAAAAAATACATTCTCTCTCTTTCACACACACACAGCGAACACAGTTAGTGTGAATATATTATCATTCATACGGTGTCGTTCATTGCCTCCAATGCTGACATTAACATTCATTCTGCTAGACTGATGTGACGGTTAACCTTCTAGAGACACACTCCTTGTGGAGTAGTGGGTGTTTCTCCATGTTTTGGTGTCCTACATCCATCTCTTTATTAGCTTCACTTGCCTTTAAATCAGTTGTGTTTCGACACATAGACACCCAAGGACGAGTAAACACACACACATTCCACACAGGGTACACCTCGGCACGATCCTCTTGTCTGAACATGTCCTTTTCCTCTCTTATAGGCTCACCTCTAACTCCCCGAATGCACTTCTCTCTGAGATCTGATTTGCCCATTAGCAATATGATCCAGAATGTGCTGTCACATCATATTAGTATTATTATATGGTCCATTTCTTGGGTGTCCTTAAAAAGCATTATTTATAAGAACTCGGGATAGCACTAATAATGTGGTTTTATGTCGTTTCATAACGTGTGGCATCCATGTGTGAATCTAACCAATCACATAATTTGCTAGATTTTCTTGCTGATAGGGTAGATGCCATATTTAAATTGGCACAGATAAAAATGATACTGTAAAGGGTACAGTGTGTACTTTCCGTACTAAAAGTGGCACTGAACAGAATTGCAAACAGTGGTTATACTTCAACAGTCCACTTTAGACATTTTACTATAACTGCCACTGCATGTCAACTAACTCTCAGAGTATTACTAGACAGTTAGGTTAGAGTTAGTACAATAAGTTGTCATGTTCTTTGCTAAGTTATTTATTGACCGTAGAATGTCTGTTGTGGAGCATCAAAATAAAGTGTTGGCAGATATTAAGCAGACAGTCTATTAATATTCTAATAATGAAAGTTAGTTAACATATAGTTAACTTTTGGTTATTAGAATGCCTAAAGTGGACATGTCAACCAGGGGCATAGCCAGGACATTATTTCTGCGGAGGTGGCAGGTTGGGCAAGTCTTTTATTTGGGATGGCACTTGATTGTCAAAAACTATTTTAAAACTCAGGCAAAAATTTTTGTTTTTACACTAGATGGTGGGAACATAATTAAAGAAATTAATTGATAAAAATGCAACTAGAATTGCCTGTGCGAGACTGTTACAGTGTCTTTTGTAACTGGTAGTGTTAAATCCTGTAGTAGGACAGTAATCAACAAAAAGCAACATTTGTGTAGCGGTGTCCTGGTTTTACAATATAAAGCACGATTTTCGATTTTTTTTTTTTTTTTTTTTTAATTTAACTATAGAAGATCGAATAGGCTGTGCAATCATTGTCTAAAAAATCCCCATGTTTTCAGTGCTGATTCTGTGGTGACGCCGTGTTCATGTGACCAGAGAGTGACGCTGCCAATAATGCAAAAGCTGTCACAAGCAACCAGCAAAAGTAGGCCTAATGATTATGAATGTTTCAAGTATAGCAAGGAGACATTTTAATTGTTTATTAATATATAAGGATCTCCCACACACTATCGTTACTTGCAATTTAAAATGAAGTTTATTCACACACAACGTTTCGGTCACACGACCTTCGTCAGGAGACAGATCATACTTCTGACGAAGGTCGTGTGAAACGTTGTGTGTGAAAACTTTTTTAAATTGCAAGTAACGATAGTGTGCGGGAGTTCCTTATCTGATAAAACGACTAGCTAGTCTGGTCTTATTATCCAACGCACCCGGGCGGGGGGCGATCCTTGACCAGTGGTGGATGTGCAACATCACAACAGTTGTTTTCTTTTGTCAAATCAACTTATATCATTTAAATGGTTCAGAAAACATAAAATTGAGAGTTTCTGTTGATTTAACCAATCTCCGTCGCATTAACTCAATTTTGTTTTTTATTTTAAAGAAAAAAAAAGCAACCAGGTTAGTTTAAGTCAAACTAACTTTTTTTTTTTTTACAATATACTTTTTTAAATTTACATAGCCCTTCATATCCAGGGTTTGAATTATTGTTTCATTTTACATAGAAAGCATGCATTATTTACTTTTATCTTATCTGAGAAAAAGAAGGATCAGCTTTAGCCAATGGAAAGTGCTGAACTGTTCTGTCTTTGTTTCTATGGCATTTGATCTCCTCCCAAACTTGCTGACCAAAAAAAAAAAGAGCTTCTGGGGTATTTTCAGTCCTAATCCCTTTTTCTCTCAGGACACAGTCTTGAAGTCTTTTTTCATTCAGAAAGCAGAAGTTCATTTTTAAGGAACATTCTTTTGATGTTGAAAGTTTCATATCCAGTAACTAAATGATTGACACTTGTTCCGATCAACACACAGTGTTTCTTTCAAAAAGTCTTTCGCCAAAGCTTTTTGACAGCTATTCCCAGTACTTTCTGTCAGTGTCTGTCAATGTTTAGTCAGGATAACTGATGTTGGTTTCTCCCCGTTCTGGAACTCAACCTGTCTTTTGGACTGCTAGTTTGATACTCTTTCTCTTCAATGGCGCTTCAAGCATGGATCAATGCCAAAATCCCCTTTGCTCCAATTACTCTCAGAGTCCTCTGCTTCATTTCACCTCAGCCAATCACACACGTTTTGCTCTCAGAAGCCTCAGTGGTTAAGAGACAAAGCTGGTCTCGGGAGTATAGTCTTACCTCTGAAGATCTTTGTGGAAGAAAGAGTGAAATAAACTAAAAAGGAAATTAAAATAAAGGAGAGGGGGAAGGGAGGTAAAGAAAGGGGTAATAGAATACTGTAAATAATTTATGAGAAACACACAGCGACAAACAGTTGATGATGATTGTTTATGGAGAGATTGTGGATTGCCTCCTATCAGGTTTATTTGTCTCCCTATGTGGGGCAAAGCAATTGACATCTACCATCAGAATCCCCTTTGTGAAGAGATCACACATCGCTCATGTCTGTAGTTAATATGCTGTACACTGAACTGATTGATTAAAAGGGAAAGTGGACTCATAAATTAAAATGTTGTCATTCTAATTCTATGTTATTTTATCTTTTCTTTGAAACACAAAATGAGATGTTAAACAGATTGCCCGAGCTGCTCTTTGCAGAAGTATAGAAGTATGGAGCGCATGCTAGTTTTTCCTGCATGCAAAAACATAGAAGAGCAAGCTGTGATGACCGATTCACAATCAAAGGCTGGATATTTTTAATGAGTCACGAAAACACTGAAAAAGTATGTAAATACTATATTTAAATAATATAATAATTATGTAATAAAATATATTATACAATACAGTATAATTAATCAAATAATGTAAATAATATAGTGTCCTAGAATAAATTAATAATGTAATCTAAAAAAAAAACTTCAAGTATTATACAAAAACCATCCAACAGCAACTCCATTTGCAACAAATGTATACTAAATACAACTAGAAAAGCTAATTTGTTTTAGTGTGAATTGTGAAACCTTACTGAACCTACTATACTAAACATTCATCACAGCCAGATTCACAGCAACCCTTTTTAGGGGCTATGCTGCACAGCAACATGGGGGTATGTAAATAATGACTGAATTTTCATTTTTGTGTGAAAAAAATTCCTTGGAGATCAGAAGATTGTTGTGTGCGCTTTTCTCTTCGGCTGACATTAAGGGATGAGTAGTGGAACTGTTCCCAGATCAGATATGCTTTGTAGCAAGCACTAATTAACGTCAGTTCAGACTAACACAGGCTTCATCAGATGAAATCTTCCACTCGAGTTACAGCGGTAAACATGTTGGATTTTCCAATGATATGCTTGCTGTCTCCCATCACTGTTTATTATGGATGCAGAACGTGTTGAATTGATGTGACACGATTGGTATTGGCATTTTAAATGGCTTCATCTTTCACACCTGCATGCAAGCGCTCACAACTTTATGATCTGAGATGTTATTTTCTGACTTGTCTTCATGCCTTAACAGGTATTGAAAAGTATGGCAGAGATTTTATAAACTCTGTTTTAGATTATTAAGAGATAATTAGCTGTTTGAATAAGGCACTAATTATCTTGTCAGGGCACTAATCAGTTTCTGTGAGCGTTAACACTAACCGACAGCTCAGTTAATGACACCTGTCGTGATCAAAGCATAGAGCAACATGCACTTTTCTCAAACAGCACATGCCTGTGTTAATTTATATGCCTTGATGAGTAATTAATGGCTTGGTGCATTATATGTCTCAATACGTAGAGCATGTTTAAGGACTCAACATTGATTTTTTTTTTTTTTTTTTGCTGGCCTAGTCATTCACATTTTTCAAGTAAATAATTATCTAATTTATTTTTTTGGGGGGCAAAATTCTGTTTAAAATATGCTTTATTATTCAACATAAAAATATATTTAATCTTTATATTGATATATATTTTTTGAAAAAGTTGTGTCCATTATCAATTGTTTTATATTTTTATGACACATTTTAGTCATTGTGGCTGTTTGAGGGTTTTTTTTTTTTAATTATTTTTAAAAGGTTTGAGCTTATGCAAATTAGTTAAAATTTACTTATCATACATAATGATAAGTAATGTTGATCATAATGATCCAAATGAGCTTTGATAGTTAAACAATAGCTAGAAACTTTTAAAACCAAAAATTATTGCGAAATCCTAAGACTCTGATCTATTTTTCTTTGACCCCCTTATCTTCTGTGTCCTGGGGCCAGTTGCAGAAACCTAGTTAAGAACTAGTTTATCAGTCAAATTATACCAATCTACATTTTTATGTAACTTACTTTAAAAAGTTATAAGCAGTCTTGAAGAAAAAAATGAGATGACTAACTTTTAAGACTATTCTAAGCCATTTATGCTATTCTCCACTGTACAGTATTTCTTTGAAAGGGTGCCTACAGACTTGTAAAAATAAAATGCTGTAGAAATACTTGATTTTTCAGTTGCTATAAATCCCATTAGATTATCTTTAGCCTGAAAGCCAGCCCAAATCCCACCCACAGCATTTTTTGGTCGGGACGTTCGGTCTGGACTCAATCCATTGAGGATTATTTATGATCGGTTCAGAAATCGTTGGACCAATCAAATTGTCTGGACAGGCTTTATACGATGATGGACAGATGATCTGCAGTTACGTAATCATCACTTTATCAAAGAGCGCTTGGGTTGAACTGGTTTCCCTCAAAGTTGACTGCAGCTGGAGATTTGAGATGTATAGATTTCACTATCACATCTGTTGTAAAAGAAATCGACATCGCATTAGTTTTAAAAGAAGAACAGAGAACTGCAATCAAGGCATTTGTCGATTGGAAAGATGTCCTTCCTACGGGATTCGGCAAAGTTTAATTTATCAGCTGGCTCCTATGGTCACTAAGAAGATGGGACGCAATGAAAACCCTGTGGTTGTTGTGGTTTCTCCTTTGGTCGCACTCATGGAGGAACAAGTAAAAGAAGCAACACTCATTATTTTAGTTCTTCTTCCAGCGTGTGTGTATTTACGTCACTTACTATGTTTCTCTGATTGGTTGTAGGTCTATCCAATTGAGTGCAGAGTTTTTTTTTTTCCTGGTTCGGTTAAGACACGCCTCATAATCAAAGCCCTATGGAGCAGTATCAGACTTATTTTCTGACTAAAATATGAGTTTGACTAGATTAGTCTTGTTTTCAAGATAATTGAAAAGCTTGAGTGAGATACCTGTGTCACTGGTTGGTGTGTGTTTCTATCTCAGGTCTCATCTGATGCCCAGACTGAAGGAGTCGCGCTCTCACGAGTCTTTGCTCAGTCCCAGCAGTGCAGTAGAAGCTCTGGACCTTAGCATGGAGGAGGAAGTCTTCATTAAACCAGTGCACAGCTCCATCCTCGGCCAAGATTACTGCTTCGAGGTATAGACGCCTCTTTTGCTCACTTTACTCGCTCTTTTCACTCACTCTGGTGGGGTGGTGATGGCGCAGTGGAAAAGACACATGCCTTTGGTGTGAGAGACCGGGGTTCGAATCCACTGTGAGACACCAATGTGTTTCTGAGCAAGACACTTAACCCCTAGTTGCTCCAGAGGCATGCGACCTCTGACATATTTAGCAATTGTAAGTCGCTTTGGATAAAAGCGTCAGCTAAATGAATAAATGTAAATGTGAAGAGTTCAGATGCAAAAGCCTCTAAATGCCATTTGAAATTTTGTTCTAAAATGACCATTTTTATCAAGCTTGTATATTTAAGTTCAGTAATTTCACTTAAATGACAATTAATAGGTAATCTTCATTGTCATTTAAGTGAAATTACTGAACTTAGATATACAAGCTTGATAAAAATTTTCATTTTAGAACAAAATTTCAAATGGAATTTAGAGGCTTTTGCATCTGAACTCTTCAAGTACATTGCATTATATACACAAACAAATTCACTGATGCGATCCCTTTGACCCTTAGTACGTTCATTTAAATTCAACATTACAGTATATCGTCATTCATAAAACAATGTTTTCTAATCAGGGGTGTGTTTCCCAAAAGCATCGTTAGCCAACTATGGTCCCAAGTTCCTTTGAACTCCATTGGTAAGGAGTCAAGGACATACCCTGTGACCATATATTGGCTTTGGAAAATGCACCCTGGACAAGTTTCCAGCGAAAAAGTAATTGGTTAAAGTAATCTTGGACTAGGTAAAAAAATATTGATTTACAGTTAATTGTAATTTTAATTGAATGGTCCCAGTATCGATTTTAAAATATCTGTCAGTTAATGTAGTTCAGTTTTGCATTTTGTTTCTTTTCATCTTTTCACTTGACATTAAAGCATTGCACAGGTTTTCTTTTGTTGCAAGCAAGCCGGAAGCCATGAGATTTCTGCAGTAAGCTGACAATTAATCGCCCCTTTTTTCCAGGTGAGCACCTCCACAGGTAGCAAGTGCTTTTCTTGTCGTTCGTCTGCTGAAAGAGACAAATGGATGGAGAACCTGCGACGAGCCATCCACCCTAATAAGGTAAAATTGCCTCACTGCACCACCACTTATGTATCATCATAGGCAAATATCATACCTAATGCAAAAATGCAACTCAATGCAAAGAAAGAAGGAAAATCAAGTTATTTGTCTGTATCTGTAAGAGTGATGAAATTCAGGGCAGTTTATTTCTCTCTTTGATATAAGCACATGGGATTCAGGAGAGAATCTGCAAAACATATGGCTGCTTTGAACATGAAAAAAAAAAAAAACATACGACAGCTCATTTCACCAATCAATGATTAAGCAAATTAATGATTAATTAGATTGGGGGAAATTCAAGCACAACCTTCAAGTTATATTTTGCCTTCTTCACAGCTTGCCTGGGGATGTGTTTAATGTCTCCCCATCGTTCAGTCTTACATTTTAATTACTCAGTGGGTTTCTGAGGTGAACACTAGAGCCAGGCGTTAGAGAGCTTTGCTGTGAACAGATGATGCTTTCAGACAGATGTTGATGCTGTAGTAGTGCGGAGATGATCATAGCTTAGGCATTAGCTGCTGCGGCAGAGCCGCATTTCTGTCTGCCTAATTAGTTCATTATCTGTGATGAGGGCACACAATGGAGCACCTCAATACTGAGATGCAAAATCAATTGCCTTAGTGGGTGTTTATTTGTGTGGGAATATCCATGAGCACTCGAGTCCTACACAATACCCTGTGCCCTCAGTACAATCAACTGATGTTATAGAGCACTTCATCAGTCAGGCCTTAAAGGGTTAGTGCACTCAAAAATGGAAATTGTGTCATTATTTACTCAGCTTCATGCTGTTTGCCAATTTTGAAGAATCGTTATTCAGCTTTGGGCCGCAGGATTAATCGGAAAAAATTGAAAACTAATATGACTCAATGCAATTATAAAATCACGAAGGCTGCGAATGCGATTCAATTAAGTAAATGTATGTTTCACAGTGAAACGCGACACTGTTCTTTTACAAGCGAGTGGCTCGTGTTTTTAGTTTATCAAAGCAGATCGGTTCACAGTTAATGCTGCTCCAAATAAACTCTAAGTTAGGGTGCACATTTGGGAATCAACCATCTTCACAAACTTGTAATGAGAAGTGCTTATGAACTGGCTGTTGTCAACAAAATAAAAGCTTTAAGAGCCCTGTTGTTTTCTGACAAAATAATAGCTTGATTATTTTCTTATGTACTTGATTTATTTCAAAGTTAACTATTTCAATTGTAATATTTCCTATTTTGTTTAATATTAAGTCGTATTGGGTCCAGAAGTGGCCCATAAATGCGTTTAAACAACTAGCCATCTGAAGCCATATGATAGATTTGTATGGTGAACAGACTGAAATTGGAGTCATTTTGTGTGAACTAAGCCCAACTCATTAATTTTGAGGGTTGTGATTTCTAATTTATATTTACAACACTAACCCACTGTAGACTGCGGCCCACCAGATTTATCATTTTTAAATTAGTAACGTAGCAGTAACATTTCACCCCAGATATAAATGCTTCTGCATGACATCACTAATTGTGGGTGGGACACTGTCCAATGGCTAGAGGGTCAGGGACAAGAATGAACGAGGGCTTTAGTCTTTTCAGTTTAGTGATTCACGACGGTCTGTGGCCTCAGAAATAACTGTGACATTTAGTTTTATTCTGATCTCATCCTCCATTGCCTCCTATGTTTTAATAGTACGGAGGGATATCTATAAGTTAATCTCTATTATATTACAACAAAAGCTTAGCCTCACACAGCACGATGCAGGTCAAATTATGGCCGCCCCTCGTATATTAAACCACATGACTTCACACTGGAAAGACTATTCAATTAAAAAGGCCAGTGAATGACATTAACTGCTGATTGATGTCACACACTATTTACAGCACCATCCTGCTATCTTTATGGGAAGGACATGAAGTGATCTAAAATAAAGGGCCTTTTAATTCCCAGCCAAGGGTGGGTGATCTGAAGCAGAGGGTATTTAATCACTGAGCCGAAAAAGCACGTCATCTCTAAATCACTGACCCTGTTAGATGCCACACTGATGCGGTAATAATCCGCTAAAGCCTTGGCAAGGCAGCCTAACAGTCCACTAACCTCACAATGCCCTTCCGTCTCTAGGACAACAGTCGGCGGGTTGAGAATACACTGCGGCTGTGGATCATCGAAGCAAAAGACCTTCCGGCCAAGAAAAAGTACTTCTGCGAGCTCTGCCTCGACGACAGCCTCTATGCCCGTACAACCTGCAAGCTGAAGACGGATAATGTCTTCTGGGGTGAGCACTTTGAGTTCAACAACCTCCCTACGGTCCAGAACATCACCGTCCATCTATATAGAGACTCTGACAAGAAGAAGAAAAAGGACAAGAATAACTATGTGGGGCTGGTGAGCATTCCAGTGGTGACGGTCACGAGCAGGCAGCTGGTTGAGAAATGGTACCCCGTTAGCCAACCCAATCCAGGTAAAGGGAAAACAGCTGGTCCTATGGTCCGCATCAAGACCCGCTACCAAAGCATGAACATCTTGCCCATGGAGCTCTACAAAGAGTTTGCAGAGTACACCACCAACAACTACATGCTGCTCTGCTCTGTCCTGGAGCCGGTCATCAGCGTCAAAACAAAGAAGAGATGGCCTGCGCCCTGGTGCACATCCTGCAGAGCACCGGGAAAGCAAAGGTAATGTGAAGGCTCAGACATTTTATCATTTAGCTTAGGGGTTTTCCACCTGTGGTCCAGGGGACTGCTAAAGGGTCTGTGGAAAGTTGCAGGGGAAAATTGCAGGGTTCATACCTACAACCTTTTCGTTTCATCTTCAGATGTTTTACCATCACAGACTTAAATACATGACCTGAAGTCTGTATTTGTCTATTCCATACATACCATTAATAATTCTAATAGATGTAGACTTTAACTGATGATGGTGGTTAAACATCTAGAGATATTGTTAAACCCAGAGGGTTGTATTTGAATATTGGCCTTTGCTGTAATGTGCATATTCATCTGGAAAAATTTGACACGCAAATACAGAGATTTCATATAGTTGTGACTAATGAGTTTAATATAAATCTTTATCTTATATATTATTCAGAAGTCTATGGTTTTTGAAAGAAATGTCTTATGCTCACCAAGGCTGCATTTATTTGCTCACAAATACAGTGAATTATATTGTTAAACTGTATTACAAATTTAAATAGCTGTTACTTTATTTTAATATATTTTAAACGTTATTTATTCCTGTGACAAAACTGAATTTTCAGCCGCCCTGACTCCATTCTTCAGTGTCACATGATCCTTCAGAAATAAGAATAGGCATGGTTTGGTGCGCAATTTATTTTTATTGTCATACAGTTGTGATGTCAATTTTGTTTTGAGGAAATTGTGGTTTACTTTTTAAAATAATAGGATCTATTTGATAACATTATAAATGTCTTTACTTTCCTTTTTGATTATCATGCTGACTATTTTTTCTTAGATAAAGAATCCCAAAACTGACCCCAAACTTTTGAACAGTAGTATGATTAGTATTCTTTATAAATCTTGACATTATTTTGTCATTCAGAGTTAGAAACCATTGAATAGATTAGTTAAAAAAATATAGTTTGTAATTGATTCAATAATATTTAGAATAATCTTGGGATTATGGATAATTTAAACATTCATTTATAAATCATAAAGCATATGTTTATAATTTATTAATTTATATTTCAATTAAATATTTATGTAAACATGTATTTACTTTTTGTAACTATTACAAATCAATTTCTGCCATTTCCCAGACCCTTGGGTTTTTTTCCATGTGCATTTATCTTTTTCACTGATGTTCTTATTGAACTTCAGAGGTCACAGTCAATCAAAAGCAATCCAATTCCAGTTCTTCTGTTATATCTGCTGTAGTATCCTGCCGTTATTCCTTGCTGTTTGGGTTAACAAAGGGATACTACATTAAAGAGATTGCATGTAGTTTGAATTGGCTACATCTGTGATTCTTTGTATTTATGTGCATAGGATTTCTCATGCTGAGAGGAATTTCGGAGGGATTATCTCCCCTGGTTCTCACTGCCTTCCGCAGGATCCAGAGAGCAAAATAGCAAATCTTCCCATTATACCATAAGGGAGGGATTAATATGGCTGCTCTTATCTGTATTGGCTGCTTTTTAGTTGGTCTGGCCCTGATTGGCAGATCCAGGGCTGATATAGATGGTATGTTTGCAGTGACTCACAGGATGATATAAACACAAAGGCAAAATGACCTTAGATGGAAGTGGATAAGCCTCTAATATATGTATGGCATTTAGTGAAGAACATGTTTAGACTGCACTAATGTCATTCACTGTTTGAGGGAGAACAGGACAAACAAACAGACTTTTTTAGATATGAAGTTAAGTTTTTCTTTTCGGAATATTCTCATTATCATAACCTGTGTCTGGAGTCTAATTAGACAAACTAAGCATGAAACAAGATTTTCAGACAGTGAATCTACTACGATGTTTTTAATCAGGGTCCAGGAATGAGGGTCATTTCAATGGGCAGCTCTCGGGAATACTGATTTATTGCTGCTTTACTGTCCAGGGTTTTCAGTCCAACATCTTACAGTCACTCAAGTAGTTGAACTGGTGCCATTACCTTTAGCCATGGAGAATCAGTGAAATGAAGTGTGAAACAGGTTTTTTTACCAGGCTATTTGGAGGGAGTTCTGAAAACATAAAAATACTGTATACTTTTTACTTTATACTTAATACTTTTTTATTATTATTATTATTATTAATGGTAAGATTCCTTTGAGAACCCTGATAGTGAACCTTCCAGGCTTCCCATAGACCCGGTCAACCAAAAAGTATCTGAAAATATCATGGTAAAATTTTGATTGTGGTAAAGTTATTGTATTTTATATACTGAAAATTCATTTTATATGTTTCATGCTCTACAAAATATTCTTCTAGTAATGGCAATATATCTGCTTGATAGGCTGTTGCTCCTGGTTAGTATAAAATCTTCGCAATGATACAACAATGTCCCATTTTTGAGCAAATTGCTAATTTCGGTCAGTTCTTTAGTGAATTTGCCAAACATTTTATTATGTCATTTTACCCAATTATGTGTCTTCTTGGAAATAACAGTCAGTTTAGAGCTGTTCGTATCAGTGATGTTGTCCTTTGCTTATATTTTCATGTTGGCTGAAGTGCAGTGTACTGAAAGTTGTGAACCACCTCACTGTCATTAGAGATGGTCACTGCTCCACGAATGACTGACTGATCTGCAACTTTATCCTGTGAGTGCTGACTCTTAAGATTGGCTGCTCTTTCCATGTCATTATTAAAAGTCATTAGTGTCTTTTACTGGTCAGTTGCACTTCACTTCTTTAACTACTGGGCACGAAGTGTCTTCTGTCACTAAAGCTACTAGATTTCACAGAAGGTCTTCATAATCGGTCAGTTGTGTCACTCATATCCTCTCATGCCCTCGTCCGCTGGGTCCCGCGGGGGGAGATCAGGCCTGTTAGTCTGAAGTTGTTAATTACTGCTCCTTAATTACTCTGCTTCTCAAAAAAAGCCCTGAGGGATATGGGCCGTAACACCAGTGGAATCATCCAGGCTGTCCAAGGTCGTTTGATTTGAGGGCCGTATTGTAAATTGTAATTATATTTCACATTGTTACTTTTTTTCTACTGTGTTTTTGATCAAAAAAGGAAGTCTTGGTGTGCATAAGAAACTTTTGATCAAACTTTGAACAGTGTATATTTTAGGAAAATGTTTTAGGATGGTACGTGCTACTTATATTGGTTTATATACCAGTAAATGAAATTGGTTAAATATTGTTCTTTGATTTAGTGAAAAACTGTGTGGGGTCATCTTGATGATTTTTGACACCATTTTAATTGTGTTTCACACCTTGCATTAAACATATTGAATATAAATAGCTGTTTGGTCACAATAATAGTTGGTTACAATAATAATAATAAAATGCTATTAATATGCTTAAAGCTACACTGTGTAACTCTTTTAGTTTATTCTTAGCTAAAAACACTTAGTTCTTTCAAAAATGTATGTGCTCATTAATGTACATTTACTTCGTTCAAGTAATAAAGTATTCTCGTGAGTGTATAATATGCCATTGAAAATACATATATTAAGGGGTTCTAATGTCGGTCGCCATGTTGCCCCTCCATATTGAAAGTACATTAGCCAAAGAGGGACATACCCGTTAATTCAAGCTTCACCTTTCGCGCTTACGTTTGAGTTAACACTCATGGACGAGGTCGAACTGGAAGCCATGTTAATCTTGGACTGCATTGGCCACCGTAGGAGTTAAAACGAAATCGGAATTGAGAGGAACAGAAACTAATATTCACTGGATGATCATATACCTTTTCACGGCTAGATGGGAGTAAAAATCACACAGTGTAGCTTTAAAGATATTTTAGCTATATTGCCCAACCTCAGTTTTGCCCTAATGAGCGTTTCATTCGAGCAATGAAGACTAGATTTAGTGCTTCAGTTTTCTAACATCATGTCTCTCTGCCTTAAATGTGTGTTCTCAGTTTGATTAAATCACTCAATCGTCATGTTGTGAGTGTTTAAAGCAGATGGGATGTATTTTGGGAGTTCTTAGTTCTACATCAGTGGCTTGTTTTCTGTCTCTGACTGACAAATAAGTTGACAGACCAAAATAAAATTTGACTAAATAAGGTTCAAATGAAGATGAGGCAGACTTGTCTGTGTGGATAATAGCGCTTGTCTGGACACAGTTAGTTGAGCTACCAAACAGAGCCTGCTGTGACAGTTTCTCAGGGAATGATTTTATGAAGGAATCTCACTATTATACACATATTTTGTTTAGGTAATGTAGCAGTGATCACATATCAGTAAGTAGGATGTGGTAGCTGTATTCTTCTCACTGGTCCTGAGTCTAATGTGCCCGAGATGATGTAAAATATGGAGAAGAGATATCCCTCAGAGACATCAAGTCCAAAAGGACACAATAACACTCACTTATACAATTGCTTGAGTTCCGTGTGGGTGTGATTTGTATGGTCAGTACATTACTTTTTTTCTCTACCAATAAAGTTTAAATAAAGGGTAATTAAGGGTTCCTACAATCATGGGAAAATATGGGGGGAAAGTAAAAAAAAAACAAAAAATCTTACTTTTGTTCTAGCTGTGCTTTGCTCTCAAATATTTCATCAGGTAGATATTTCTCTTTGAAAAATTCGCTTTTTGGCACATTCAAAATTTAGGATGTATTTTTTTTTTCTTACTGGAGAAATGTAGGTTCTTAAAATTGAATATTATACATGTAATTTCCATTTAAATGAATAGTTCACTTAAAAATGTAAGTTCTGTCGTCATTTACTCACCCTCTCAAGTCGTTTCAAAACTGTATGAAGGTCATTCAGAAGAAAGAAATTCATTCAACTTGAGGGTGAGTAAATGATGACAATTTTCTTTAAGTTAACTATCCGTTTAATTTTATGTATACACGTATTTAAGTGTTAATGTTTTTTTCTGTTTAAAGGTTTTAGTGGTGAAGTTTTTTTTGTGTCCTATGTTCACCTTAAGGCTGAATTAGTTTGATCAAAAACACAGAAATAGTATTCAATTTAAAAGAAGTTTTCATGTTTTTTTATGGCAAAACTGAATTTTCAGCAGCCATTGCTCCAATCTTCACGGTCATGATCCTTCAGAAATTTGCAAATTTGTTGCTCAAGAAAAATGTAGTTTTATTAATGTTGAGAACAATTGTGCTGCTTTTGCAGGATCTGCATTTTTTTTTTTAAAGTGTGTGTGTATATTTATATATATATATGGAGGGAGAGAGAGAGAGAGATAGAGAGAGAGAGAGAGAGGTATGCATTTTGAACTATGTTCTTCGTTGCATTTTGGCGTATGCTCCGTTATTGTGGCAAAGCAACAGCTCAGCCGGCATCTTCCATCATTAACTTCCTTCTGCGCGCATATCTCTCCTCTCCTCATCCGTCACACTTTCTTTTTTCTTGTTTTCTCCCCATCCTGCCTCTCTCTCGCTCTACCCATCACCTCTCTATCTCCTTATCTTGTCTCAGACTCATGCTCTGCCATTCTCTCTCTCTCTCTATCTCGCTTGGCTGCACTTTAAGGCAGGCTGGCTCTGAAAGGATGTCATTTCTGGTCTGAAGCAGCACATTGCCCTGACAGCTATTACAGAAGTCGTGCTTCGCTGTAGATGTGACATCCACTTCAGCCGGCTCTCAATGCACACACACTTTTCATGCATCTCAAGAGTTTGAGGTTAGACCAGGTATTAATCCTTTTTGTGATATGATGTAATCGTGATGTCATGTCTGCACCCTGTTGTAACACACGCGATTATAGGCAAGAGATGATCACATGGACTGTAATACATGAGACCCAATATGCAGATATTGACTGCACAATACAAAACATAGGCCTGTAGCAATCGTTACATAATCATCTGATTATCTCTGAAGTGATCCATGACGCACTCTGTGTGAATTGTGTTTACAGAGCCCATGAAATCTATATTAAAGTGTTGTCTTTTAATCCGAGGCCGTATACTGTATATGCTACTGTATTCTTCAAGGGTTACTTCACCCAAAAAGTTAATAAAGAATGTCATCAATTACTCATGTCGTTCCATAGCTCACCTAACTTTAAGACTCACTTTTATCTTTGAAACACGAATGAAGATATTTTAAATGAAATCCATAAGATTTATGTTTCTCCATTGACAGTAATAAATTGTGAGGCAGAACGTCATGATTGTGACATTCCTAATAAAATATATGCCACACATAACACACAATAAAGACATTTTTATTTAAATTGATGTTTAGCAAGACTGCAGACTGTTTAGCAAGTATAAGAAGGTAAATGTTGAGGACATACTGATGTGTGTTCCTTGTCTGTTTGACCCACTTTAGTCATACACAGCACAACAATCAGCCTCATCTCAGAAAGCACACTGGATAAAGCTACCCCGCAGCCTAGCATTTCATTAGCAGAGCATTTCTACATTTCACTGAGGGTCGTGAGCGCGCACAGCTGTGACGAACAGAATCATACGCATATTTCCACACATGCAATAGAGAAAACTCAAGGTTATAGAGTGTGGGTAGATTGAGAGCTGAATTCATCGCTTCTGTGATATTTGACTTCTCTCACACACTCACACATATATTACAGCTTACACTTTCTCTCGCTTTCTCCCGACCCTCTTTTCGTCTGCTAAATAGCATCTGACCTTCTTTGACCTCTTTTTTTTTTTAGCTGGAGAGGGGGCGAGATAACAACTAGTGTTTCAGTTTACAGCTTGCCTTTAGATCAAAAG
Source organism: Pimephales promelas (assembly GCF_016745375.1). The sequence continues at coordinate 17,259,746 of NW_024121876.1, read as the reverse complement.
AGAAATGTGCTGAGAATGACACAAGTTATGATGAAATTGGAGGAAAAGTATTCATCTTTGACATTTAATGATCAATCCCTTTTGTTTGAAGTCATTAGGTCATGTTGAATTATTGTGTGCCTGATAAAGTTTAGTGCTCATCTCCTGTGTGTGGGAGAATGGATTAAATGGATTGTGGGATTAAATGGTATTCATGCACTTTGTGAGCCCACTTTGGACATCTCACATTTGCTGTTAAATAGAGCCAGACCGATATATCGGCCGGCCGATATTAGGTATTTTCCATAATACCGGTATCGGCAGTTATGATGGCCGATAAATGAATATTTAAAAAATAAAATAAATATGGACGAAACACGCTTCAATCATCTCTTCTTGGCCTGTTATATTGAAAATGTATGTTTTACAATTTGCAGTATGATGTTATCTATTGCTAAATTATGGCTCATCATAGACTAGCTAACCACAAAGCAAGCTAATGCCACTATCATCAGTGGAAGACCGCTAACGTTAATATTAATGAGCTTGGAAACCACAATGAACTTTTTCTGCCTAAATAAAGTAATTATTACTGTATTTATAACTGGCATATCTCTAGTTACAGTCCCTGCATTGTAAAATGTAAATTATACTTGCGAGGAGTGAATATTTAGACATAGAGAAAAAGTATGAAACGTATCTTGTGCAGAAAAGTTAGCTTTTCTTTTACACGTGTGTGAAATCAAACAATATTTAATAAAAAAAGTATAGGCCGATATATCGGAATATCGGATTTTAAAACCCAAAAATATTTGTATCGGTATCGGCCTTCAAAATCCTTTATCGGTCGGGCTCTACTGTTAAATAGATCAAATTATCCAGCACTAACATATCATTTCTTGAAGTCGGCAGAAATATATGCATTTGTACATACAAAATAATTTGTTCCTCAAAAAAGTACAACCATCTTTATTAATTTAACTTTACATATACTTACTTTACATTCATATATTTTAGTTTTTTCTTATTTTTTATCAAAGTAGGAAATAATCTGGTCATCTATGAAAGTAATTAACTAAAAGTAATTCATAATTATTAGCTTATCATTGTATTCCATTGAATTCCTGTATTGTTGTTATAGAGTAGTGAAATTTTGTTCTGTATTTAAAGGGTTAGTTCACCAAAAAATAAAAATTGTCATCATTTACTCATCCTTATCAGTCCAAACTTGTGTGACTTTCTTCTTTGGAACGTAAAAGATGAAAATGAAAAAAATTTGGTGGACTATCGCTCTAACTGACTTTAAATAGCATTTTAATTACTTTAAGTTCTTATGGATTCTTGAAAAAGTCATGGAAAATCTATGGAACTTCATTGTTCAAAAGGTGTAGGAATTCTTTAGGTCTTTTGCAACTCTACGTTGGGCGATATAGCTAAAATATCTTTAAAGCTAAAATTGTACCTGTCGGTTATAGTTGCCAGCATGTAAACATTCACCTTTTCAAAGTTGCAGCCCATTCCCCAAACCCAAGCAACGAAAGAGCCTCTAGAATACCCCCCCCCCCCCTCCCCTCCAGAATATCTTTATACAACTGAATGAGTCATCATCTTATGTCTTTAGATTAATGAGGCTGTGTGTGTTTGTGTGTTGTAGTCTCAGTGACCTTTAGTTTTATTTAAAAGCCTTTGATAGTGAGTCACATTCAGCTGTCCTGGCTAACACAAACACACGGCCGTTCATGGATGTCATGCACAAAAAATGGACTTTAATAGGACTCTTGTTTTGTTTTGTGCTAGCACAGTTTTTTTTTTTTGTGTGTTTTTTTTTTTTTTTTGTGGAGAATTTTTACTCCTGCGGTGGGGTAGTCATGATACCAACGGTTCAGTAGTTTATGATAAAATGGAAAAGCTATTGAACACATTCTTTTAGTTCAATATTAATACTCCATGCTCAGTACTATGGTGCTGTTGAATGACTACATTTATGTATCACCTAATTCTTTATTTAGAGCTAAAGATATTTTCTACCCTTAAACTTGAACCCTTCTGATTTTTTTAAATTTTCATTAAGACATTGTTTAATATGTTCATGAAGCCGCTCTCCAGCTGGGAACCACTGACCGCCTCCCACAGTGTAGGTGATTTCAGGTTGTGCAACCCTTGTGGGGGGACATTTGTTCAAGACAATGTAAGCAAAATCTCTTGAGTTGAGTTTTTGCTTCCAGGGAATGCAGAGAGACTGAGGGATTTTATCTCTTCATTTTAATCCCTCCATCCTCTCTTTATCATTTTCGTCTGTTCCCCTGTGCAATGGCTTTGCTTTCCTGTGCAGCAACTAATTTTACGCACCTGCTTTATTTTTTGTTTATGTTTTCCTTTCCATTTTAGATTGGAATTTATGTCTCACTGTGCTTAATGCCTTCTCCTTGCTTTCTCTTGTCTCTAACGTTTCCTGTGTTTCTCTCTCGTCTCGTTCTGATTAAGGGTGAGCTATAGTCTAGCTTATTAACTCTGACAGTAATGGACAATTTTCTTGACCTTTTCTAAAAAGTTCCCTGTGTGTGTGCGTAGAGAGTCTGAAGGCTCATGAGATCTCCATCTGTGTGGCTATAATCTTAATGGTGCTGAGGATATTCTTCTGGCTCTGCTGTTCGTACCTTTTATAACTTGACAATTATTGTACAGTTAATAATTAAAATGTGGGAAAAGCTTGAATGCTGAGGATTGTTTGTATGCAGCGTCCAAAATGTGCTTTTCTGGCAAAACCTGCGGTTAGTTAAAATTTGTCGAGCATAAATATTTCTTGCCCGCCATGAAACAGCATTGTGCATTGTTTTCTTTTAAAAAATAACAATGGTATTATTTAGCTGTCAATCACAGCATCCTTTGTTTCTTTGTGAAATGGCGCCTCACATTTTTGTTTCAATGGCTCAATGCGAGGTTTTATAATATGTGCTCCTGGAACAAAAAAAAAAAGCTTATAATTGTAAGTTAAGGTAAAAGTTGTTAGAAGATGTGGACAGCCATAGGTTGGAATCTGACACGTGATGACAGAGCCAGTCAGGATTTCTATGATCATGCAAAACCTGGAAATAGTCCGGGCCAGTTACCATGGTGACTGTTCCCTGCATCAGCACTCATGAAGGATATTTAAGCTCTGAGGTCACTGTACATTCACACTACCCACACACCCTTTCTCCTGTATCCCAAACAAATGCTTTTGTTTTGACTTACATAATACCTTATTATCTAGTATTTGCATTGGATTCCTCTGATATGAAACGTTCTCTCAGTAATTATATGGAAAACTAATAGTATGAAATTCTGAACATTAGTGGCCAAATATGTGTCCATATTTACCGTGAATGGAGCTGTGCTACTTAAAAATACACAAAAAGATGAATAAATAATAATAATATTGTAACATGCTGGAGAAAGCAGGCAAAGGCGAGGATATATTTGCAAGGCTTTAATGAAATAACACATAGAACAGGGACAAAGAAATAAAATCACAAGGACCGAATTAGAAGCAACCATGTACAACAACTGACAAAGTAACAAGTGAAACACAAGGGCTATAAATACACAGGGGCAAACAAGCTTAAAGTCCCAAATTGACCATACTTTGAATGCCTAAATTGATCGTTTTGTGGCAATTTTTGAACAATTCATCCATGCAAGTCAATCCACACAAAAACATTTTTTGGCTTTTTCTTTAATCAAAATCTGAAAATGCCCCTCCCTTCAGGACCTTCCCGGATGACGTAGGTTTGACAGTTTGGGTGTCTGCTTCACATCAGTAACCACGCCCGAGGCGAGGGGGTGCATTTTTGGTCGTGGTTAGTGAGTTACACGCAGGTTACAATCATAACGGTTAAGGTTGTAGCAGTAATAGCAAATAAAAATAGTTTTATAATTTGAATTAGTGTTACACCTACTTTTCAAGATCCAATCAGGAGCTAGTTGAAAAAAAAATCCATGCCCACTTTTTTTGCCTCATTTAGTATTCCGTTTCACTCGGAAATATGTCACAACACTGAGAAAATCTGTTTGCAACTTCCGGTTCACGGGGACTTTACTGTAAAAAAATATTGTAACCTGGTTGCCTTAAAATTTTAAGTTGATTGAACTGGAAAAAGTGAGTTAATACAATGAAGGAGATTAATTTAATCATCAGAAACTCAAAATAATAAGTTATCTCAACTAAATAAATTATTTAAGTTGATTTGACAATGTTGTTGAAAAATGTTGTGATGATGAATCTTTTTAAAAATATTTTTTTACAGTGAATGAGGAAACAAGACACATCTTGGTAAGACTACATAGGACTACAAAACTTAGCACAAGACAGGAAATGACAAAAGTCCACACAAGACAAGTGGAACACAAGACAGGAATCATGACAAATATTGTGAAATATTATTACAATTTAAAATGACTGCTTTCTATTTTTATATTTTTAACACATCATTTATTCCTTTGATGGCAAAGCTTAATTTTCAGCATGAAATCAGCAATAAAATCATTTAATAATCATAAAATATACATGATCCTTCAGTTTTGCTGTTTAATATTTTTATGAAAAGCATAATTTGTGTGGGGGTTTTTTTTTCATTCTTAGATGAATAGAAATAAATGCATTTAAATATTTTGTCATTTTTGATCAATTTAATGCATCCTTGCTGAATGACGGTATTCATTTCTTTAGAAAATCATTCTGACCCCAAACTTTTACTTTTAATATAACTCATTTAAAATCAAGTTTGAGTGGGGGAGCTGTTGTATCTGAATTTATAAAGAAGAAAATAATGAGTAATGCAATGTAAATAATGAAGGACTTTGGGTTCTGGTTTGGTGTTAAAAGTGTCGGGTCGGGTCACAGGGCCTCGTTTATGTGCCAGGCTTGGTCTTTAATCCCAGTACAGACCTCTGATCTTGGAACGCATCCTTGGTGAAAACAGGAAGAGATAATAAAGTAAGGCCTTGTCAAGTCTATTTTATTTTCTCCCAAATTACATTTTATGTTGTTCCCTTTTTGACACTTCATTTTCACCGGGTTCACTGTTAACCTTTATTTAAAAGAAATGCACAGATTATTACACAAGACGTGCTGGTATACAACACTTGTATTGTATTATATATACAATAATGTTTTAATCAAAATGTTCTTTTTGAATCATGCACACTTAACTCCAAAATGGAATTGTAATGGTTAAGTTTATTTCTTGCTTTGTTTTGGGCACGGGCCATTAATGTGTCTTCTTTCCTCAGCATTAGGCTGTGTTGACCAAAACAACTCAATAGTATTGAACAAAAAACATACTCAGTAACTCCACTGAGCGAAATAGGATTTGAGGAAAGTGGCTAAAAAGAAAGATTAGAGTGGGATTAATTTAGTGAGAAAGAGAAGAGCATTTTGTTACATGAATTATGGGGAGATATGTTCTATAATGAGAACGACATTATGATATACAGTATATTTTTTTTCTACACTGAGCCAAACATGATTCACCACTGTAAATAGAGGTTGAGACACACACTAAATCTTTTTTAGGACACTGAGCTCTGGTGTGTGTGCACGCGCATCACATGTCAACAGCAAGTATACTGAATTATCTGTCTAACACCCATTTGCTGGTTTCGATAGACTCCCTGACAGATAGCTTTGATTGGAGCAGCTTTCACTTTATAGCACTAGCATCTCGTGAGCTTAGAATTATAAGGTTCTATCTCCACTTTTGGTCGAAATTGAGTTTTTGACATAATCTGATCCATTAGGTGTTTATTAATGCCTGTGTGGTGTTATTTTTGTAAAAAAAAAAAAAAAAAAAAAAAAGATTAATAGATAAAGCTATAATAGAAGTTCTCTCCATTTTTTTTTTATTACTAATAGTACATTTTCTCACAGATGTGATTGTGTGTTTTTGTTTAGGACTTCCTGACGGATCTGATGATGTCGGAAGTGGATCGATGCGGGGAGAATGAGCACCTGATTTTTAGAGAAAACACTCTGGGCACTAAAGCTATCGAGGAGTACCTCAAACTGGTCGGACAGAAATATCTGCAAGATGCGCTGGGTAAGAGCTTGTGTGTGTGTGTGTGTGTGTGTGTGTGTTATTTTCTGATATCATATCTGTACCATTTGTTATGACCACCTCCAAGTAACAGGAGTGACAGGACCACCAAAATAAATACATTACATAATATAATTACATACTAGGGGAAATTTTATCAGTTCAAACTGTCTGTCCAGCACAAACACTAGAAACATAAAGACGTTTCCAAAGTATACTTTGTGGTTCCCCGCATTCCTTTTTCGATAAGATTAAATGGCCGTGAAAAAAACAAACATGCACACACATATCCGACCTTCTTTGCTGTTAGCTCATTTTGTGTAGGCCTACGATAAGGCCTGTGTTTATTAATACCTTCTTATTTTAGGAATAAAAAAATTTAAATGTCTGAACTAGCAATTTATCTGCAAAACAAAAATGCACTCTGCAAATTTAACACGTGTATAAATATCGACTTTGGGGGATCTAATAAGGGTACGTGTGAATGTGAGTGAATACACCAAAGAGAGTGCATCTCTCTTTAGATTTGCATTAAGAAGTCATTTGGTGGTGCTGAATAATGTATAGTTGTTTTTCTTAGATAAATGTGACTTGTGAAGTGCTGCTGAATTATTAAACGGTTCACTCCTAAAGACTGACTTAGTCCCTCAAACATCAGAGCCAGAGAAGGACACCAAAGAGAGCAGACTACACCAAATGATTACATAAATGGCATATATGCTCAAAGGATGGACCTTTTGGTCATTTCATCTACTCTAGTTCTCGAGAGATAGAGCAATAAATTACTTCAGCTCATTGTTGTTGTTTTTTCAGTGTCTTGTTGTTCAATTGTTCTAATTCATTTTCAAATTGAGTGACAAGATAACACTGAAAACACCAATCCCAAAGTAAAAACTAAGGTCCATTACGTTTAGTTCTTGTGAAAGTGAGTAATGCTGGAAAAATGAGTCGTTACGTGTTTTCTTGATTGTTCATTGTCACTTCCAAACACATGATTACTTTGGCGAACTAAGGAATTTATTCATTAAATGAATTACTGCAAAAATAGACTGATAGCTAGAACACATTCACACAAACACACTCACACATCCACATTTCTACACAAACCCTCTGAGCTAGACGGCAATTCAACTTCCTTAAGGGATTTGTGGTATTACGTTTCTGTCATTTAGTCTCTTTATTGGCAATTACTAAAAAGCCATTTATATAAGCCCAGATTGCACAAGATGTTCATATTGTATTACATATAATGGTATATCAGTTGATTTTCAAGACATGCTTTATTTTTGCTTTAGCATTGAAGGACTCTTGTTTGACAGCAGATATTGATGATGGGATTTTACCTGCAGGTTATTTGATTAGATTGGATGTTTGAGCGATTAGTGTCATATTTGTGGCCTTGAATGAGTTTTCCTCTGACCTTTCTATCAATTTGGGGTTAACCGACCATAACTATGTGTTTTGTACTGCTTTGTAGTGTGACAACACTGGGAAGTCTGTATCCACCTGCTGCATCCACTGCTGTATGTCCATTGCCAACAAAACTCTGTTCCCATTGCAATAATAATATGTTCCCATTGCAAGTTATAAACTACTTTTCAGAAGTTTTGGGGTCATTTTTATTTTAGGAAATAAATACTTTTATTCAGCAAGGATGCATTGAATTGATCAAAAGTGACTTATAAGTGACACAATATTTTGGGTTAGTCGCATCTGGTTAGTCTCTAAAAGGAAGATGAAGAATGAGGAGTCATCTTCCATTCTGGGTCAGTTGGACGTCCACATGGTTTGTGCTACACTAGTTTGATTTTTCGCTGATGCTTTATGCGCAACGGAACAGAGAGGGAAAAATTGACCAGTACCTGCTCTGAGTCTCTGTGGAGTAGGATCTGGCTTTGCTGTTTGTTTGGGATCGACAAAAAGGTTGTTGTATATTCCCAGGATGGGTTTTCTCATTACTTCTGAGTCAGATAACTTGAGAACTTTCACTAGTTGCGTCATGGCGGAAAGGGGTTCGAATAGCTACAGTATAAGCTCAGGTGTGCTGATGTTCATTCCTGCTAATAATTGAGAGAGTTTTTGTTTGTTTGTATGAAAGATGATGTGGTTTGTACAGCAGGTTCCCTTGTTGACATTTTTTAGGATTCTTTTGCCAAATACAAAATCATGTCAAAACGAATCAATATATGACAGCGTTCTTTATTGATTTCCTGAAAAATTCGACTAGACATGACATTTATTTAAAAACGCCTTTGTCTTAAATGTTTGTTTTTTTTTTCTCTCTTTCATCCACTTTAGGGGAGTTTATAAAGGCTCTGTATGAGTCTGATGAGAACTGTGAGGTGGACCCTTCCAAATGTTCATCTAGTGATCTACTCGAACATCAGAGCAACCTCAGGATGTGCTGTGAGCTGGCCTTCTGCAAGATCATTGAGTCTTACCGGTAACTACAGTATGTCCTTCACAGCTGGCTGTTGGTCTGAACCAGTGATGGATTTTATTGCTCAGATGTCACTTTTTCTCTGTGTTTCTGTTAAGTATCAACTTGTTCTCAGGTGTTTCTCCTAAAGTTAAAAAAAAAGAAAAAAGAAAGAAACTGAAGAGACAGTATATGATAGGAGTATAGAGGTATAAAATGAAGTATGAGAATTAAGAGTAATTATTATTATTAAAGTACCAATACAATAACATCCAGTTATACACTGATAACCTTTGATTATGGTGATTCAAGTAATTGGTTTGGAAGTATGTTGTATAATACAATTCTTTTGCATTATAAAAATAACAGAAGTGATACTCAATACAACACTTTTAGAGTTGATTCAACAATCAACTGAAGTACAGTTTCAGTCACTGAGATCTAATACTCTGTATTTCAACATATAAAGAATAATAGTTTTATATAAAAAAAAATTATAGAAAGTTTTTTTCCCTCAGGAGTTGTTTGCAAAAGGATAATAAATAGTTTGTGAATTACTTGCCAGTAAGAATAACTGTTTATAGTTGTGTCAGGTTAATTTGTTTCCATCTAAATTCCATGTTCAACTCTCAATTCCTCAACAGTGTGTTTCCAAGGGAACTTAAAGAAGTGTTTGCATCGTGGAGACAGGAATGTGGTAACAGAGGGCGACCAGATATCAGCGAGCGTCTTATCAGCGCCTCATTGTTTTTGCGTTTTCTCTGTCCGGCCATCATGTCGCCTTCTCTCTTCAACTTGACGCAGGAGTACCCAGACGACCGCACTGCACGCACACTCACTCTTATCGCCAAGGTTACACAGAACCTTGCAAACTTCACCAAGTAAGGATTTTATTTACTCCATTGTGTGTGTGTGTGTGTGTGTGTGTGTGTGATTGGCTAGGGAGATAGTTTTTTTAAGGTTTCATGATGGAGCTGAGGCATGAGACTGTGATAGCTTTTTCATGTTTTTCTGAGCAAAACACTATTCATGAATGAAATTCAGTTAATAGATGTAATTATGATTGTGGGGTCATTAGCATTGAGTTAATAAATGCATCAAGTCATTCTTGTTCTCACTTTCTGTTAGGTTTGGTAACAAGGAGGAGTACATGTCCTTCATGAATCAGTTCTTAGAACAGGAGTGGACCAACATGCAGCGCTTCCTGCTGGAGATCTCCAACCCAGAGACCATCTCAAATACAGCAGGCTTCGAGGGGTATATTGACCTGGGCCGTGAGCTCTCCACCCTGCACTCGCTGCTAGCTGAGGTGGTGTCCCAAATGGATCAGGTTAGCAGGGTTCCCGCGGGTCCTTAAAAAGTCTTAAAATGTCTTAAATTAGATATTTAAAATTTATGGCCATTAAAAGTCTTATAAAGTCTTATTTTTAGGTATGAAAGGTCTTAAATTTTAGATGACACTTCGACTCAGTCATATCTTAATGTTTTCCAAATTAAAACCATCTAATTTGCGTACGTATTAATTTTTATCTTTGTGGATTTGCTTGTTCACGTGACAATTCGCGTCACATTCGCGGCAGAATAACGTCCATCTCCTGCACGCGAGACAGGAGAGGAGGAGAGAAGAAAGTTGGCAAATGTCAGTTAAGTCGTAAGTTAATTCTTTATGTGCGTAGAGGTGTGCGATGTGTATTGTCTATTATGATACTCTATTCTTTTAACGATGGACGAGGCACTGTGAGTGTGAGCTGACATCGCATTTGTCTCTCGTGTTTTCACGGCGTGATGTGTGCAGTTATAGGCATAGACATGTATTTATTATGGTTATAGGTATGTCCCCAAATTAGTTTTTGGCTTATATTTATATCATGTTGTTATATTAGAATATCACATCAGTAAGAGTGCCGTTTTCCCGTGCACAAGTGTGATATTTATGTTATACAATAGTTAAATTAAAAATAAAGTGACATTGTGAGTTAGTTTTTAGCCATAACATTATCGATATTGTTTGTTTTCCCTTTATTTCGCCGACTAGAATTTCTAAATGAAACCATAGCAGAGTCTCAATGCAACAGACAGCGATGATTTCTTGAAGGAAATCCGCGTCTTGAACGATCGAGTCATTTTAACGATTCAATCACTTGCTTCTTTCCCGTTTGAACAAATCGGTTGAATGAATGACTCCCTCAACTCGCTTATTAAGACAGCGATTTGCCGCCGCCTACTGGCGGTTTTAGTTTCATATTAAAAGTAAAAAATTAGAAATCATTTCACATTTAAATATTGAATATTGATTTTTTTTAAAAAACCTTATAGCTTGATTTATGCAATTGTAATTGGAGTGTATATATTAATCCCACTTCTAAGGCTGCTTCTGCGTCTACTCTGCACTGCAAAGATGGATTTTTGATTGAATGATTTAATTAGACTGCTAACAGTGGTACTGTATAATTATTGTGTAATGAAATATTATTGTATAAATAAGTATAATTACTGTATATATGTGATGCACGTGATGCATAACTCTAAATAAGTTTAGAAAAAAAAATCTCCATAAATAGGTGAAAATGCCCTGGAAATCAATTTAAGGTGGCAAATATTGCACATTAATTAATAATTTCTGTCACTGCTGTGAACTGACCACTGCATAGAATATGAAAAATGTAAATATCTCCGCGAGTCTGCTGTCAACAACAGGCCTAAACCAGCCATGGCACCAGCACAAAAACACAATCAGTAAAATATCAACTAATTATTGTTGATAAAAATTAGTTGATATTTTACTGATTTTGTTTTTGTTTTGTGTTTATCAACAAAACGTGAAAATATCGAGATATATTTTTGTCAATATCGCACACCCCTAATGTATGGTATTAATTTTGATTTCTTCAGGTCTTAAAAAGGTCTTAAAAAGCCTTAAATTTTACTTTAAAAAGTGTGCAGGAACCCTGGTTAGTCTTTTCACCCTTAAGTCAGCTCCATTTGATTATTTTTGTATTGTCAAGATTTTCAGTTCGAGTGTGTTGTGCTCCTTCACTTCAGACATTCAAAAACACAGATTTTTTTATTTATTTTTTTTTAATCAGTCTTGTTTCACAGTGAAAATGTGTTAAAGAAAACAACAAAACAGATTGTATCATTCATTTATGTCATGGGCAAAAACATATCTCACGCCATTTTTCTAAAGTAAATGTTTAAATCTAATATAAATACTTTTTAGCTGCTGATTTAGCTGTACATATTTGCATGTACGTAAAACAATTTAACAAGTGAACAAACTGAACATTGGACAAACTAAAAACAATGAGTCCATCAACAAAAGTATCAGTCACTATATGGTGTGACACCAGCTTCTTTAAGGTATACAGTTCATCTCATCCTCATGGACTGCAGCAGATTTGTCAGTTCTTGCTGTGAGATGTTATTCCACTCCACCAATGGCACTTGCAAGTTGTTGAACATGTCTGGTGAGGACATGTGGTTTGGCAATATAAGTACAAGAACGATCAACCTTCCTGTCCCCTTTTAGCACTGTCTAAGGGTTCTTACATTATGAACATTGCAGTTTATTGCTCTGTTCACATCTGCAGTCCTCATGTATCCTGCAGCAGGTCTACGGCTGGTTCACGGAGGTGATCTGGGACCCTGTGAATCTTTCTCCTGTTGTTTTTCAGAGTCAGTAGAAAGCTCTATTTAGTTATTGGAACTGTGGCATTAATTGTCTGCTGCCTGTAAACGGTTTGTGTCACAAGAACTGTTCCACTGGTGCATTGACAATCATTGAAAAAGCATTAAAAACATTGTTTAATCCCTTCCCAATAAAGATCTGTAAAACTTATTTTGATTTTGTACAACATTATCTTTAAAAACACTATATCCTGAAAAGAGGACATTTCTCTTTTCTTTGTTTTTTTGTTCTTTTAATATATATTATAAGAATATATTACATCCTCTTAAAAATGTAGTATTTTTAATTTATTTTTCTCCTGGGAAACAGGTTAAAATACTGATTAAGAAAATATTTTTTTCTTCATTTTTGGTGTTCTTTGAGTAGGTGGACTGGTGTGAGCAATTGCCTTCAGGCTGTAACAGTCAGGCTTTAAAATCCTTCGTTTTGTTGCTTTTAATGTTCAGACCTCAAAAGATGTGTTCACCACATATTTATTTCTTTATATCTTAATTTCTACATATTTTTAATCGAAATTATCTTCTAATCCTCCTCCTCCTCAAATGCTAATTATAAACTAGTTTTTGTATTTGCCCAGATTTTCCACTCTTAGAGAAAACTTCCAGTCTTGCAAAATGTGTTTGAGCAAAGACACATCTTGCTGCTCACCTGTGTCTGTATGCCAGTGCAGCACCAACACTGGATGCACCATTTACATTTAAATCATTACATGATTTATTTATTTTTTATCCAAAGCAACTTTAAATGAATTCAAGCTATTATGTACATTTTGTGATTGACTGTGTTCCCTAGGAATCAAACCTGTGACCTTGCCATTGTTAGTGCCATGCTCTACCAATTCAGCTCCAGGAACTCATTTCAATGCAGTCATTGATGTTCTGTTATCTTCTACTTACTTTCTCAAGGCTGATGGGCTATATGCACGCATAAGTTCCGCATTTGACGCAAGGATGCTCGTCCATTTCCGGTTGTGGAGGTTTAAACAGAGGAGAACCGAGGAAAACAGGATTATGGCAGAGTCTTCAAAATTTACTGTCCTTCCGTCTTTTAAACGAAACGTACATACGTTTAGATGTAATTTTATATATAGTTATGTTTATTTAATATAATTTTAAAAAGAAGCATAAACACAAGGAGGTGTGTCTGTTTTATCTGTTTTTGTGACTAACGTTTCTTTATTATAACCATGGAGTATAAAATTCAATATAAATTCTCGGTATTGCATTGGACTCTACGATCGGCGGAAGTTATCGAGCATCCTTAATCCTTCACCGGAAATGCCGCCGTGCATAGAGCCCATAGAGAGTCCTGCACAGATATAAGAGCTCTTTGGGGTATTTGTTAATTAATCTTTCATCCATGTCCTTAGAGTGCTGCCTCCAAGCTTGGACCATTACCTAGAATATTGCGGGACGTACATGGAGCGTTAACAAACCCACCGAACACACAGATGAATGTTCCCTCTGATCGTGTGCCCTCCCCTCCAGCCCCTGGATGCAGCATCTCCACTGGATTACAAAAGATGTCCATCGACAGTGACCTACCAGGGTAAGCAGAATTAATCAGCCTTCATCAAATTTGTTAACAGTGTTTACGTAATTGTAGATGGCTGTGGAAAAAAATAAAAAGATGGCTGTAGATGTCATAATGGATAGCTGTTCTGACAAATCAACCAATCATCTTCAAGCTCAGTGTTATATCAGGCAATGACACTGCAATTTTGAACTCGTCGTTATCTGTCGCTTTCAGCCATTAAGACCGTCCTCATTCCTGATCTTAAGAGTGTGCCCTCACTTTATCCAGCAGACTGCTCTTCTAAAGAGAGCGGCTCATCTTTATCTGTCTAGCTCGCTGCTAATTCCCAACCGACATTTATGAGAGCCAGAGAGAATGAGAGGCCTGTAATTGTATTTCACACACAAACGCACACACACTCACATTCAGAGAAAGGGAAGATAAATATGTTGGGGGATCAAAAGAGATGGAGGCTGTGAGGAGAAATCATAGAGTGGAGCTTGTTGGTTGGTGTCTGGTCGGAGAGTATGATGAAATAAATTAGCATTTTTTTTTGCAGATATCCAGACAATAAACAGTCTGGGTGGAAGTAAAGACCGAAAGGGACGCATAATAACCTTGCATTCTCTCTGATGTTTTATACCTTTTTAGTGCTGTCTAATATGGCATTTATAAGTGTTTGAAAAAGAATTACAGTTTCTGTTTCTCAAACACTTGCTACTATATTAGGAGAGTCTAATGATTGCTCGAGATTGAGATGCTGTTCCAAAAGGTTGGCAGCAAGATTATGCTGCCTTCTAAGATACTATCTTGGACAGCAGCACATGCATCCTTTGCAGATACAATCTCAGAATGCATTACTGTAAGCTCTATGACGTTTGAAAATTATGTCAATGAATAAGAATAGGAATATGAACAAAGTTTCTGAAAAAGAACAACGAGGATGCTGCCTTTGGGAGACAACAAGGTAGCATACTAAGATTGTCTTCTTTAAATTGATTGCTGTTTATGTACAGTTTCTCTGTCCTATACTGTACATGCTTAGTTATTAATTTTTCCCTTTCTGGTCCATATCTCCATCTCTTCGCTTTACTAGCCCGGCGGACTTCACTCGCCTCCCTTCCCCCACTCCTGAAAACAAAGACCTCTTCTTCGTCACACGCTCTTCCGGCCTCCAGGGCTCCCCTGCCCGCAGCTCTAGTTACTCTGAGTCCAATGAACCCGAGCTGGGCCTGGCCAACGGTGGCAAGAGCCTGTCCATGGTAGACCTCCAGGAAGCGGCCAGGGCGTTAGAACCCATCGCCATCCCGGTAGGGATAACTTCAGAAGGTTTAGGTGAGGGTACCATGGTTCCCTGGAATGCACGGACTCCCCAAGGCAACATTGCCGGAGCCCCTACTCTTCACAGGCCAGGACAGACTCCCACTACCCCAGGAGCAGAAGGGGCCCCAGGCAGGCCTACACAGCTCTTGGCCCCACTGTCCTTTCAGAATCCGGTGTACCAGATGGCAGCAGGGTTGCCTGTGTCAGCTAGAGGGAATGCGAGTGGGGATTCTGGGTCGGAGTGTCATAGCTCCGTCAGTTCCCATAGTAACAACGAAGAGGGTCTTGGAGCAACCAAGCACACCTTTCTTACCCAGGGGGCTTCAGTGGGGGAGGAGTTTGTGAGACGTTCGGGAGATTTCTCAAGACGACAACTATCGCTAACTGACGCGCAGCACGGAAACCAGCCTATGGTTCCACGACAGAGCAGCTCCGGTCCCCAGCGGCGTATTGACCAGCCGCCTCCACCCACACAGACTGCACCCAGAGGACGAACTCCACCCAACCTATTGAACTCCACCCCCTACCCACGGCCTTCTAATAACACTTTGATGTCAGCTTCACCAGATTGGCCTGGAAGTGGCGCAAGACTTCGACAGCAGAGCTCCTCCTCCAAAGGGGACAGTCCGGAAGCAAAACATCGTGGACCACATAAACAAGTGCGTACATGTTTGCTAGCATATAAAGTATTGTATGTGGAATTAAAAATAGACACTATGCTAATGTTTACACATTTCTTTGTATGTTTTTTTGTAACATTTAAAGTCACCATTTGACAGATCTTATTTTTGTGGAATATTGCCTTGTTATTATTGTAAATGATTTAGTCGTGCAGCTCATGATTTTTTTTTTATTCAATATCTTTAATCAAAAACATTAAGATGCCCTCTCCCTCGCAACAACATCTTTTCCCTGATGACGTCTACACTGGCACGAGTGCTGGGCAATAATCCCTCCACTCCAGCAACCTGACAGCAAACATTAATAAACAACAACTATCCAGTCAGTCCAGGACAAAATCAAATATACTTTGCGATCCGCTAGTTAAGGCTGACTTCAGCGTTTCCAGGTCCGAACGCTCTATCAGATGCCAAAAGCAAACAACAAATTGTGCTAATATACACTCGCTGTGTAAACGAACCAAAAAATCATGAACTTAACCTTTATGTCCATAGCAAAATCTCAGATGGCCAGAGAGAGTGATTCATCCTTTAGAAATCATCAAAATAGACTGCTGTGTATACAGTGAGATTTTAAATGCTTAGCTTAAATGTGTGGTGTGAATAAACAGTGCTTATAAATGGTTGTTGAGATGGTATCCTCAGTTGAAATGAGTAGAGGCTTGAATCACAACAAGTGGCTAGGAAAGAAAAGACGACCACAATTTCATGTAGACTTTTACATCTGTCTGTGATCTGGATCATTTATTATATATATGAATCTAAACTTAACCTAGTAGTATAGTACATCTTTGCAGCAGGTCTGAGTTATTGATTCTAATAATAATCAAAGGACATAGCTTGCTACCAATCATCAGCCTTTCGAAATTCACTGTTGCCACAGGCAGTCATTTTTCTCAACAGTTTGACAGTGAAGTGGACAGGAAGGGTATTTCCCAAATCCACAATGCATTGTTCTCTCTCTTGAGAATTGATCGATTGCCTGAAGTGATTGATGGAAGCGTGTCTATGGAAACCACATGTGCGCACACTTTTATTACATCGCAAAGCACCTCCAGGCACTTTCTCTGACTGTGAAAGTGACATCTGTGGACTTGAATACCGTGGTTGATTATAGAATCCATTACATTATACCTTGGCAGAAGGATTCACATCTTCCATAAGACTGAACTATTAGAACTATTATTTTTATTACCTCATCGACAAAATTAGAAAAAAGCCAGTTTGAAAGCTAATGACATTGAAAATGAGCTGCCATGTTGATGGTCTCTTGACTCAGGTAAACTCTGCCATTTTTTATTACCACTCCTTGAGCCCCTTGAAACGTACATTTGAGTGAAATGGGTTATCGAAAAATAGAAATTTCGCTGAACATCTTTATTATCACATTATTAGCCCTTTAAATTAATAATGACATACAGTCCCATAAATAATAGGCACTATGGGACTTGTCAAAGAGAAATCTTGACATTTTAAATAAAAATAATATGTTTAATATTTTCCCGCCAGCATTTTTTTTTTTTTTTAAGTTGCCAGCATTTTTGATCATTTTTAAAAAAAGTTTCATGGCTCCCAGAATATTTTGTTGTATAAATATCTGAATTTGCAATATATTAAAAGAGTGAGCAGACTTAAAAAAAAAAAAAATCTAGCTTGATGCGTTCCTTTTTAATCAACTCTTAAATGTGGGTAAGTTTCATTAAGAAGTAACATTTTGAGCAAAAAGCTGAGAAACATTTTTGTCAAAGACTACCGTGCATCCAGATCGAATTCAGAACGATGATATAGTTGAGGAATATAATGGAAATTGTGTGATGTCATCGTAAACAGTTAGTATGAACTTAGTTTATGAAATATAGCCACTAAAATGACCTCTCATTTTGTATTCAAACTCAGCACGTTATTATGGCTAATCGTGCTCATATTTCATACATGTTCTTTCTATTCAGCCTCACATCATGTTAAGTGTCATCATGTCTGCTTGTCTATGTTGTCTGTTGGAAATGCGATGCCCCTGGCATGACTTCTTTGTGTGAGTGTGTATGTTTCATGTTCAGTTTATTCATGCGTTTGTGTGTGTGTGTCCCATAGGCCCCGTCCCCAGTGAACCCTAGTGCATTGGACCGTACTGCTGCCTGGTTGATGAATGTGCCATATATAGAGCAGGAGTCTGAGACGGAGCTTTGCAGAGATGAGCACACACAAGCTGAAAAGGTAACTGACCACCCCCACACACAGCAGCAGAGATGAGATTTCAACTCATGCAAACACACTCTGGATAGGAAATGAATCATCATCCTGCAGTAATTTTACTCAGACACGAGGATTCTCTCAGTGTCAGTGATCCGACTTGAGTTAGGTGTTTCTAAATGCACAGTTAAGGGTGAAATGTGTAGTTTTTTACGGTAAAATTCCAGTTTAATAAGCAGAAACTAAGTCAACCTGTAAATCTGTAGGTTGACCTCCTCAAGAGCTTGTGATACATTCAACATTGCTCTTTTTCAACAATGGCAGATAGGGAAGAGGTTGTAGGATTGATTGCAGCTCCATTTGGTGCCACTAGTGTGTGGTGCAGAAATTTCACAGTTCTTTGAATTAATGTCTATGAGTGCTCCCAGACTTGTGTATGTGAGAGAGTGAGAAAGAGACATAATAGCCTTTCATATAAAATGAAAATAGCAGAGTGACTGCCTATGTTCCACAACAGTCACAGGATGCAAGAAATGGACAAGATGGACAGATGGATAAGGAGGACTGCAAAAAAGGAAGCAGGCTATTATGTCTCGTTAAGAGTATATATATATATATACTCTTATAGTATTTATATATATTGTAATGAGCTTTTATTTAGATATTTTCACAATAATATTAAAATATAAATAATATTAAATATAATATTAAAATATTCACAATGGATATTTTCATTTTGTTGTGCTTTTATCATTTTGTTTCGTTTAGTTGTTTTTAAATATTCATATTCAGGTTTAATTTATTTTTATTTCAGTTGTAGTTTTGGTCATTTTTGTACTTAAGTAAATTTTATTTTAGTAAGTTGAAAGGCAGCATTTCTAATATTCTAAGTTTATTTTTCATTTAATATCTATGTATTTTTTCAGCTTTATTGCAGTTGCTGAAAAAACGATTTGTAATTGGTTTAGTAAACAATACCAACACATTTAGTAACCTCAGACTAAACCAAGAATTGATTCCAACAGAGTTTGTCATTAGCATGTTGCAGACTTTTACAGCATTTATTAATCTGCATGGAAGGTAATGTTAATTTCTACATTTATTAATACATTATTGAACATTGCAAGTTGTATAAATTAACATTAGTTAATGTATTATGAATTAACAATGAATAAAAGGATATTTATAAATTAACGTGTTGTAAAAAATGTATGATTATGACACTTCATGCAATAACTAATGTTACAATAGTGTACAAAAGGCACCCCACATATAGGGTACAGGGATTTTTTTTCTTTGTGTGACTCATTTAGTGCAGTCTGCAGCTTATAATGAGGCTCAACATGAAAGACATAAAGATCCGTCTCTTGCAGTATCAGGCAGAGATCAGTGTGCTGCAGGAGCGGCTGCGTGTGTCGGTGCAGAGGCTGGAGGAATACGAGGCCCGGCTGAAGGGACAGGAGGAACAGGCGCAGAAGATGCTGCTGGAGTATCAGGCCCGGCTGGACGAGTCGGAGGAGAGATTGAGACGGCAACAGGAAGACAAAGATCTGCAGATGAAGGGCATCATAAGCAGGTTGGGGTTTGTATTATGAAAAGAGACTAAACCAGAAGAAAGGCAGGCAAAAACTTCCAGAGAACTCTGATTGGATGATTACACTGTCAATATCAAGTTCACAACCATTACACATAATTGGCCTGAATGGGTAAAACTGGTGGAAATGGATGAACACAAATGCCATTTTTCATATAGTCATTGAGTCGGATAAAAGGAAACTTAACTGACTGAGTTAGAGCATGAATTTACTTTGAACAAGCCCAGAGAGGGCACTTTACCTTTCAGAAGTCCACTACACGCCTCTGATGCCGAGTGTCATTTTGCTTTCAGCTGATAGCGTATTAGTGGCGATCTGAGAAGACAGAGAGCTTTTAGAGACTTTCAGCTTTCCTCAAGGCAGAATTTACCGCGAGCTGCTTTCCCCCAAGACTGATGTTACGGACCCGCTTGTTGTGGCCTTGAACTCCAGATCAAAGACAGAATGGGAGGATACAGTATATGAAGCTGCATGGACACTCAGTAGATGTTTGTTTTGTGTTGATTCAGGTTGATGTCTGTGGAAGAAGAGCTGAAGAAGGATCATTCTGATATGCAGGCAGTGGTTGACTCCAAACAGAAGATCATTGATGCGCAGGTATGTCTATACCAGACTTAAAATCTTGCTCCCAAACTATTTTCTAAATGATTAAAAATTTTTATGTAGTATTTTATGTTAACCTTTCAATAAATCACATTTTGGGTTGTCACCACACCAACATTTCAGTAGTTGACACAATACCAGTAAAATGACTAATTTAGAATAATTAGTTGAATAAAGCATGTTAATGAACCAAGAAATACAAAATTAGCGGTGAGTAGTTTCCTCTTTCTTTTTCACTATCCTTGTATGAAAGATATATAAAAAGGCAGAATTATTAAATTAGACCAGTGTCTATAATATCTTTTAATGTTTTTGAAAGAAGTTTCTATTTTTTCTATTTTCTATTTATTTAGTTAAAATTCTGTATTGTAATATTATTACAATTTCAAATAACTGTTTTCGACTTTTAAATGTAATGTATTCCTGTGATGGCATTCCGGTGTCACACGATCCTTCAAAAATCATTCTGATATGCTGATTTGCTGCTCAAGAAATGTTTCGTATCATTATCATTTATAAAAACAGATATGCTGCTTAATATTTGTGGAAACTGTGATATCATTTTGTCAATATTCTTTTCTTTTGCTCAATTTAATGCATCCCTGCTGAATGAAAGTATTCAATTCTTTCAATCAAAATCTTTTTAACCCCAAACATTTGAACAGTAGTGCATATTTGGCAATTCAATTTCACGATCTCACACACCCTGTCGTTCAATAAAAACCTATGGGAAGGGAAACTACACGTATTTTTCTAAAGAAACAAATGCTTTTGTTAAACGAAATGTACAGTAAGTGTTGCTGACAGAAGGTGCATCATTAATAATCATCATCATTCATGTTAATATTCACTGTCCCACAGTGAGGGCTGATTACAAATATTCATATATAGAAATAATACAGTATATATAGACTTCCTAATACTACAATTCATGGATATATGCATAGGCATTTTATGTATGTTTTCCAAGGAAACCAGCTGGTTTGTTTCTTCTCTTTTTATGTACATGTGTTAGGAGAGAAACAAGCAATTAAACACTTGAGTGTGAGTGTCACCACAAATAACATCACAGCTGTGATTTGGTCACAGACATGCGCCAGATCGTCACAGTCGTGATGTTATTTGCGATTATCCTCCAACACAGTTTTATCACTGATTTACAATCAGTTTTGCTGAGTAAAACAAATCATCAATCCCTTTTCCCAAAAATTAGAGGCTCTCAACCTGTTTTCTTTGAACAAAATGATCAACATACAGCTGTTATTGGACAACATGGGTGAACATGGTTTCTCAGCTATTCACATCGAGTGTTCAGGCTTTGCTTGGCTTGAGATTGACTAAACTTAATATCTTATGCATACTCATATTCAGTAAAAAAAAATGCACAATTATACACTCACTTACATAGGCAGCAGAGCTGAACTTAATAGAGAACCAAAAAGCTGATATCCAAAGAGTCCCTGAAATTGTTCACCAGGGCACGTTTATTTTCTCCCACTCTCTACTTGTTACCATCCAAACAATTACTTTGTACCTGCTGAAATTGCTGGTGTTGGTATTTTCATAGGATTTACGAATTTCACTCTCTGCAGGAGAAACGGATAGCATCTCTGGACGCGGCTAACGCGAGGCTAATGAGCGCCCTGTCCCAGCTGAAAGAGCGCTACAGCATGCAGACGAGGAACGGCATCTCTCCCACCAACCCCACCAAACTGCAGATCACAGAAAACGGGGAGTTTCGCAACAGCTCCAATTGCTGAACACAATGAAGACAGAGGACATGAGCAGGTGTGCAGAGATTCTGTAAGTGAACACTGAGAGAACCGCTTGGCAAAGCCATTGTTTGGAAATGTGGAGAAAGATCCACTGTAAACATCCACCGGTGAGACTACTGTTCAAGTACTTCATGTTAGGACACACCACTAGACTTTCATTCGTGTTTCACTATAGCTAACTGTAAAATATAAAAGAAAAAACAATACAGCTGACTTGGTGACATTATACAGATATTAAAAAAGTCGTATTACAGCTTTAAAAAATGGTGTTTTCATACAGCCTTTAAAAAAAGAAACTTTATTTATAGTAGTCTCTACTTTAATAAGACATGACTGAAACTGTGGAGAATTTAGCGCTCTCCTCCATATTAGATCACTTTCTGTTTCTCCCTACATAGTGCACTTTGTCTCTCCATCATGAGAAGCCTTAAAATGTTGCATCTGAAATATGTTTTTTATTTTTATTTTTTACAGTTCAGATGAACATTATAATAGATTATAATGTGCATAGATTTTAAAAAGTATATATTTTACATTTCTCCATTAACAAGTTTTCTGATTTTTAATCTTGACAAAAATGTTTGTAACAAACATTACAAGTGTCAATTTTGGTCCAATTTTAGATATGCCAATATTTTGAATCAGCACAAACTGCTCGGATGGAGCAGAGAGAATGTTTTGGACACTACAGTAGACCAATTTTAATTTGAAGTTTTTGAAAACTGCCTTGTTTAATCTTGTGTTTTCTTCCTACAATGTTTGGGAGAGTTTTGCATTTTTTCTTCATTGTTTTTTTTAAGCCTTTTTAATTCTTTTGTTCATGTGTGTTTACTTTTATGTGTTGCCTCATCGGTCCAAATTGCTGCACACTTTCATTTGGCTCATTTAGAGTTTGTATATTTTTGTATTTAATATTGTATGCGAGAACTCTTCTGCATTTATCATGTTCGGCACTGAGGTGCAGCATGGAGCTGCTGTGTTCCTTTAACTTGTTGGTCTTTGAGGAAGTTAGACACAAGACGCGTCTAGATTTTGTTGCAAAAATATACAGAAACATATTATGGGACATGTAAGATAGAGATGTTATTTTTAAGGGAAAATGTCTCTGGATATGAGCTCTAATGGAGTAATATGTGAATAAGTTAAAATTACATATATATAAAGCAACGTTCATGGTTACTCTAGTGTGAATGGCCGTGTTACATGTCTGAAATGTGAGATCAGATTGAGAGGCAACAATCTAACAAGCACAAACCATCGCCCCAGCTTCTCAAATGCGTTGAAGACTATGCACTTTTCCCCTTTGTCGTGTCCACTTGGGTTTACTTCACTCCATGAACATGTAGCAAACTCAAGGTGCTCCTTGTTATTATTAATCCAGGGAGGCTCTGATTTGTCATTAGTTATATTTGTAGCATTATCATTCGTAGCATTGTAGCCGAACGCTAAATCCTTCAACTCAAACAAATGTGCACATGCAGTGTAATGCCATGGAACTAACAATTGGACTGTGTTAGATACCTCAACCTGTCAAATGTTTTTTTGATGCCCTGGTAAAGTAGTTTTGCATGTACTGAATGCTTCAGCACTGTCTAAATAAGGCAGATCAGTGTCTAGGGTCATTTAAAATGCATTTGATCAACTTTTAAACTCGGCTAGGGGCTCGTGTTGTTGCACAAAAGAGAACCAATATTTATTTTTCTCATAGACTCAGCTGTCAACTTCTCAGTTTGTTCATGCTCTGCTTTTAATGAGGTTGGATTTTTTGCAGAGTCATTGTGTCTATTTTCATCCACATGGGAAGCTACTAGGGAGTCAAAAAATAGTTCTTTAGAAAATTATTAAATAAAAGTTGTTTGCTGTCGTCTCAGTTCTTTTCATCAGATGTGTCTTTATCTGGCTTCAGGTCAGTTCTCAAAGTTTAGGAAAGTTTTGCAAGTAAAACTATTTGCGCATCCTTTTTTTTTTTCAAGCAGTCAATGTGAAATAGTAGCTATGTGAAATAAATGATATAAAGAGAAAATATATAAAATCTATAAATGAGTACCTAAAATATGTTGTATGTTTTATAATCCTTGTAGAAAAGATTTTTTGTAAGTATGTTTAAAGTAAAGTATTGGCTGGACCCTTGCCTTGTTTTAGAACAATGACAAGAATAATAATGTACAGAGAAATGTGTCCATGTTAAGAACTATACAATTGTGGCTGTGCAATTTATGTACATTTGCAACTAGAATAATTAAAGTTTTATTTAGTTATTTCATATCCCTGCTTTGTTGTCTTCATTACTGAATCATTCACTTGACAAGCATAATGCCACAATCATAAAATGTGGTTTGTTTTTTTTCTGAACCCAAAGTATGACGTTACATCAGCCAACTATTGGTTTGTCAAAATGTATCGCATTTAAAAAATCTTACCAATCCCACACTTTGGAAAGGGTGTATGTGTGTGTATATACTGAGAACAACTGAAGAAATATAATGAAACCATACTGTATATTGTTTGAAATCCAATGTTTATTCATGACCATAAAAGGTGCATCTCAGTTAAGCCTAATGTATATATGTAGATGCGTGCAGCTGCAATGTGATATTAAATGATCTGTGTAAATATGTGCTGATCCTGTGAGATGTCCTCTTGCATTAAACCACAGCAAACCCCTTTTTCCCTTCTATCATAATTTCTACATGCAGTTCATTAAATTACTTGTTTAAGTGAAAAACAATAAATAATAAATCTCTATGGGTATAAATAAAACACAACTTCGTAAACTTTGGGTGCACTTGGTGCCATGCCTGGTGTTAACAGCATTCCCTAACGAAAGGCCACCGTGTTGTTCTGCCTATTTAAAGGTGGCCATTTGAGATTATTAGCTGCTTTTCTGAAGTGAAGTGGTGATAGGACAGCATCCCTTCCCTTTAAGAAACACTAAATCCCTGGGATAATTTCACAAGGATGCTTTGTCATCCCTGCAGTGATTGATTCACACAAATACTACCCACATTACCTGAAGGTAAGCATATAGGAGCAACGTGGCACAAGTCACATGCTCACACACTGTCCGCACATTTAGCACTGAAACAAGTGCCTGAGTGTTAGTGTACTGGCATCAGAACACATCTGTTACATTTTTTTTTGTGTAGTGTGTTGAAAGAAATATCTTTATCTGAGCTATGTATAAACAAGTCAACTTATAGCTATTGGACAAAGAATGAATCTATCCTGGCTTCTATATTTTATGATATTGGGTCCATTATTCTTGTTTATTTATTCAAAAGCACATGGCATTCCCCTCTGGACATTCCTCAGAAGTCATGGAACTGTTTGTATGTGTGAGATTGTCAGTTCTCTGTGTTTGCTTTAGCAGAGAGTTGCATCGGCTGTTGCCGTAGATGGTGTCGGCGTGTCACTGCTGGGGAACTGAACGTTTTTGGCGCTGATGATTGAGTTGGTTGTGACCGGTGTGGCCGTGGCTTCTCACTATGGCTCTGCCCCTCGAGCGCCCCCTCACACACCTCCAGCAGCAAGACCACCTGCTCCCGCAGGGGTACGGCCTTGAACCTGCGTGCTGCCAGGTAGAAGAAGGCCTCAATAAATGCCTGAAGACACATTCCTGAAAGAGAGAGAGAGAGCTTACTTTTATTAGATGCTCAAAATTAACAAATCGCTTCCTTAGTTAAAATATACAATCATGTGTCAAAGTCAAAAAGACAGATGGTTTAGTCAGAATAAACATTTACAGTATTGTGTATAATAATTATGAATAAATAGAATTAAATTCATTTACAAGGATATTGCGCAAAACGTGGGGTACTGCACAAGAGGGAAAAGGCCTTTGGGACCATCTTATGACAGTTGACATTTTGATGAAAAATTAAAGAAGTAAAAAATGAAACCTGCATGTATGAATCATTTACAATAAGATTAATACCATGCATTAAGAAAATAAGACTAACAACTTTGTGCCAACTTTGCTATAACTTCGTCACCCAAACATGTAACATATATAACAATGAAATTGGTTAAAAAAGAAATTTTGTTTGGTTTGTACAGATTATTACCAAATAATCTATACAAACCAAACAAGACAATGCATGTAATTTGTCATTTAAATAGTATACTGACAAGAGAATGGACAATTTGAGAAGAGTCATTAGTGACATTATTTCCTAGTTGTAAAAGGCTTTAATCAGAAGCGTACGTATTGCAGATTTTCCCTTCCGCTTGTTTATTAATTAATGGGGCTTCATCTGTGTATTATTTAGTGAATGTGGTTTCAGTAATATCTCCATGCTGATGAAAACTTAATCTATATTTATGTTCCTGCTAAAATAACTCCATCTGCGAGCACGCAAATCATCAGCAGTGAATTCTCAAGGTCACATCTGAGCCTGAGAGTCGAGGGAGAAAAACACACACACAGCTTTAATCTAAACAGAAACTTTGAACATTTTAAACATGAAGAAAGAGAGCCGTGAAATTCTCTCTGCACAAGACAGCGGAAAGACACTTGCTGTTAATACAAATATTCAGGTTCTCAGGAACCCTCAGGGGGTTTGAGCCTGAAGATGGATGCGGATCTCTTGTCAGACTACATATACTGAGCGTTAATGAGCCCTCACTGCGTACATGATGGAGCCGTGAAATACGTCTCGAAATAAAACAGAGGCTGCGTGCTGTGCTGGTCAGAAATATGTGTACATTGAGAATGGATGGCAACAGTTAATAAAGCAATGCTGTTTCCCAGAAGGAGAAAATGAGTTTCATTAAGCAGACAAATGAAGGAGCGCTTAAAGAACTCAGCATCATCCTGTCAAATGAAGCAGACTGAGCTCTGGGATGGATAGGAGCGAAGAGAGGAACTCAAAGACCGATAAATCCTTCCTCCTTTAAGTATTCTGTCCAAGTGTCCAGTCAGCATTCCTCAATAGTAAATGTATTACTATTAATGAAGATCACGGCAGCGCTATCTCTCCCTTTCCTCCTCGGGGATAAACAGTCTGACCCACCACCGCTTTTAAACAGCTACTACTATTATTTATAAATATCAACCTTATCCACCAGTTATTACTTTCTTCTCGCCACTGACACAGTTTGTCTTCTATGAGTGTGTGTGTGTGTGTGTTGATTTCCAACTGCAAGGCGCTAATGACCAAATTCAGAGCAACCTTCCGAAATTCAGCTCACGTCATTCCACTCTGGCCATTTAGGAGCTCAGAGACTCAAGTATATATTCAGTCTTTCTTTTGATTAGGAGAAGCAAGGCCTAGCATGAATTATTCATTTCATACGTTCCTCCAAGACAATGATGCTAGCATGACCTAACCTAATGCACCATCACAAGGAATATTACCAGTGCTCATTTAAAAGCAGAAATTACTTATGGGCACATTAGCTTTGGCACACACACACACACACACACACACACACGTACAATGTTCCCATTTACCAAAAGTATCTTTTCAATGTGAAAGCAAAAAAAAAAAAAAACATTAAAGAAATTAAAATATGAAAGATTGAGTCAGAGCTTGAAAATTTGGTTATGTGGCATTAGTTGATTGGCCATGTATTTTTCCAATTTACAAGTACTGGGCAAATGAACGAAGAAGTGAATTTATTTGTCAATTATCTCCCCTGACGATCTCATTTATGACTGCATGTGAGGGGAAATGCGCTATGATGAACGGTTGCAAATGCGTCTTTTATTGGAGGCTGTTTAACAGCTTTTTGATTGTGTGTCAGCCTCGGGAGTGAAGATATGCTGTAAATTGCATCATGATCGGTGGGCTGCTTGCCTGCTTCTCTGGAGTCGGGGAGCATTCCAGCCCAGCGGCGTGTGATGTCGATGTACAGGATGTCCACTGAAGCCATCGAGAAGCTGCTGTTACTCAGCTTGCAGTTCCTAAAGGAGACAGTACGTTGCCTTATTCTGACAAAATGAAACACTAAGAGGCTCTATGGATGCAGAATCGCGTCAATCAATGTAACGGTTGTGGTTAGATTAACATGTCTTCATTTGACAGATGTTGCTTTGAAGGTTAGAACCTTGGCTTTGCCACTGGCATCCTCTAACAGTCGAGATACAGGAACTATTGACTTGCCTGATGAAGGTTCGGAAACTGGTCGGCCCCAGTCTCATGGTTCCTTTGACACCAAGGAAGCGCAGGAAAATGGCAGCAATGCGTTCCACGACCCGCAAGTTATTAAACTGCTTGGTGTATTTGGGGAAGACTTGTTTTAAACACAAAGTTGGAAGAGAATCCATCAAGCCTTCTTTCTCATCACCTCTCGTCTCCGCAGCAATAGCGTCTTCTGGTGAACCGCCCCCCGTGTTTAACCTGTTGGCACAGAAACAAAGATTAAACTCAATACACACACAAAATCATTTTTGTAGACCTGAAACATTGGATATATATATATATATATATATATATATATATATATACACATTTATATATTTTCAATAAGTAACAGAAAAATTGATATAGCATTTAAAAAAGAAATATTAAAATACAATTGACAAATAATTTGTTTTTAAATTGTAATAATGAAAACTTTATAACCACGCTAGCTTTAACCATTTTAACTGGTGACCTATGCAATAAAATATATTGTACTAAGTTACTCTCTCTTTTTATATTTTGTCACATTTAAGAGACTAGATGAGGAAAAAAAGTCAAGGTCACGTAAGAAACAGCTTAACACGATTTTGTGATAACAGCATTACACAAAGAAAATCTGTCAAGTAGGAGAATGGAGGATTTCAAACCAAAAGAACTAAAAAAATATATAAAATAAAATAAAAAAATCCTCAGTGAACAGCATCACAAACCACAAGCCTTACAATTTTCTCTCATTAGACCCCCTCTTTCTCTCATTTACCCCTGGACAACATAATGAAAAACAATTATTTAACAATCACAAAACCAACAGAGCGAACTGCAGTCCTCTCATACGTGCACTGGGCCCAGATGGCCGAGGAACCAAAAGCAGTTTGTTGTGTGTAGATGACTGCATTTCAACGCTGATGTAAGTAACTCTGCACTTTTAATCTAAGTGTATGCGCTTCCATGGCTTCTAAACTGAAGGTTGTGGCTCGAGACTTAGGGTAAAAGTGCTAATGACACTGACATGACTTAACTAACACACTTAATAGGTTTACTTGAAGACTGGAGGAGTCTTCTCTCTCACATACTGTCACATTCTGCCTTCTTGTCCTTGATTTTCAGGATCATGACAGAATCATGTTTTGTGTGCAAGCGCATGGCCTGTTTGGGCCATGTGCTTGTGTTGTCTCGTTACGTTACCCCGCCCCCTTGTTATCCTCGTCTTGTCATAATTGTCTATTCAGTTTCACCTGTCCTTGTCATTAGTGTTCCCCTTTATAATCCGCTTGTGTTTGCTATCCTGTGTCGGTTCATTGTTTGAGGTTTGACTTTGTCATATGTTGCGTGAGTCTTTGCTAAACTTACAATACCTGTGCTGTGAGTACCTTGTGAGAGTCTTGTCTAGTATCATTACTGATCCTGTTTCCCTTGTTTTCTGTATAATTAAACATTGAGTCACTACATCCAGTCTGCGCTTGGCTTCTCCTTCCACCCCACATAACACATACAACCATTAGCACGCACATACACCATCTTCACCATCTGAGGTGTTTTTTTCTGCTTCACAAACTTAATACATTCAACATAAATCAACACATTTCAACATGATAATATGCATACTACTAAAGTTCCCTTGGCCTTTGGAATTAAAATATCCCCACATCATCACACACCCTTCACCATATAGAGATTGGCATGGTTTTATTTCAGTTAGCCTACTAGCTGGTTTGATTTGCATTGAGAGAAGATCTTATGGAAAGTACCCCACGCCAATCTATATTTGGTGAAGGGTACTGTATGTGATGGCCAAGGGAACTTTAATAGGGTGCATATATTATCCTGGATCCATGAAATAACTGGCCTTTAAAAAGAAAAATCTGACTGACTATGGGAATTTAACATAGGGGTATCCTGACTTTTAAGGAAGAAAATGTATTTATTAATGATACATTATTTATTCACAAAGAAAATTGGTATCCTTAAAGGTTGGATTTTCCTCTTTTTTTTAATTAAGGCATTAAGATCAATTTCCAAAAGATAATTTTTTATTCCTCTTTTTAGGCAACTTCAGCATGGGTGTCCAAACTTATTTACATCCCTGTATTTATTGAAATATCTAATCACCTCAGGGTCATCTGAGCTAATTTCCCACAGAAGTCTCTGAAAATACGCAAGATAAACCGGTCCAACAAGACACATGATGATCGACATCACAAGTAGAGCAACAGCACCAATCAGTGGTGGAATGTAACGAAGTACAAATACTTTGTTACTTTACTTAAGTACATTTTTCACGTATCTTTACTTTACTTAAGTAAAATAAATAGCACATACTTATTACTTTTACTTCGTTACATTTTGCAGCAATTATTATACTTTCTACTCCACTACATTTCTACAACTTCTGTTACATTTTCATTACATTTTCTGATCAGTTTTTCCCCTGCCAAAACCTGGCCATCTTTCCCCTGCCAAAATCTGTCCGTCCGTTGCACCTTTGTCTCACCAGTGACGTTTGGTTGCCATAGAGCCTCCATTTTTGCACTCAGGTCTAAGTCCCATGGCCCTCTATCAGAATCCAGAGTTTCAAGAAGATTGGAGAACTTATTTTTTCGCACAAAAAAAAAAAAAAAAAAAACGACAGGGGTAACACTGTCGTTTTTTTTTTTTTTGGTAGAAATTTTGAGTTTCTCTGATCTTCTTGAAACTCTGGATTCTGATAGAGGGCCATGGGACTTAGACCTGAGTGCAAAAATGGAGGCTCTAGACCCTTCCAGAGCTGAGATATTGAGATACCACGTAGCATTTATGCCATTATAAATATCTCAATATCTCAGCTCTGAAAGGGGCTAGAGCCTCCATTTTTGCACTCAGGTCTAAGTCCCATGGTCCTCTATCAGAATCCAGAGTTTCAAGAAGATTGGAGAAACTTAATTTTTCGCACAAAAAAATGGAGGCTCTAGACCCTTCCAGAGCTGAGATATTGAGATATTTATAATGGCATAAATGCTACGTGGTATCTCAATATCTCAGCTCTGGAAGGGTCTAGAGCCTACATTGTTGCACTCAGGTCTAAGTCTCATGGCCCTCTATCAGAATCCAGAGTTTCAAGAAGATTGGGGATACTTAATTTTTCGCACAAAAATGAAAAAAACGAAAGGGGTAACACTGTCGTTTTTTTTTTCGGGTCGAAATTTTGAATTTTGATATCTCAGCTCTGGAAGGGTCTAGAGCCTCCATTTTTGCACTCAGGTCAAAGTCTCACAGCCCTCTATCAGAATCCAGAGTTTTGAGAAGATTGGAGAAACTTAATTTTTCGCCCAAAAATGAAAAAAAAACGAAAGGGGTAACACTGTCGTTTTTTTTTTTGGGTCGAAATTTTGAAGTTTGATATCTCAGCTCTGGAAGGGTCTAGAGCCTCCATTTTTGCACTCAGGTCAAAGTCTCACAGCCCTCTATCATAATCCAGAGTTTTGAGAAGATTGGAGAAACTTAATTTTTCGCCCAAAAATGAAAAAAACGAAAGGGGTAACACTGTCGTTTTTTTTTTCGGGTCGAAATTTTGAATTTTGATATCTCAGCT
The DNA here is from genome assembly GCF_016745375.1 of Pimephales promelas. The sequence goes on along the minus strand of NW_024121876.1, from coordinate 17,228,212 downwards.
CTGGAAGGGTCTAGATCATCCATTTTTGCACTCAGGTCAAAGTCTCACAGCCCTCTATCATAATCCAGAGTTTTGAGAAGATTGGAGAAACTTAATTTTTCGCCCAAAAATGAAAAAAACGAAAGGGGTTACAATGTCGTTTTTTTTTCGGGTCGAAATTTTGAAGTTTGATATCTCAGCTCTGGAAGGATCTAGATAATCCATTTTTGCACTCAGGTCAAAGTCTAACAGCCCTCTATCATAATCCAGAGTTTTGAGAAGATTGGAGAAACTTAATTTTTCGCCCAAAAATGAAAAAAAAAACGAAAGGGGTAACACTGTCGTTTTTTTTTCTGGTCGAAATTTTGAATTTCGATATCTCAACTCTGGAAGGGTCTAGAGCCTCCATTTTTGCACTCAGGTCAAAGTCTCGTGGCCCTCTATCAGAATCCAGAGTTTTGAGAATATTGGAGAAACTTAATTTTTCGCCCAAAAATGAAAAAAAACGAAAGGGGTAACACTGTCGTTTTTTTTTCGGGTCGAAATTTAGAATTTTGATATCTCAGCTCTGGAAGGATCTAGATCATCCATTTTTGCACTCAGGTCAAAGTCTCACAGCCCTCTATCAGAATTCAGAGTTTTGAGAAGATTGGAGAAACTTAATTTTTCGCCCGAAAACGAAAAAAAACCGAAAGGGGTAACACTGTCGTTTTTTTTTCAGGTCGAAATTTAGAATTTTGATATCTCAGCTCTGGAAGGGTCTAGATCATCCATTTTTGCACTCAGGTCAAAGTCTCGTGGCCCTCTATCAGAATCCAGAGTTTTGAGAAGATTGGAGAAACTTAATTTTTTGCCCAAAAATGAAAAAAAAACGAAAGGGGTAACACTGTCGTTTTTTTTTTGGGTCGAAATTTTGAAGTTTGATATCTCAGCTCTGGAAGGGTCTAGATCATCCATTTTTGCACTCAGGTCAAAGTCTCACTGCCCTCTATCATAATCCAGAGTTTTGAGAAGATTGGAAAAACTTAATTTTTCACCCAAAAATGAAAAAAAAAACGAAAGGGGTAACACTGTCGTTTTTTTTTTCGGGTCGAAATTTTGAAGTTTGATATCTCAGCTCTGGAAGGATCTAGATAATCCATTTTTGCACTCAGGTCAAAGTCTCACAGCCCTCTATCATAATCCAGAGTTTTGAGAAGATTGGAGAAACTTAATTTTTCGCCCAAAAATGAAAAAAAACGAAAGGGGTAACACTGTCGTTTTTTTTTTCGGGTCGAAATTTTGAAGTTTGATATCTCAGCTCTGGAAGGGTCTAGATAATCCATTTTTGCACTCAGGTCAAAGTCTCACAGCCCTCTATCATAATCCAGAGTTTTGAGAAGATTGGAGAAACTTAATTTTTCGCCAAAAAACCGAAAGGGGTAACACTGTCGGTTTTTTTTCGGGTCGAAATTTTGAATTTCGATATCTCAGCTCTGGAAGGGTCTAGATCATCCATTTTTGCACTCAGGTCAAAGTCTCACAGCCCTCTATCAGAATCCAGAGTTTTGAGAAGATTGGAGAAACTTAATTTTTCGCCCAAAAATGAAAAAAAAAACGAAAGGGGTAACACTGTCGTTTTTTTTTCGGGTCGAAATTTTGAATTTTGATATCTCAGCTCTGGAAGGGTCTAGAGCCTCCATTTTTGCACTCAGGTCAAAGTCTCGTGGCCCTCTATCAGAATCCAGAGTTTTGAGAAGATTGGAGAAACTTAATTTTTCGCCCAAAAATGAAAAAAAAAACGAAAGGGTAACACTGTCGTTTTTTTTTTCGGGTCGAAATTTTGAATTTGATATCTCAGCTCTGGAAGGGTCTAGAGCCTCCATTTTTGCACTCAGGTCAAAGTCTCGTGGCCCTCTATCAGAATCCAGAGTTTTGAGAAGATTGGAGAAACTTAATTTTTCGCCCAAAAATGAAAAAAACGAAAGGGGTAACACTGTCGTTTTTTTTTTCGGGTCGAAATTTTGAATTTTGATATCTCAGCTCTGGAAGGGTCTAGATCATCCATTTTTGCACTCAGGTCAAAGTCTCACAGCCCTCTATCATAATCCAGAGTTTTGAGAAGATTGGAGAAACTTAATTTTTCGCCCAAAAATGAAAAAAAACGAAAGGGGTAACACTGTCGTTTTTTTTCGGGTCGAAATTTAGAAGTTTGATATCTCAGCTCTGGAAGGATCAAGATAATCCATTTTTGCACTCAGGTCAAAGTCTCACAGCCATCTATCAGTATTCAGAGTTTTGAGAAGATTGGAGAAACTTAATTTTTCGCCCGAAAACGAAAAAAAAAAAACGAAAGGGGTAACACTGTCGTTTTTTTTCAGGTCGAAATTTTGAGTTTCGATATCTCAGCTCTGGAAGGGTCTAGAGCCACCATTTTTGCACTCAGGTCAAAGTCTCTCTGCCCTCTATCATAATCCAGAGTTTTGAGAAGATTGGAGAAACTTAATTTTTTCGCCCAAAAATGAAAAAAACGAAAGGGGTAACACTGTCGTTTATTTTTCGGGTCGAAATTTTCAAGTTTGATATCTCAGCTCTGGAAGGGTCTAGATCATCCATTTTTGCACTCAGGTCAAAGTCTCACAGCCCTCTATCATAATCCAGAGTTTTGAGAAGATTGGAGAAACTTAATTTTTCGCCCAAAAATGAAAAAAAAACGAAAGGGGTAACACTGTCGTTTTTTTTTCGGGTCGAAATTTTGAATTTGATATCTCAGCTCTGGAAGGGTCTAGAGCCTCCATTTTTGCACTCAGGTCAAAGTCTCGTGGCCCTCTATCAGAATCCAGAGTTTTGAGAAGATTGGAGAAACTTAATTTTTCGCCCAAAAATGAAAAAAACGAAAGGGGTAACACTGTCGTTTTTTTTTTCGGGTCGAAATTTTGAAGTTTGATATCTCAGCTCTGGAAGGGTCTAGATAATCCATTTTTGCACTCAGGTCAAAGTCTCACAGCCCTCTATCATAATCCAGAGTTTTTGAGAAGATTGGAGAAACTTAATTTTTCGCCCAAAAATGAAAAAAAAACGAAAGGGGTAACACTGTCGTTTTTTTTTTCGGGTCGAAATTTTGAATTTTGATATCTCAGCTCTGGAAGGGTCTAGAGCCTCCATTTTTGCACTCAGGTCTAAGTCTCATGGCCCTCTATCAGAATCCAGAGTTTTGAGAAGATTGGGGAAACTTAATTTTTCGCCCCAAAAAAAAAAACGAAAGGGGTAACACTGTCGTTTTTTTTTCGGGTCGAAATTTTGAATTTTGATATCTCAGCTCTGGAAGGGTCTAGAGCCTCCATTTTTGCACTCAGGTCAAAGTCTCACAGCCCTCTATCATAATCCAGAGTTTTGAGAAGATTGGAGAAACTTAATTTTTCGCCCAAAAATGAAAAAAACGAAAGAGGTTACACTGTCGTTTTTCTTTCGGGTCGAAATTTAGAAGTTTGATATCTCAGCTCTGGAAGGATCTAGAGCCTCCATTTTTGCACTCAGGTCAAAGTCTCACAGCCCTCTATCATAATCCAGAGTTTTGAGAAGATTGGAGAAACTTAATTTTTCGCCCAAAAATGAAAAAAAACGAAAGGGGTAACACTGTCGTTTTTTTTTCGGGTCGAAATTTTGAATTTCGATATCTCAGCTCTGGAAGGGTCTAGAGCCTCCATTTTTGCACTCAGGTCAAAGTCTCGTGGCCCTCTATCATAATCCAGAGTTTTGAGAAGATTGGAGAAACTTAATTTTTCGCCCAAAAACGAAAAAAAAACGAAAGGGGTAACACTGTCGTTTTTTTTCGGGTCGAAATTTAGAATTTTGATATCTCAGCTCTGGAAGGGTCTAGAGCCTCCATTTTTGCACTCAGGTCAAAGTCTCGTGGCCCTCTATCAGAATCCAGAGTTTTGAGAAGATTTGAGAAACTTAATTTTTCGCCCAAAAATGAAAAAAAACGAAAGGGGTAACACTGTCATTTTTTTTTCGGGTCGAAATTTTGAATTTCGATATCTCAGCTCTGGAAGGGTCTAGAGCCTCCATTTTTGCACTCAGGTCAAAGTCTCACAGCCCTCTATCAGAATCCAGAGTTTTGAGAAGATTGGAGAAACTTAATTTTTCGCCCAAAAATGAAAAAAAACGAAAGGGTAACACTGTCGTTTTTTTTTCGGGTCGAAATTTTGAATTTCGATATCTCAGCTCTGGAAGGGTCTAGAGCCTCCATTTTTGCACTCAGGTCAAAGTCTCACAGCCCTCTATCATAATCCAGAGTTTTGAGAAGATTGGAGAAACTTAATTTTTCGCCCAAAAATGAAAAAAACGAAAGGGTAACACTGTCGTTTTTTTTTTTCGGGTCGAAATTTTGAATTTTGATATCTCAGCTCTGGAAGGGTCTAGAGCCTCCATTTTTGCACTCAGGTCAAAGTCTCACAGCCCTCTATCATAATCCAGAGTTTTGAGAAGATTGGAGAAACTTAATTTTTCGCCCAAAAATGAAAAAAAAAACGAAAGGGGTAACACTGTCGTTTTTTTTTCGGGTCGAAATTTTGAATTTGATATCTCAGCTCTGGAAGGGTCTAGAGCCTCCATTTTTGCACTCAGGTCAAAGTCTCACAGCCCTCTATCATAATCCAGAGTTTTGAGAAGATTGGAGAAACTTAATTTTTCGCCCAAAAAAAAAAAAACGAAAGGGGTAACACTGTCGTTTTTTTTTTTCGGGTCGAAATTTTGAATTTTGATATCTCAGCTCTGGAAGGGTCTAGAGCCTCCATTTTTGCACTCAGGTCAAAGTCTCGTGGCCCTCTATCATAATCCAGAGTTTTGAGAAGATTGGAGAAACTTAATTTTTCGCCCCAAAAATAAAAAAAACGAAAGGGGTAACACTGTCGTTTTTTTTCGGGTCGAAATTTTGAATTTCGATATCTCAGCTCTGGAAGGGTCTAGAGCCTCCATTTTTGCACTCAGGTCAAAGTCTCACAGCCCTCTATCATAATCCAGAGTTTTGAGAAGATTGGAGAAACTTAATTTTTCGCCCAAAAAATGAAAAAAAACGAAAGGGGTAACACTGTCGTTTTTTTTTCGGGTCGAAAATTTTGAATTTGATATCTCAGCTCTGGAAGGGTCTAGATCCTCCATTTTTGCACTCAGGTCAAAGTCTCACAGCCCTCTATCATAATCCAGAGTTTTGAGAAGATTGGAGAAACTTAATTTTTCGCCCAAAAATGAAAAAAAACGAAAGGGGTAACACTGTCTTTTTTTTTCGGGTCGAAATTTTGAATTTCGATATCTCAGCTCTGGAAGGGTCTAGAGCCTCCATTTTTGCACTCAGGTCAAAGTCTCACAGCCCTCTATCATAATCCAGAGTTTTGAGAAGATTGGAGAAACTTAATTTTTTCGCCCAAAAATGAAAAAAACGAAAGGGGTAACACTGTCGTTTTTTTTTCGGGTCGAAATTTTGAATTTGATATCTCAGCTCTGGAAGGGTCTAGAGCCTCCATTTTTGCACTCAGGTCAAAGTCTCGTAGCCCTCTATCATAATCCAGAGTTTTGAGAAGATTGGAGAAACTTAATTTTTCGCCCAAAAATGAAAAAAAACGAAAGGGGTAACACTGTCGTTTTTTTTTCGGGTCGAAATTTTGAATTTCGATATCTCAGCTCTGGAAGGGTCTAGAGCCTCCATTTTTGCACTCAGGTCAAAGTCTCTTGGCCCTCTATCATAATCCAGAGTTTTGAGAAGATTGGAGAAACTTAATTTTTCGCCCAAAAATGAAAAAAAAAACGAAAGGGTAACACTGTCGTTTTTTTTTCGGGTCGAAATTTTGAATTTTGATATCTCAGCTCTGGAAGGGTCTAGAGCCTCCATTTTTGCACTCAGGTCAAAGTCTCACAGCCCTCTATCATAATCCAGAGTTTTGAGAATTGGAGAAACTTTTTTCGCCCAAAAATGAAAAAAACGAAAGGGGTAACACTGTCGTTTTTTTTTCGGGTCGAAAATTTGAATTTTGATATCTCAGCTCTGGAAGGGTCTAGAGCCTCCATTTTTGCACTCAGGTCAAAGTCTCACAGCCCTCTATCATAATCCAGAGTTTTGAGAAGATTGGAGAAACTTAATTTTTCGCCCAAAAATGAAAAAAAACGAAAGGGGGTAACACTGTCGTTTTTTTTCGGGTCGAAATTTTTGAATTTTGATATCTCAGCTCTGGAAGGGTCTAGAGCCTCCATTTTTGCACTCAGGTCAAAGTCTCGTGCCCTCTATCAGAATCCAGAGTTTTGAGAAGATTGGAGAAACTTAATTTTTCGCCCAAAAATGAAAAAAAACGAAGGGGTAACACTGTCGTTTTTTTTTTCGGGTCGAAATTTTGAATTTGATATCTCAGCTCTGGAAGGGTCTAGAGCCTCCATTTTTGCACTCAGGTCAAAGTCTCGTGGCCCTCTATCATAATCCAGAGTTTTGAGAAGATTGGAGAAACTTAATTTTTCGCCCAAAAATGAAAAAAACGAAAGGGGTAACACTGTCGTTTTTTTTTTCGGGTCGAAATTTTGAATTTTGATATCTCAGCTCTGGAAGGGTCTAGAGCCTCCATTTTTGCACTCAGGTCAAAGTCTCACAGCCCTCTATCATAATCCAGAGTTTGAGAAGATTGGAGAAACTTAATTTTTCGCCAAAAATGAAAAAAAAACGAAAGGGTAACACTGTCGTTTTTTTTTCGGGTCGAAATTTTGAATTTGATATCTCAGCTCTGGAAGGGTCTAGAGCCTCCATTTTTGCACTCAGGTCAAAGTCTCACAGCCCTCTATCATAATCCAGAGTTTTGAGAAGATTGGAGAAACTTAATTTTTCGCCCAAAATGAAAAAAAAAAAAAGGGGTAACACTGTCGTTTTTTTTTCGGGTCGAAATTTTGAATTTCGATATCTCAGCTCTGGAAGGGTCTAGAGCCTCCATTTTTGCACTCAGGTCAAAGTCTCGTGGCCCTCTATCATAATCCAGAGTTTTGAGAAGATTGGAGAAACTTAATTTTTCGCCCAAAAATGAAAAAAAACGAAAGGGTAACACTGTCGTTTTTTTTCGGGTCGAAATTTTGAATTTGATATCTCAGCTCTGGAAGGGTCTAGAGCCTCCATTTTTTGCACTCAGGTCAAAGTCTCGTGGCCCTCTATCATTCCAGAGTTTTGAGAAGATTGGAGAAACTTAATTTTCGCCCAAAAATGAAAAAAAAACGAAAGGGTAACACTGTCGTTTTTTTTTCGGGTCGAAATTTTGAATTTTGATATCTCAGCTCTGGAAGGGTCTAGAGCCTCCATTTTTGCACTCAGGTCAAAGTCTCAGGCCCTCTATCATAATCCAGAGTTTTGAGAAGATTGGAGAAACTTAATTTTTCGCCCAAAAATGAAAAAAAAAACGAAAGGGTAACACTGTCGTTTTTTTTTCGGGTCGAAATTTTTGAATTTCGATATCTCAGCTCTGGAAGGGTCTAGAGCCTCCATTTTTGCACTCAGGTCAAAGTCTCATGGCCCTCTATCATAATCCAGAGTTTTGAGAAGATTGGAGAAACTTAATTTTTCGCCCAAAAATGAAAAAAAACGAAAGGGTAACACTGTCGTTTTTTTTGGGTCGAAATTTTGAATTTTGATATCTCAGCTCTGGAAGGGTCTAGAGCCTCCATTTTTGCACTCAGGTCAAAGTCTCGTGGCCCTCTATCAGAATCCAGAGTTTTGAGAAGATTGGAGAAACTTAATTTTTCGCCCAAAAATGAAAAAAAACGAAAGGGTAACACTGTCGTTTTTTTTTTTTCGGGTCGAAATTTTGAATTTGATATCTCAGCTCTGGAAGGGTCTAGACCTCCATTTTTGCACTCAGGTCAAAGTCTCGTGGCCCTCTATCATAATCCAGAGTTTTGAGAAGATTGGAGAAACTTAATTTTTCGCCCAAAAATGAAAAAAAAACGAAAGGGTAACACTGTCGTTTTTTTCGGGTCGAAATTTTGAGTTTCGATATCTCAGCTCTGGAAGGTCTAGAGCCTCCATTTTTGCACTCAGGTCAAAGTCTCGTGGCCCTCTATCAGAATCCAGAGTTTTGAGAAGATTGGAGAAACTTAATTTTTCGCCCAAAAATGAAAAAAAACGAAAGGGGTAACACTGTGGTTTTTTTTCGGTCGAAATTTTGAAGTTTGATATCTCAGCTCTGGAAGGGTCTAGAGCCTCCATTTTTGCACTCAGGTCAAAGTCTCACAGCCCTCTATCATAATCCAGAGTTTTGAGAAGATTAACTTTTTTTCGCCCAAAAATGAAAAAAAAACGAAAGGGGTAACACTGTCTTTTTTTTTTCGGGTCGAAATTTTGAATTTGATATCTCAGCTCTGGAAGGGTCTAGAGCCTCCATTTTGCACTCAGGTCAAAGTCTCACGCCCTCTATCATAATCCAGAGTTTGAGAAGATTGGAGAAACTTAATTTTTCGCCCAAAAATGAAAAAAAAACGAAAGGGGTAACACTGTCGTTTTTTTTCGGGTCGAAATTTTGAATTTTGATATCTCAGCTCTGGAAGGGTCTAGAGCCTCCATTTTTGCACTCAGGTCAAAGTCTCACAGCCCTCTATCATAATCCAGAGTTTTGAGAAGATTGGAGAAACTTAATTTTCGCCCAAAAATGAAAAAAAACGAAAGGGGTAACACTGTCGTTTTTTTTTTTTCGGGTCGAAATTTTGAATTTTGATATCTCAGCTCTGGAAGGGTCTAGAGCCTCCATTTTTGCACTCAGGTCAAAGTCTCGTGGCCCTCTATCAGAATCCAGAGTTTTGAGAAGATTGAGAAAACTTAATTTTTCGCCCAAAAATGAAAAAAACGAAAGGGTAACACTGTCGTTTTTTTTTCGGGTCGAAATTTTGAATTTCGATATCTCAGCTCTGGAAGGGTCTAGATCCTCCATTTTGCACTCAGGTCAAAGTCTCACACCCTCTATCATAATCCAGAGTTTTGAGAAGATTGGAGAAACTTAATTTTTCGCCCAAAAATGAAAAAAAAACGAAAGGGGTAACACTGTCGTTTTTATCT